>OX940910.1:18571181-19171181 GCA_954871355.1 Cabera pusaria
ATAAGTAATAGGTCGTTAATCTTTATACAATTAAACTATTAAATTTACTAAATAATTAAGGTCAACATTTTTTTTGTTAAATGTTTAATATGTGGGGAATGTCAAAATGATAAAAATGTTTAACGTAATTAATGTCAATATCTAAACTTTTTATATAATGTCAATAAATAAATTAGTTATATCATCACAATTCATAAAATTTTTCTTTTAAATATTTATTCACATTGTAATAAGCCTTAGTCAACAACCAATTCTTTAGTTTATTTTTGAACAAAATTATATTTGAGCAGTGTATTATATCTTTGGGCAGATGATTATACAATGTCGGAGCCATGCAGAACAAACTTTTATTAAATTGGGTCGTATTATTTGTCGGGTAACATATTTTATGCCTATGGCGCTTACTGTTTAAATGCTCAAACATATTTTCATTGCATTTGACAAATACTACAGTCACATATATATATATACACATGGTAAGGTCAATAGTTTCAAAGAGATGAAGAATGGTTTACACGTGTCTGTCTGTTTCAAGTTACAAATTGCTCTCAAGCATCTTTTTTGAACTTTAAACACCGATTCTTTTTCAACAGAGTTACCCCGAAAAATCATCAATCTTAGAATCGACTCAACATGTCCTCGATAAGTGGTGACTACAGTAGACTGGTCCACAACTTTACTAAGCATATAAAGAGCATAAGAAAATTGACTAAGCTTGTTGCAGATATTTTGCGTGTGACATTTCCAATTTAAATTGCAGTCAAGATGCAGTCCTAAAAATTTTGTACTGCACACTTCATTAATTTTATGTCCATTCGAATTTATGTCCAAATCATTTAAATATTTTTTTCTATTTCTAAATATCATAAAATTGTTTTTTTCTAGATTCATGACTAATTTATTTAAATTCAACCAATTAATTATTTTGTCTAAAGTAGTATTCATATCTGCCTGCAAGGTAGACTTACATCTACTAGAAAACATTACAGTGCTGTCATCAGCAAATAACACCATATTGTTGTTTGTGACTTTAGGAAGATCGTTTATGTAGATGATAAACAACAAAGGACCTAGTACGCTTCCTTGAGGCACACCCTGAGTAACGTCACAATATTTGGAAGAATATGTAGTTTCTCTTTTGGTTTTATGACATACACGAGTAATTTTTGTGCATTGCCTTCGCTCACTGAGATATGATTCTAATAATTTTAAAATGTTACCTCTTACTCCACAGGCTTCCAGCTTCCTTAGCAAAATACGGTGGTCGACAAAATCAAAGGCTTTTGTCAAGTCCATAAATAGCGCAGTAGTCAAATATTTTTGATCTAATTGTGTCATTATTATATTGAGAAGTTTATGAGTAGCTATATTTATTGTTTTATTTTTCCTAAATCCTATTTGTTCGTCAGAAAATACGTTGTTAATTTCAAAAAACTTATATAAATTATTATATATAATCTTCTCAAGCAATTTTGAAAGTGTGGGTATAAGTGCAATAATTGGTCTATAACATGTCATACTTTGCGTATCATTTTTTTTAAATAATGGTTTAATAATAGTTCTTTTAAGTCTATCTGGGAATACGCCTGATTCCATACACAGGTTAAAAATGTGAGTAAGCACAGGTGAGATTAATTCGGATACTTGTTTTAGGATTTTGGTGCTCACGTCATCATATCCCGTGCTGTTGGTGTTTTTTAAGGAATGGTTTAATTCATTTATTTCACAAAGAGTAATGGGATTCATAAATACGGAGTGATACAAATTTGAATAGCAATGTGACAATGAATTTGTAATGTCAATTTCTGAGTCAATATTTTGTGTGGGTACATTTGAAAATAATGTATTAAAAGCATCAGCAATATTCGTTGGATTTTTACGCAAATTTAGTTTAACCCAATTGACACGAAAGCACAGATAATAAAATAATGTAAATGTACTATGAAATATATCAAACGCCGTGTTAGCATCATTTATCGTGTACACATCATTGAAACTAAGTGATTTGAGGCATTTTTTAATTTTTTGAAGGTTTTCTTGACTTTAATTTATTTTTTCAATATACCAGTGTGTAAGTGAGATATTATCTTTAACTGGACACGACAGCATCTGTGCAGTATGATCAGATAGAGCAAATTCGTATATTTTATGATCACAACCCCCTATATTGTGAACAAAATTATCAATACATTTACCGCTTTTAAAACGAGTTGGTTCATTAATAGTTAACTTTAGATTAAAGCTACTAATCAGTTGCAATAAATTATTCTCCTCCTTACTCTTTTGTAAGGTTTTAATGTTGAAATCTCCACACAATAACTTTCTTTTTTTGTAACAAATGTCCCGTAGTATTGAATTTAAAACGGTAAAAAACGTTTCAAATTGTTGGGGGCTGTTACGTGGTGGTCTATAGATGCAGATAATAATTATTTTATGTATTGCTAAGTTAGCTTAAGCTAAGTTCTATAGCACAGCATTCTATAGTACCGGATACAGCATATTTCTCAACAGCCTCAATATTATTAAATTCATGCTTATTGTGGACCAGGATACAAGACCCGCCGTGGCGATTATTTCGGCTGAAAGAAGATGCCAAAGAAAAATTATGTATATTGAGAAGTTTTACGTCATCTTTGATCATATTGTGCTCTGTTAAACACAATACATCTACTGCCTTGCCCTGGCCTATAAATGATTCCAAATGTATCGTAAGAAGGTCAGCTTTACATAAAATACCATTTATATTTTGGTGCAGAATATTTAATTGAGTTTTATCATGAACGAAAAAATGATTTAGTTGGTTGTGAACTAGTGATGCCTGGTTGATGGTTACCTGGCGATACGACTTCTTGACAGTCTGTTTGTGTAGTTTTATCGGCACTGTACTGTTACCTTTAGAGTCACTTTTTTAAGGTTTGAAATCTTTATTTTATATTCATGTCTCAAAATGTCCCTTAGTACCGGTTGACTTATATGTCTTGATAATAGTCTACGACGAGGCAAGCGTGCAGAGAAACCTAAGTCAATGGACAGAACATTCTCAAATTTAGTACACAGCAACTTCAATTCATAGTTTAGTTTATATTCACTTAAATATTTATTAGAAGGGATTTCACAGAAAAGACCATTAGTATTACGTGTAGAGTAAAGAAAATGGCTGACACATATATTAAAAATACACGGAGACCTGTCATTGATTCCACCTAAAACAATGAGATAATCACTTTTAGTTAGCGATTTAATCAGTGTGCTTTCAGAGTTCAATACGTCTTGAAAAGTAGCACCTGACTTCCAAAAGCAAGTCACTTCATAACAATCGCCGATCAAACTTTGTAAAGTGCGCTGTAAGTCTTTACCTTGGTCATCAGCTATTATGACTATTTTATTTCGATTCATGTCATTGGCTTGTAGATCTATATTCTTGAAGTCATGTTTAGTCGTAGTATTTACATTTAGCATTTCTTCTTGATCTTTGTTCGTCAGGGAACCGGTGTTTAGTGATTCTTTATTATTTATGGTCATTTGTGATGTATCATTGACATAAGCTTCATTGACAGTAGCTTTGACAGTTTTCATAGTGTTCGGCCCTGAACACGTCGGGATCTCTTTCAAAATTATTCATTGGGATTTCATCTTTCGTAGGAGTACACGATTCCAAGGTTTCGTTGATGTCCTCAGTTTGAGTCGTTTCTACGTTAGATTCGTCACATTTTGTGTTATCCATTATAAACGTGTTATGTTGTGTAGGTGAAAAAATGGTCATGTTTCTCCTAAGCTTTTTACGCTTGCGGCCCGATAAAGGCGTCCTAGACACGCTTTCAGAAATAGTAATTCTCTTATAGTTTTCGATTATTTTTTGGCTCTTTTCCGATTCTGTTTTTAGTCGATAATTCTCACTATTGAGAGTGTCGATTTCTTCGGTAGCGCTGGTTAGTTGAACGGTAAGAGTATGCACCTTTTCATTCAATTCAGTGATAGTCTGACTCCCATTTAATGATGTGTTCTGTAGGCTCATCATTGTAGTATCAAAACGAGATGAATCGGCTTTAGAAATGTCACCGAGAGAGTTTGCTCGTCGAGGTTTACGAGTTGAAATGTTGTTGTTTCTTTCAAAATCCAAGTTTGACCCTAGATGATGCGCTATTTTTCAAAATAATTATGCAAAAAGTTATTTTCCACCGCAAGATTTGAACCTGCGACCGTCGGACCGATTCTGGTACTTTTCCCACTAGGCCACCAAGGCGGTATTCGAAGTGCCGAAAATAAGTTTTATATACTGAGATTGTTATGGGGCATATAACTTGTAAACAAATAGAGGGTATGGCGTCGTAAACATCGGAAAAGTGTGTATACCGGGTGTAACAACATTTAATTTAGATGTCGTATTATATCACTGATCTTACAATCACTGTAGATTTTGTAATTAATCTCCAACTCTGTAGGTAAGTACTATATTGGCTTCCAGATTTGCGGCGTTCTACAATTCATATTTCTCACTATTGTTGTATAGGTAGAAGGTACTCACTGTTTTTGATTGTGCATTTTTGCAGTATTACACATGTGGAAACTGGTGCATAACAATACCACTTGTTTATCACAGTAAATAATAAAGATGTATCGTACTTTAGGTGCTGTAATTAAGTTTTAACTATTTTTAAATAATTTTAACAATGGAGCTGATGTATATCGTGCCGCGCCCTCTAGCTCTAGCGTCATTCCAAAACTTGGGTGTTAGATAATTTTGTACCAAATACAAAATCTTAGAATAAATCTTTTAAAGTGACAAAGACGAAGTACCTAGTTACTTGTTTATAACGGGTAAAGACTTGCATTGAATTACGGGTTACTACGGAACCCTACATTTGACTAGTATCTCATCTGGTGGTAAGTGCTAATGTGGTCGAAGATGGTGAACATACTAGGCTTAAACTCTCAAGGGCTGTGTGGTGCCGGAACTCCGTAAGGTTATGGCGGCAGATTTTCTCCTTGATGGTGATAAGCTACTTTTTGGTAGCAAGACAGGTGAATCATTGCTATAATATGCCCTTAACCTGTGTGAAAAACTTTATTTAATATTATAAATGCGAATGTTTGTCAATATTTTACAGGGTTTAACGCAGGAGAAGTAGCGGGACCAAGCTAGTAAGTTATATATCAAGGTACACTATCAAGCGCTGTGTAGCTGAAAGGATAGAAAATATCATCTGGGATGAATATAAATAAAAATAATTCCAATATAATTTAATATCGTTTAAAAGCGAAATATAACCAACTTTAAATGCCACGCTATAAAGTCATAGTATATCATAGTCATAGTATATCAAAGTCATAGTATATCATAGTCATAGTATATCATAGTCATATTATAGTCATTTTACTGAACCAAGTTTGAGGTGTTTATCTCTACATCTCTGGAAATACTAATTAGATTTCGATAAAACGACAATGAAACCAAACGAAAGGCAAACTCTCAAAAATAAGAATTTTCCAAATCATTTTATAAATAAACTAGCCAAGTGCAAGTCGGACTCACAAACGTAGGGTTCCGTTACAGTAGAGAATTTTATAACTTTAATTTTGCGCTACCAAAAATTTACTTCTTATCTTAATTTAATCTTTGCGGTCGCTATATCTCAAAAACTGCTGACTATCTCATTCAAACCAATTTTTGTTGTTAGTTTTTATTGAGATCTACAGCATATATTTTTTATAGAATTTAATAAAAATAATATTTTTTAGTTTCAGTTTCTTGTATGGGGAGAGCCCCTCTTAATATTTTATTTTTTTAAGCTATTGCATAGCTTCTATCGCGGGCCTGCCTTGAGTGTGGAGACCGAACCCAGAAATTCCGTAACGAAAATAAAACCTAACACACCAACGAACCTCATTGTTTAAGCCTTAGCGTAGAAGAGATAAGGTCGTCTTTGGTTTCACACATCATTCAATTTTATGGTAAAACTTGCGTGTGTTAACGGTGTACAACATCATCTATCGGATTTCATCCCCACTTCACATGTAGGGGAGCTACCCTAGCCGTTTATATACCCCTCGGACCGGCTAATTTTGATTTTGTCTTCTCGTTCCTTTTTCAAATATAAATTCTGAATTCTATTTTTAACCGACTTCAAAAAAAGGAGGAGGTTTCTCAATTCGACCGTATATATTTTTTTTAAATTATGTCAAGGGTGAACAAGTCCTCGGAACTTTACATAATTCCTCCTTGTTAAACACTCACTGCTTTCATACATGTAGCTGTGACACAGATAGGTGTATAGGTATTTATCATCTATGTACAACAGTGAATATCTGTACTCTGTCTCTATTTGTAAATATGAATAAACAAAGTGCATTTATTAATGAAGAAAGTCACGAAAAAAATAGTGAATGAAAATGAGTGAGTACTCTATATACGTACATTTTATGATTATTATCACAAATGCAGTATTATTTTTTGTTTTGTTAATTTATATAAAATACTGCTAAAAAGATAACCAAAATATTTGTTATTAAAATGAGCGATATTAAAAGTAGCTCACTTCTCATTTATTTAATAAAAGAATAAAATTGTTTTCTTATTGGTCACCACGCTCAAACAGTGTAACTTGAATTAATATCAAAGAAAAAAATACTCCATAAATAAAAAAAATGCTATTCAATAGCTTTACCGCGGCAGTCCCCGAGTGCCACACGTCTTTTTAGGGTTCCGTACCCAAAAGGTAAAATGGGACCCTATTACTAAGACTCCGCTGTCCGTCTGTCTGTCTGTCTGTCGGTCTGTCTGTCTGTCTGTCCATCTGTCACCAGGCTGTATCTCATGAACCGTGATAGTTAGACAGTTGAAATTTTCACAGATGATGTATTTCTGTTGCCGCTGTAACAACAATTACTAAAAATAGAATAAAGTTAAAGATAATAGAGAGTCCCCATACACGAAACGTGTTTTTTTCGGCATTTCACGCCATCTATGAACGTTTAGTTAGGTAAACGTTCCATAGATGGCGTTATATTGAAATGTTGATCCCTAACACCTTGGTTAGACGTTAGATGGCGTTATAAGAAACAAAATGATTATTAATTATTATTTTTTGCTGGCGAAAAATTATAGAGGTATTTTTTGCTCGATCTTATAAAATACTGTAGTGTGGTACGGACCCCTACGAGTGCGAGTCCGACTTGCACTTGGCCAGTTTATTTATTTTTGTATAAATATCAAAAAACAGTTCACAGAATACACCTACCTACGAAGTTTCAACTGTATAGTCCTAACAGTTTTGGAATAAAGTGGCTGTGACATACGGATGGACAGACAGACAGACACACATGACGAATCTATAAGGGTTCCGTTTTTGCCATTCGGCTACGGAACCCTAATAACGGAGGAGTTCTAAGGGAACAAACATAAAAAATACATTCTAATTAAGAACCCCCTTTTTTGTAAAGTCGGTTACAAACTCTATTCCATCTGATCCTGTCGTACAGTATGGTCAAGTGCCTATCTGTCATTAAAAAAGTAGAGCACGCTAACATATTTTAACACCTTATTATAACTTTATTATACTTAATCGTACAATGAGACGTTTTACTTTTGGCACTATCAAAGCGCAACATTCCGGAGTATAGCGGTAACATTCTCACAATAACAGTATAACCGGTAAGTACCGGAAATTACTGGAAACTGCTGGCTTTTACCGCTGAACTCCGCTAATGAGCTCTAATGTACGCTGAAACTGCAATCATCTGTTTGTGCAGACTAGTTGAAGTGAAGTGCACTTCAGTACTTTGCAATAGAACCGTATTCTATTTCTTTTTCAACTGATTTTCAAAAAGATGGAGGTTCTCAATTCGTCTGTATGTTTTTTTTTTTTTTTTTTTTGTGTTTTTTACGCGATTACTCCGTTAATTGTGAACCGATTCGAATGATTATTTTTGTAATCGGTAGGGTACGTTTTCAAGGTGGTCCCATTGTAATTTCATCGAGATCTGATAAGTATCTCCAGAGATATGACGATAAACGTCTCAAACTTGCTACTGAAATTGACTCGCAGGGTATTGAAGTTGGTTGTTTAAGTTTTTAAACTATCTTAAATATTATGATACAAAGTAACAAGACAAGCATGACGCTCGGCTGATAGTAAGCGATGACGTCGAACTATTACAGATTAAGCGGCATGCAAATTCTGGACTGCCAGAATTTAGCATGTCACTGCAATGCGCCTGTTACCTTGAGACATACAGATGTTGAGTCTCACATGCCCTGTAATTTCACTGGACACCTTGCCATTTCAACCGAAAATCATTCTTATTTCACGGCTGAAAATTAATTGGTTATTGGCTTTTTTTTTATATTATATAGGCTAGCGTTTGACAATTATCTCACCTGTTGGTAAGTAATGATGTGGGATCGTGCGTAGCACGCTAGGCCCTAGGATGGGAAGTGGCTCTGAAGGCTAGCTGCTGGAACACATTAGATGTTTGATGACAATTTTCTAGCGTAAGAGTGGTAGCAGCACTTTTTTTGATTGAAGAATCCATTTGCACTTGGCGAGGATTTGAACTTCCGCATTCATCCAGACGAATAATATAATAAAACTAGCCAAGTGCGAGTCAGCATCGCGTCTCTTATCGCACATTTAGGGAGGGTTCCGTACAATACGAAACATAACAGAGTTTCAACCTCATATATTTGATTAATTTATATTACCAAGAATATTCGGTTATGTCGCGATCTGGAAAGGCAGGGCTCGTTTACTAGCGCCATCTATGTAATTTTGCCGAAACTAATTAGATAGATGGCGTTTAAAAACACGTTTTTTGTATGAGGACCCCCTTTAATTTTTAACTTTATTTTATTTTTAGTACTTGTTGTTCTAGCGGCAACAGAAATACACCATCTGTGAAAATGTCAACTGTCTAACTATCACGGTTAATGAGCTATAGCCTGGTAACAGACGGACAGACAGACAGACAGCGGAGTCTTAGTAATAGGGTCCCGTTTTACCCTTTGGGTACGGAACCCTAAAAATGTTTGTAACTGTGTCATTTTGTCCATTTGTTACCTAATCACGATTTAACGGACATTCCGATCTTACTGAAATGTAAGAAGGTTATACTTTACAGCATAAGGATGAACATGGGCTACTTACTCGTAATTCTTGGTTTACGTAAACGAAATCGCGTGTATCAATTAGTATTATATATTTGGCGTTTATATCAGTTTAAAGTAGATTGGTATTTTAATCTGTGGTTAGACAAGTAACAATTATATAATCTGTGGATCTATTTACACATCCTCGACACAACTTGCACCAAGTTTTCGAAAACCCGCACGTAAGATAATTTTAGCTAAATACCGCTTTATTAATGGTTAAAGTAAACTTTAACCGTTAATGAGATTTGCTCTTTTGTAATTTATAGGTCTAACTAAAATAGCATATTTTAAGATATTGCCGCAAAATTTGAGATGTATAAGACTTATTGTTTTTGTGCTTATATCTTATGTGAGTTTCTTAGCAAATTATAATATTTTACGCAAATAAAATATATTACAAGGTCAGGAATACAAACTTTACGACATGACAGGAAATAAAATAAATTCCTTCAAATTATTATCAATAATATTTGATTCATTTCATGCATAGCAATTAAAGAGAAGTAAGTATATAGAGGCACTAGCTGTACCCGCAACATCGTCCGCGTGGAATAGTGTCTATTGGTAGCATTAACTAATAAAACACATACGTATCCCAAATATACCGCACCGCACTACGCCACGCTAATCCCCCTTCCCCCTCCCCTCACTTACCCTCCCCTCAATTACCCTCCCCTCCCCTTCCCCTCACCTCCCCTTCCCTTCACTTCCCCCTCCCTTCCCCCTCCCCTCCCCTCAATTCCTTGATTTTTATACACCCAATAGGGACCATAGACCTCAGAAACAGGTATAAATTTCAACTTGCTAGGTCCACCCGTTCCTGAGACAATCAGTGGTGACACACGGACAGACAGACGGACAGACAGACAGACGGACAAGAAAGTGATCTTATAAGGGTTCCTTTTTTTTAACCTTTTGAGGTACAGAAACCTAAAAATAAAAAAAACTAGTAATCGCGGGCAAAGCTACGAGCGCAGCCAGTGTCATATAAAAAATAAAATTATACATAGATAAATCATTTAAACAAATATTTATGATCAATGATCAATCAAATATTTCGAACAAAACGAAAAAACCGACTTAACATGCCGCGATTGTCAAAGTACTGGGTAGTTATAATCATGTCATCAAAGTATACAAATTTGCTTACATTGTTTATCTCCATATCTCCGGAGATAATTGTCAAAACTTGATGAAATTTGAATTGGACCAAACGGGAGGCATAATCTCTCAAAAAAAAAAACTTTTCAAATCGGTTAAGATTTGACGGAGTTCTGAGGTAACAAACATTAAAAAAAAACAGTTGAATTGAGAATCTCATCCTTTTTGTGAAGTTGGTTAAGTCGAATTGAGAACCTCCTCCTTTTTTGTGAAGTCGTTTAAAAAAGAGAAACAATGTTTCATTTCAATAAAGTAATTCATAATTGAGCTCAGGAATAAGGGAAGCTATTCTTAATTAAACTTATCATCTAATTATAAAGCATCAAAAATCACCAAGCAAAGGTTTTATTAAATTAAGCTAAGAAAGCCCTCAACGAAAAATAAAATCTTCTAAAATGAAATTTCAAAAGGTCTTAAAAAAGAGATAAAAATATAAAATTTAATTACCCTAAGTGGGTACTTAACACCCTACCGCCCTCGTTCTCTAATCAATGACTTGGTAATAATCCCAAAGTGACTTTAGAAACTAGGTCGAGATATTTTCAATTTAATAATTGTCAATTTACATTGGTACCGGAATTTTACTGGAATTAACCGGTAAAATTTGGGATGGTATGATATTGAGATTATTTTATACAGTGTTAGCAGTATGGGTAAACTAAACAGTTTTATATATATATACAATCATTTTTTCATAAGCTTTTATTTAACATGCCGTGTATGCAGTCTATTATATGTATATTCCGCCTGACTTGCTACTAAAAAGTAGCTTACCACCATCAAGGAGAAAATCTGAAGCCATAACTTTACGGTGTTCCGGCAGCACGCAGCCCTAAAAAATCAGAGTATTCTAGGCCTAGCGTGTTCACCCATCTTCGAGCTCATGAGCTCATCATCTCTTACCACTAGGCAAGATAATTATTAAAAAAACTTAAAAAGTACTTCATAATCGATCATATGCCGTCGGTTCTGATTTTATAATAAAATAAGATAGTTTAAAACCTAAAACAACCGACGTCCATGCCGTGCGAGTCAGTTTCAGTTGCATGTTGAGACGTTTATCGACATATCTCTAGAGATAATTATCAGATCTCGATTGAATTACAATGGTACCATCCTTGACACCAAAAGCTATAGATACGGTAGAATTGAGAAACCTAGTCCTTTTTTTAAATCGGTTAAAAATAAACAACGTGTTTCTGTATTTATGCGCTTTCTGCTGTCTTACCATTCCTTTTATTTTTACTTTATTTCGTATTTTATATTTGTTTGCTGTATTATGTTAATGAGTAACTTATTTGATTTTAATAAGTGGCGTATCATTTCTCTAATTAGATGTGATTAATAGGTAAAGGGCTATCTCTCTATTTGCACGCCTTTATAAGGCAAAACATGTATAACAGACTATTCTTAAGAACTTTACATGCTTATGCTTGTAATACCTTCATGTTTATGGCAAATAAATGTATTTTTATTTTTATTTTATCTTTATCTTTTCCTTCTGAGACCGCACCTTCACTTAACATAAAAGTAAGATAGTGGTACGGTGATCTTTGACCGATATAAACAAATTCAATAGTCCATACTGTGCCCAAACCATACATAGGTAATTTAGTTCGAGACCCGATGTCCGATCGAGCCGTTCAAGCCGTAATTGGGCTCTCGCGCGGATCGCTTGTAAATTCTAAATGAGATGAAATATATTTGATGTAGATTTAAATTTTTATTGCTCACAGGTGCGGTGATTACCGAAGGATATTTTGTATTTGGACAATATTTATAATTTTGCATGGAACGTGACTTGATGAATTCGTAAGTTGTAACCAACTCAATAGATCTTTAAATCGCAAGTGAACAGGTGTCTTCTAGCTAAATATGGTATATAGTCGATCGCATCGTCATTTAACATCAGATCAAACATAGTACATAATCTGTGCCAGTAGTTAGTAGTAAGTCGTCGAGATAATTATATATTTAAGATTTAAGAATAATTATAAGATTCCGTTGATGTCCAATCAACATTTATACATCAAAAAAGATGTTTACGGAAAATATAGAATGAGCGATACCAGATCACTTCGAAGTATATTTGTAAATAATAATACCCTTACTTTGATACGTATATATATTCTAGAACTCTGTATTTTTGTGAAATATAATGAAAATACCTATTTCAGTCAACAATCTTGCAGAGCCGACAACTTGAGAAACAGATATAGATATAATATGTGTATTCCACAAATGAACAATACAATGTACCAAAAAATGCCCTCATATCTGGAATAAAAATTTTCAATAACTTACCTGTAGATATTAAGGCAACAAATGAAAATGTCATGTTTAGGCGAAGGCTGAAACAATGGTTGACTAAAAAAGCCTTTTACAATTTGAATGAATATTTTGAAAAATGTTAGCTTGTATTGTAGAATATTACCTAATTAAGTTGTAAATTTAACGAGTATTGAAAATAAATGTTATATAGTAGGTATTCTAAAATGATAGCTCACTAAGTACCTAAGAACGTAATTACTTACCTATGTTATAGTAACTAAGTTGGTTTAACTGGTTGGTTTAACCGACTTCAAATAGATAAGTGGGTAGCGCTTATAATATTTATATTAATTAATTTATTTTTCGCTTTTGAGTGCCTGTTTGTGGTAATGAAGTCGGTTTTATTATTTTTTGAAAAATAATTTATTTTACCCTTTTAAGTGCAAAACAAATTTTAATTAAACTACATGCATCTATTAAATTTCGTGTCTGGGCCGTAATACACTGACGGATATATAATTTGTGAACATTTCAATTATTAATAAAAAT
The DNA here is from genome assembly GCA_954871355.1 of Cabera pusaria. Classification (NCBI taxonomy): domain Eukaryota; kingdom Metazoa; phylum Arthropoda; class Insecta; order Lepidoptera; family Geometridae; genus Cabera; species Cabera pusaria. The sequence continues at coordinate 18,584,311 of OX940910.1, forward strand.
AGTATTATTACGGTTAAGAAGATACAGATCTGTAAAGTGCGCACATATAGGCACACGGACGGACGGACGGACGGACGGACAAACGGACAACAACGTTTCAGAAAGTGTTGATTTGGTACCCTTTGGGTTCGGAACCCTAATGCATGGTGGTAGGACACTATCTGGTGTCCGCCTGGCCAGCTACCACCCTCAAGTTAGAAAATCTGTCACCAAACATCTAATGTGTTCCGGCAGCTATCCTTGAGAGCCAGTTCCCATTCAAGGCCTAGCGTGCTTACCATCTTCGACCGCATCATCACTTACCATCAGGTGAGACAGTGGTCAAACGATAGCCTATAACGTATACAAGAAAATAATAATAAAAATTTAAAAAAATTAACTGGCCAAGTGCAAGTCAGACTCGCACTAGTAGGGTTCCGTACCACACAACAGTATTTTATAAGATCGAGCAAAAAATAATAATTAATAAACATTTTATTTCTTATAACGCCATCTAACGTCTAACAAAGGTGTTGGGGATCGACATTTCAATATAACGGCATCTATGGGACGTTTATTTTTTTCATATCTCTGGAGATACTAATTAGATCTCAATGAAATTAAAATGGGACTACCTCAAAAACGTACCCTACCTATTAAAAAATAATCATTTGAATCCGTTCACAATTGACGGAGTAATCGCATAACACACACAAAAAAATACACGATTTTTTTGTGAAGTCGGTTAAAAAAGAAAAAAAATGGTTCCGACGAATTGAGTACCTCCTCCTTTTTCGTGAAGTCGGTTAAAAAGCTAAAATTAGCCAATATAATATATTAAAGTATAATTTAATTGAGTACCTATTATATTGATTTATTATATACATTATTATATTTTTAAAACTACCTAACTATAAACAAATAAATATACCTAATAAAAAACCATAAAAACTAAAATTTAGTCTACCAAACCACTACCAGTAGGTAAAGTTCCCAAAATGCTGGCTGTATTCCCCCGTTGAATGGCGATGCTTAGTCTCTGAGCTAAATACATTCCAGCATTTTGGTCCCGTGTCGTTTCAACCAGCCGAAACAACCAATATAATTAATTGAATTTAAATGATTTACTCATACAACCTTAAATGTAAGTTTTACATAATATACCTGTTCCTAATGACATGCACAAGTTGCTTCAGGTGTTCGATCCCTGGACTCCACTCTAGGAATACCTGTGTTGTGGAAACCAGTCTCTTCCTTCAGCACAGTTTACATGAGATTGATTACTTAACTACTAAACTATAAAAAAAGATGCAATTTGTTACTTAGATCGTAATACGGCATGTGGTTAAATTATTTGATTTTTCCACAAATAGTAGGTGCTTTATTATATCGATGTTCCGTCTGAATTCTATCCAAAAAGTAGTTTTTACATCATCAAGGAGTAAATCTGCCACTATAAGCTTACGGAGTTCCGTCAGCACACATCCTTTGATAATCAGACTATATAAGGCTAGCGTGTTCAGCATCATTGGTCACATCATCGCTTACCACCAGACGACATAGTGGTAAGTCAAACGCTAGCATATACAATATTTATATATTTTTTTAAATTATACAATATAATACTAATTGTTTTGTTGTGAGTAATGAAGTTCTGTATCGGTTAAAAATAAAGAGTAAAATTTCAGACCAACGAAAATACAAAACATCAGATTTATAACAGTAATTCAGCAACAAAAGTTTATCTGTACGTTCCACTAGACAGGTCTTTAATCGAAAGCCATTTTAAAAATGGCCGCCATAAAACTAACACTATCTCTCACACATGAGGTAATAGGACGACACGCTCCGAATAAAGAAACGTAAATATAGTACCTATACTTTATTTGTTAGATTTTTTAGGGTTCCGTAGTCCTGAAAAGCAACCCTTATAGTTTCGTCATGTCCGTCTGTCTGTCCGAGGTTTTGCTAAGAGACCGCTAATACTTGAAAGCTGTTATTTTGTGAGGGTATGTATATAAATTACGCCGACAAAGTGCTGAAATGTGCGCCTATGCAAATAGGTCATTTAAAATGACTTCAGGGTCGCAAATACCATTTTTCGATTGAATGCTCTATTTACGAAATATTAAACTTTAAAGTGCAAATTTTTGTTCCAGTAGGGCGTCCCCCCTCCCGCCTCTAAAAGCTAAACTACTGGCTTGAAAAATCTGGAAAATTTCGTGATAATGGCACATTTCATGAACTTTAAAGGCAAACTATAGCGGTTAAGATAACTTTATTAGTTTAGCTTAGTCGTTGAACTTGGGTGTTGGATAATTTTGTACCAAATACAAAATCCTTAGAATAAATCCTTTAAAGTGACAAAGACGGAGTACCTAGTTGCTTGTTTATAACGGGTAAAGACTTGCATTGAATAACAGGCTACTACGGAACCCTACACTGCGCGTGGCCCGACACGCACTTGGCCGGTTATTTTATTTATAACTTAAGAGTAGCCCCTAGTTTTAGGTTTAACCACTCGCCTGGTGGTAAGCGATGATGTGGTGGAAGAAGGTGAACACGCTAGGCCTAAAATACTCTGACTCTGAAGGACTGTGTTGCCGGAACACTGTAAGGTTATGGCGGAAGATTTTCTCCTTGATGGTGGTAAGCTACTTTTCTAGTAGCCATTAAGTCAGGTGGAACATAGATATAATATGGTCTTACCACCTATGATGAGTTCATTTGTAGAATTGTTTATACTCACAGGAGGGCCACTGTTAAAAGCGCACACACATTTTTGCGACACAAAAATCCATATGTTTACGGTGGGGATTGGGCTCTCTGTACCTCTTGCGTCAAACGTCAAATCCGACCATTTTTCCACTAGGCCCTCAAATGATGATGATGTTACGCTTTTCTCGCAAGTGCTTTAGCTTAATAGACTAAGCCTTGGCTCATAAACGCGTTCTTCTTGAGTGATGCTAAATGGAAGACTGAAAAGCTTAGGCTGCAGCTCAAACGACCCACCAAAAGAATGTATGATCGTACAAAACAAAAAAACCGACTTCACATGCCGCGATAGACAGAGTAGCCAGTAGCCATAATCATGTCATCAAGAAATACTTTGTTTATATTGTCTATCTCCGGAGATGATTATCAGATCGCTATGAAATTTTAATAGGACCAAACTGGAGGCATAATTTCTCAAACAAAAGAAATCGGTTAAAAATAAGTCGTCAATCGATTCGCCAAGTTCCAGTGACAGCCAGGAAGATATGCAATGACACGGTTACGGATTAAACCTAAAATCCATGTTTATAGCAGTAGGTATTTGTTGATACATCCAGTTTAGTATAATTTCTTCTTTGACTTTTTTGATACTAGGTATAACATAATTTGAGTAAATGGCTAAAAACTTATCTATCCGCAATAAAAAAACTTGGTATCACAGCTAGCATCGAATAAAGACAGATATGTCTATACAGTCCACATTCGCACTTACCATAGGGTGAGATTGTGATCGATCTGTCTAAATGTAATAAAAATATCCGGTTCAATACTCTATATCAGATATACATGTAGCATGAAACTCAACTACAATTAATCTCTACGGTACACGAACTGCGCCGGTCTCTTGGCAACAATTTGTACTGAAACCTATTTATACTGTACCGGTTTAAATCGGTATACAGGGTGAACTAGATGTGCCCTGTTGGTTACCGTCCGTGTTAAAAAGTACTTAGATACTTCTAAAATATATTGTTATAGAAGTATCGTAGTAGAAGTTGATATATGTTTATTTTCACATTTAGATTTTTCAGTCTAGGTTTATTTGATCAATAATAGTGGCAAAAATAAAATTACTAATAAAAAAATATTTGCCATTGTTGTTTTGTGTAGTCAAACCTACTTAAAATCTAGCGAGAATGATGTATTACCTATTTTTTAAACTTACGTATATGTAATGCTAACTCTCACCCTGCATATAATACCGCTTTTAACCAATATAAACCGGTATCTATTCCAGTATCCGGATGTAATTGGATAGTGGAAACCGGTTTTAATTACACGCCTTGATGCAGATGAACGAAATTCAGTGCCGTTTTGGATTAAGAATTTACGTTTGAGGTAAAGTGTTAAAAGCATTTTAAGATAATAATATCAAAGGATTATTCTGTTTACACAGAGAAATTGTAGTGGTAGGACTTCTGCTTGTCCGCCTGGGGTGGTACCACCACTTTGTCAATTAGTTCAGCCGTGAAATAGGAATGTTTTTCGGTTTGAATGGTAAAGTCTCCAGTAACATTACAGGGCATGTTGTAAAGTGGTACACAATAGGTTAAAAAAAACATAACAACTTCTTCTTATCTTAGACTTCTGCTAATCTGCTTGGAGTGGTTCTACTATTTTATCACTTAAGGTACAGGTACGGCGCCGCACACACCGCAGCGTCCTGCGTGTGCGGTCTAGGCGGCGATCAGATAGCGCAGTAGAATTTGTACCGACTGCTTCACACCAAACGCGATCAGAAAACTATTGAAAAGTACTGAGATCGCGCCCGCAGAACACAGGACGCACCATTATTCAACCGTGAAGAAGAAATTATGTTTATCAATTTGAAAGGTCAAAGTGTCCTGAAGTGTTCGTTTTATTTAAAGTTATTGTGTTTTATTATGTTTTATTATTGAACTAAAATTGTCTGAAGTACAACATGAGGTGCGTATGATTGAATCATTGAGGGAGAACGGTCGGCTTTGTTGTCAGAGGTACCGAGCTCATTTCCCGCCGTGCTACAATGGATTTTTCTATTAAAAATGTGCACTTTTCAAAGTGGCCCTCCGGTACAGGAAAAACATCGTAAAGAAACCAACCCCGGCATGGTGGTAGGACACTATCTAGTATCCGCCTGGCCAGCTGCCACCCTCAAGTTAGAAAATCTGTCCTTGAGAGCCTGTTCCTATTCTAGATCCAGCGTGTTTACCATTTTCGACCGCATTATCACTTACCAATAGGTGAGATTGTAGTCAAACACTAGCCTATAAGATAGTTAAAAAAATTTATTATGATTGGATTACTACGGGATAATTTTTTTAGAAGTCGGACGTCGAGGGTTGTATGAGATTTTTTTTATTCAAAGTGATAAATTATGCTTTTTCATATTTAGAATAACTATTGTTATTATTTAGTTTATGGTATTTTACTTGTAAATTGTTAAACACAATCCAAAATTTCATCGTACCGACGGGACTCGAACCCGCACCCCCCGGATTACACGTCCAGGTTTTCTGCCAATTAAGCCACGGTTCGATCCATCGATACGACGAAATTAGTAGATTGCATTTGTTAACCCAATTATGCATTGGTGGCGCCATCTATGACTACTTATTACGTAAGTTAATCATTCGGAAGAAATCATTACAGTTTTCAAATCCGACGAGAGATGTTGCACTGCGTAAATCAAATATTATGTTTCTTTGAAGTGTCACACAATTTACTTGTATAAGTGCAAATTTTAAATCTGCCAACACTTAGTATGAATGCTTTTAATTTTGAGTCTTATGAAAGTACAGGTCATGTGAGATTCAAAATTTTATTGTCTTAAATGGTAACCAACGGGCAGAAATTATTAGCGCGGAAAATTTTGACACTATTATTGGCTATGGTCTTGTTACAAAGAAAATAAATGGACTAGATAGATACTACTGATGATAGATACTGACCTGTCTTCCATATCTCCTTCAGCCTTCCCCAGCGCTTCAGAGCCAGTCTTCGGCGCAGAGTATACGAACACCCTGACTTCTGACTTGTACCACTTTATACTGTGCATGGAGCCACATCTCTTGTCCTCGCCGATGCGGCACCCGATGCGAGCTGTGCTACCCACTATTGCGGATAGGTGAACTGTAAACAAAGGAAAATGGGTTTTAGAATAAATGTCTCATCATCACTATCAGCGGGTACCAGACACCAGTCCATTGCTGGACATAGGCCTCTCCCAAGACACGCCAGTGAGCCCGAGCTTCGGCTACACATAAATAAATAATTGTAATTAATAATACAAATGTATTAGGTCGTAATTCCTTTGTTAAAAGTTAGAGGGTTGAGGGCCAGTTTCACCGGTTTCTGATAGCGCTAATATGAAGAAATCTGACAGATTTTTGACAGCTTTTGTATGGCGTCATGTGTCAGATAACTATCTAACGCGTTATCAGGAACTGGTGAAAATGGCCCTGAGAGTCTAATAACCAGTCATAGAAAAAGATAATTAAGAATCGGGCATACACTTAAACATTCAGCTAGATGTCTAGGGACCTTATTAAAATGTGTATTTTTGTGCAATAAAATATAATAAAATGATATATATAAAATGTTTTAACTGCCTTAACAAAAAGGGAGGAGGTTCTCAATTCGACGGGATCTATTTTTAATTTTTTTCATGTAATCGAAGGCTCATAAATCGATTTGAAATTTCTTTTTTGTTAAACGAGTATTATAATCTCTCAGTGGTCCCATTTAAATTTCAACGAGATAAAATCAGTATCTCCAGAGATATGGAGATAAACACCTCAAACTTGTTCGAACCAAAAATGACAAGCGCGACGCTTGAAATCGGTTGTTTTTGATTTTTATATTATCTTAAATTATTTAATTATTATGTAGCCATAACAATCAATGTTTTTGCCAGACGAACGATTTGCTATTAACTACAATGAGTTCTTTTATATCCCTGAACATTTACGTCAGGCAATATATTTTTTTGTTTTTCAACAAATTTAAATATTACGTTCCAAAATTATGTTTATTCAACAATAAACAAATTTACCTAATTTAATATCTACACAGAGTGTCGCAACAAAATTCCACTACTGCAAAAATACAGTTCTTTGAAGAAATACAGTTTCAAATTTGAATTTTTCGCTCCATTTTTGAAGAAATACTAACCATTTTTTCGCTTCGCTTTTTCGCTTGAATGCCGGGTGTTTCTCACGAGTTCGGATTAAAGAACATTTTTCTAGCAACAAAATTACCAGTTGTTTCTATGTAGCCAGCGACTTAAGCTTTACACTGAGAGGTGAGTGAGTGAGCGAGCGAATTTAAATAATGCTCATTCTTTTATACTTGCAAACCAAATAATTTGGCGTCAGGACAGTATACTAGTACATAGTATTATGAAAATTGTGGCAACATGAAACAAAATTATTGAGACTAAAAAGAGTGAAGTAATTGTGTAAGAAATTATTTGTATACAAAATAAAAATGCCAAGTGCGAGTCGGACTCGTGCACAAAGGGTTCCGAACCACAGTACAATAAATAAGATGGATCAAAATTTGCCGAATAGCACGTTTCTTGTATGGGTAACCCCTTTAATGTTTAATTTAATTCAAGTTTTAGTATTTGTTGATATAGTGCAGTAATACATATTTTGTGAATATTTCAATTCCTATCTATTGCAGTTAATAAGATCAAGAAAAAAAAACACATTTCTTGTATTGTTATTAAACATTAAAGGACCTCCTTTAATGTTTAATTGTATATGTTTTTTTATTATTAAAGACCTATCTATAGACGTACAGCACGTATAGGTTTGATAAAAACGTTTGATGATTTTTTTATTTTTGTATACAAATCGTAAAGTGGTTCTCAGAATACACCTACCTACTAAGTTTCAACTATGTAGTCCTAATAGTATTCGGGATAAAGTGGCTGTGACTTACGGACGGATGGACAGACAGGCAGAAAGACTGATGGACAAACAGACATAACGAACCCAACGGAACCCAAAAGACGTAGTTAGCGAGAAAAGATTGATAATATGTCTTCGTTAGATAGGTTTAAGTACAAGCAAAGATATACCACCAGTGGTCATCTTGTACCACTATAATTCTGGGACGACGATCAGTGTACCATCTTGAAAATCCAAGGTTTTATTTTGACTCTAACCCTAAAAATATTTAATTAAGGCTAAGTTGCACCATCTATAACTATAACCGGTGTTTTTGTAAAAAGTTTGACTGATTTTTGACGTTTGTCAAAAATATAATTAAAGTTAAAGTAAGTAAGTTAAAGTAAAAAAATAAAGTTAAAGTAAGATGGTGCAACTCAGCCTAAGTTAAATTTTAATTTTTAATTCAATTTATTTATTTTAAATGTTTGTCTAATGTATATACTATTATGTAAATAACATACACAATGAAAATAAATTCAATCAACTAAAAATGCACTAAGTACTATAAATTATTTTGATAATAATATAATTACATTGTAATACGGGACTTACCGCGCTAAAAACATAATTTTATTTACATCGTACCCTTTCTTTACTCATGTGCCTCGACGGTTCAATCAAGTTCATAATTCATTTATTCCATGCATCAAGTGTACAAACTATTAGTGATTATTTAATAATTATTGGATTTCTCGTCACGCTAGCCTTAATGACATCATCCGTCGGGCTTTTACCACCATCAACTGCGCAGCAGTTTTGGAACCAAATGGCTTAACGCGTGATGATGATAAAAGACCTGACGGTATGACATTAATACCATGGAACTTGGGGCGGCCCTTGGTATGGGATGCTACTTGCGTCGACACTTTGGCACCGTCACATCTTCCCGGTACACGGAAAAAGGCTGGTGTGGCCGCAGAAGCAGCTGAGAACCTCAAAAGGCGCAAATATAGTGGTTTAGACAGCTGCTACCTATTTGTGCCTTTTGGGGTTGAGACTCTAGGACCGTGGGGATCAGGTGCACACAGCATTTTCAAAGATCTTTCCACACGGCTGGTTGAAACGACACGGGACCAAAATGCTGGCATGTATTTAGCTCAGAGACTAAGCATCGCCATTCAACGGGGGAATACAGCCTGCATTTTGGGAATTTTACCTACTGGTAGTGGTTTGGTAGACTAAATTTTAGTTTTTATGTTTTTTTATTAGGTATATTTATTTGTTTATAGTTAGGTAGTTTTAAAAATATAATAATGTAATTGATAGATTGAATATTTTAATGAATAAATATGATTAATACTTAATTATCTTGATTATTACATAAATAGATTAAAGATAGAGTAGGTCCATTTTGGTGATTTCTGATGATCACTATGATTGATTCTATTCTGTGGGCTACAAACTAGGCTAGGCCTGTATTTTGGACGCCCTGCTTTCCGAGTTAGGTACACAATATGGATTTAGCGCTGATCATGTACTTTACAAATTATGTTTACAGTATTATAATTACATTTGATTATTCCTATTCAATACTTACACCATACTACAAAATATGCTGTGTATTTGGCTTACATCATTCCAGAAATGTCCAGAATACTCAAATTCATAATGTTTTTGTTGAGAAAATTAAGGTGTGTACACTATTGTTTTAAATTAAATTACATTAGGTAAAATTGTTTAAAATGTTAAAGTGGTCTTGTGAATTATTTTATACAATCCAAAATTTCAAAATTCGACGGGACTAGATCCGTCGGGACTCGAGTGCATGCCACCTGGGTAACACGCTCGAACGCTTTAACCAAATTATCTGTGATATAATTATATTAAAATAGGATTTAAAATTTAATTAAAATAAAATCAAATTAACAATCAGATAAAATTATAGTAGCCATTAGCTTATAATTGTATTCGGAGTTTTATTATCGTTTTATATAGCGATGCATTAAATTAAATTAGTTGCATTGACCGTGGTCAAGAGAAGACTGAAGTTGTGGGTATCAGCATTGTTTTTTTTCTGATTAAGGTAACAGAACAAGCACGACGCTCGCCTGATGGTAAGCGATGAAGTCTACCTATTACAGATTGCGGCGGCATGGAAAATTCTGGACTGCCAGAATTTTGCATGTCACTGCACTGCGCCTGTTACCTTGAGACATAAAAATGTTGAGTCTCACATGCTCTGTAATTTTACTGGACACCTTGCCATTTCAACCGAAAAACATTCCTATTTCACGGCTGAAAATTGATTGGTAAAGTGGTGGTACCGCCCCAGGCGGACTAGCAGAAGTTCTACCACTACAGAAATCAACGAAAATCTGCCGATGTCGTCAGTATTGTGTGTCGCAATGGCAACTCCGATCAGCATCAAATGAGGGTAGTTTCAAACTACTCTCAATCATAACAATGCTGATACCCACAACTTCAGTCTTCTCGTGTCCACGGTCAATGCAACTTGATCGAAACGTCGACGTAAATAAAATTATGTTTTTAGCGCGATAAGTCACGTATAACAATATAATTATGTGTGTAAATCGCGAAAGTTTAAAAATATCTATTATTTTGATATTCAATAATATGTACCGCTTTTTTCCATACATAGTCATTTCCCTAACCAGTACTGAGAAAAACCAGGTATTAACGCTACACACGGCAAGTGACGAGCTATAATAAGAGGATTATGCAACTAAAAGCTGCAATGCCGGGAAGAGGACGGCCAACTTTACTGTTAATTTTCAGAAAAGATTTCAGCATTTTGCTATGCTAATTTCTGGATCTTTTAAGTAAAAATATGTATCTACATATAATTGTAAAAACTTTATTAAGGTACGGCCACACCGCGGCGAGCTGCGTCCGCGTGCGCATTTAATATCTGATTTCAATCGTTTTCTGATCGCCGTAGATCGCGTTTGGAGTGAACTAGTCGCTACAAATACTGCTGCGCTATCTGATCGCCGTTGAAATCGCGCACGCCGGACGCTGCTTTGTGTCCGTACCTTAAGTGTGTATCGGAATTTTTAATCATGTTTAAATTTAAGTATAAAAATTACTACATCCACTGGTCAAACGCTAGTCTATATGCTATAAGAAATTTACTAAAACATTATAGTGTCAGAATTATCCAAAATAAATGTATATTTTGTACCAGTAAAATTATACTATACTGTTAACATTTTATGGCTAGACCAATCACTAAATTTTGGGTACGGTAAATGAGCATAGAATTTGTGAAAATAATTTACGATTCGGTTGGATAATGTTGGTGTTTCAGCGAAATTAAACCGACAGGATTTGGAATAATTTCAAAAGCTATTCAATATTTTACATATAATGAACTAGTTAATGTACTAGTCGGTCGAACGGTCTACAGATGTCTGGTGGGTAACAATAATATCGTTTAATAAATCCCGGGCATTATTTTATTTGCAAGTCAGTAGTGTTTTTCATCTCTATCTATCTAAAAAAAAAAAAAACCGGCATGTCGAGTTGAACTCGCCCACCGAGGCCTCCGTACCAACGTTAGTAAGTATCAATTAAGCTAGACCTCTAAATTATATGAGCGCTCATATAACTCAGAGGCCTATCTTAATTGGCTGTAACTATGTATGTATGGGGACACCCTTTAATTTTTTATTTTTTTGAATTTTTCCTTAATTTATGCTATAAGACCTTGCTTCTTGCCAAAATTTTATGATTCTAAGTCAACGGGAAGTACCCTATAGGTTTTCGACCCAAAACCTATAGGGTACTTCCGGTCGACCTAGAATTGTCAATTTTGGTCACAAGCAAGCAAAAATCTTACAACACAAGCAAAGGAAAAATTCCGAAAAATAAAAACACTTGAACATTTAGGTAAATTTTGGTACTTAAAAGTTTTCGTGAAAATCTAAATTTGCCCATATCTTTTTATCGTGTTGACTCAGGGCCTTTATTTTTATATACCTAATAGGGACTATAGATTTCACTATCTAGTATAAATTTCAACTTGCTAGGTCCACCCGTTCCTGAGAAAATTGGCGGTGACACACGGACAGACAGACGGACAGACAGTCGGACAGACAGACGAACAGACAGACGGACAGACAGACAGACAGATAGACAGACTGACAAGAAAGTGATCTTATAAGGGTTCCTTTTTTTACCTTTCGTGGTACTCAACCCTAAAAAAGACTAGAAACCTCAACTTTGTTTTAAAGACCTATCTATACACCCCGCACGTATATAGGTTTGATGATTTGTTTTTAATTTATCTAATCTGTCTAACTATCACGGTTCGTGAGATACAGCCTGGTGCCAGACGAACAGACAGACAGACAGACAGACAGACAGACAGACAGACAGACAGACAGACAGACGGACAGACAGACAGACAGACAGACGGACAGCGGAGTCTCAGTAATAGGGTTCCGTTGGTACCCTTTGGGTACGGAACCCTAACAAACTCGGCTTAACATTGTATTGACTATTGTTATACGATTTAAGCAAATATTAAACGAAGCGTTATGTTTGCCTCATCAAATGCTGGGATATAAATCATAATATTTGTATTTGTTCGTTATTATACCTACACGGTAATTTATAATGGGTAATCTGTTTATGTTTCCGAAGTAATTATTCATGGAATATTGCCTTGTATTAGCTGAATAAATAACGTTTTTCTGAGCGTGTGAAAATGTATAGTCTAAGCATAATGTTTCAGTTAATTATGATTATTATTTCATTGGAACTGTAAACTGTGAGTTTCCACGTCTTTGCTCCGTATGTCATCACAGGTAGGATGCGCTAATTAAAGGCTTTTGTTTAAAACTAAAGTGATCAACATAGCTCAACGGATTAGCAAGCTGAAGTGGCAGTGGGCTGGTTTTTTCTTCCGAAGGACTGATTACCGTTGGGGTAGACTGGAGTGGAGACCGCGAATCGGCAAACTTAGCGTAGGACGTCCTGTGACCAGGTGGAGCGACGATATGCTCAAAGTGATGGGCAGTGACTGGAAAAGTAGAGCCGAAGATCAGGGCTTAGTGGCGTATCTTGAGAGAGGCCTACGTCCAGCAGTCGACTGACACCGGACAAGTATGATGATGATTTCATTGGAAGTTTTTAACGAAAAGAAAAAAGTGTATATTGCCGTTTTCAAAAACCAATGAGATGCTACTAAGGCAAGCCCTCTTGCCGTTGTTGCAATTGTCACTTTCTTCCTAACGAAAGCTGTATAGCTGTTTGCAGCAAAAATTCGCAAAATTTCAGCGAAACAGTTGAGCCTTGACCGCAAAGAAAATAAATAATTAATAACCGGCCAAGTGCGTGTCGGGCCACGCACAGTGTAGGGTTCCGTAGTAGCCCGTTATTCAATGCAAGTCTTTACGTATTATAAACAAGCAACTAGGTACTTCGTCTTTGTCACTTTAAAGGATTTATTCTAAATCCTATATAATAAATTTTATAGGATTTAGCCTTTAACCTTTGATAAATTATATATAATGCTGTACTTGCTAGCATAATTTTATCAATCGACTTCCAATAATTAGGATAGTTAAAAAACTAAAACAACCAACTTCAGGACTAGGAAACCCTAAAAATATATAAATAGGTAGAATAATTTGAAAACTAAAGCAACCAACTTCCATGCCCCGCGAGTCAATTTCAGTAGCAAGTTTGAGACGTTTATCGTCATATCTCTGGACATAGTAATCAAATCTCAGTGAAATTACAACAGAACCACCTCGGAAACATACCCTACCGATTAAAAAAAATCAAATCGGTTCACAATTGACGGAGTAATCGCGTAACATACATACAAAAAAAAAACATACATACGAATTAAGAAACTCCTTATTTTTGGGAAGTTGGTTGAAAAGGAGGAGGTTCTCAAGTCGTTTGCTTGTGCTTTTTTTTTTGCTTGTTCATAACGAGTAAAGATGCATTGAATAACGGGCTACTACGGAACCCTACACTGCGCGTGGCCCGACACGCACTTGGCCGGTTATTTGTTATATCTATTAGGCTAGCGTTTGGCCACTATCTCACCTGTCGGTATGTGATGATGTGGTTAAAGATGGTAAGCACGCTAGGCCTAGAATGGTAACTGGCTCTCAAGGATAGCTGCCGGAACACATTATATGTTTTGGCGACAGATTTTCTAACTTGACTTAACCTTTCTATAAACATCCAGCACGTATAGGTTTGACGAAAAATTGTTTTTTTAGATTTGTTTCCATGTATAGGGAGCCCCCCTATAATCTCTTTTTTTATTTGTGTATAACATTCGTAAAGCGGTTCACAGAATACACCTACTACCCACCAAGTTTCAACTGTGTACTCTTTTTAGTTTTGGAATAAAGTGGCTGTGATATACGGATGGACGAACAGACAGACAGAAAGATTAGCATGACAAATCTATAAGGGTTCCGTTTTTTGCCATTCGGCTACGGAACCCTAAATAGTACACCACTGAGTACGTCTCACGGCTAATTATTTCCAGTCCTAGCCCGTCAATTTGCACAAATTGTAGCTGCACCTAGTTTAAGGGCACTCTATGCCTCAATACTAAACAAATATTCTAATACTTCGTCATTCCAAAATCTCTTTTAAAATCAAACGTAAATCACTACCTTAACATAGACCTTAACGACTACGTTAAACATATTAAACGTAAGATAAAATAAACTAGAGTATTCAAGCCCCTCGGTACGATCAAAAAGGGATAACATTGGAATAAAATTAGGGACTAGATTCTAAAAGCTCATGATCCGATATAAATAAGGTAATCTTATTTCACTTAATTAGGTATTACAGAGATCTAGACTTCAATGCGTAATGAGATGGGAGAATTTAAGTTTAACCTTTACTCGTATTTCGCTGAAAGAATTAAATGTTATAAAGTACACAATTTGCTCAGCACCTAATGAATGCTTCTTAAAATAAACTGAAGAAATACATTCTACTGTTTTAAAGGTTTCGAATTTCAGAAATATAAAATTGCAAACCACCTCCAATGTCTTATAATCATTATTGTAATCAGTCATAAGTAAAACATCCAATCTGAGTCTGGGTTTTTAACCGACTTCAAAAAAAGGAGGATGTTTCTCAATTCGACCGTATACATATTTTTTTTTAATTTTTTTTTTATGTTTGTTCACGGATAACTTCGTCGTTTATGAACCGATTTTGATTATTATTTTTTTTGTTCTAAAGGAGATATCCCAAGTGTGGTACCATGGTAATTTTATTGAGGTCTGATAAGTATCTCCAGAGATATTGAGATAAACATCTCAAAATTGGTACTGAAAATGAATAACGCGGCATTGAAGTCGGTTCTTTTTTAGTTTTTAAACGATATTATCTGAAAAGCACCCATTGAACATGTCTATCCCTTGCTACCATCCTCGACTGCATCAACATTTGAGATAGTGGTCAAACGCTAGCCGATGTAATATCCTAATCCTAACTAATATTATAAATGCGAAAGTAACTCTGTCTGTCTGTCTGTGTCGCTTTCACGCCAAAACCACTAAACCGATTGAAATGGAATTTGGTACACAGGTAGTCTAGAGCCTGAGAAAAGACATAGGCGACTTTTAATGCGAAAAAGAGGGTTGAAAGGGAGGATGAAAAGTTGTATGGAAGTAGCGTAATTTTTAGAGCAAGAAGCTTGAAACTTATTTTTTAAGCTGTTGATTCGATATAAATAAAGGGGAGGGGGAAAGGGGGTGGGGGAAGAGAGAGGGGAGGGGGATTGCGCGGCGTGGTACGGTGCGGTGTAGGTGGGGTACGCGTGTCTTATTTGTAAAATAATTAGCCTAAATATTTAAAAATGCTACCCGAAGACACTATTCCACGCGGACGAAGTCGCGGGCACAGTAACCTATATTAAAACAAAATAATAAATAAACCACCATTTACACATAACCAACATAAATAACCGCCAACCCCAAGTGTAAACTAAGGCCGTGTTACCCACAAATTGAAGTCTTAACTTTATTTTCGACAATTCTCGAGGCCCAATAACCACGAAATTTTGAACAACAGGGTATCTATAAATCTTTGGCCCTTCGAGAACTAAAAAGGAAAAAAAGTACAGTTTGTAGGTCGACTAGTGAGGTGGCGTATCACTTTTTACCGGAAGCCGGATAAAAATGTGTTACTTTGTCGGACTTGTTTGGTGCAGCGACGCGAAAAATCATATCGTGCGTGACACAGTTATACCTACATTAGTAGTGATTTGTTGTTTTCAGTTTTATCTTTACACAAATTATTTTGCGGTTTCAAAAATCAAACTATTATGGATTAGGCCATTGGATACTTTTTAACGCGAGCGAAGCGGCAAACAGCTACTCCGGCATAAAAGTAATAAATATGCCAGAGTTATCCGGCCCAATTTATCTATCCTCTACCCCATCTCTACCCAGTTGCAAGCTACATAAATTGTCATCCAATTACACTTGGTTTATAGGCCAACTTCAGAAAATATTTCTTTTTTATTGCCTTAGTTTTTAAAAGGTTGAACGTTATTTAGTGGGCAAGATTTAGCCCCTTGTGACTTAACCGTAACTTAGCAAGTAACTTGTCGTATAACAAGTTACGTCAAGTTGTGTCGTAAATACGTGTAATCATGTCATAATAGTGAAATATGCAATGAAAACTGTATAGGGGATGTTTTGGAAACATAGGGGTGGAATGTTTCTGATAAATACTTTTGAGGGTTCCGTAGTCCTGACAAGGAACCCTTATAGTTTCGTCATGTCCGTCTGTCTGTCTGTCTGTCTGTCCGTCTGTCGGTTTTTCTGAGAGACCGTTAATACTAGAATGCTGTAATTTTGTAGGGATATGTATATCAATTACGCCAACAAAGTGGTGGCATAAAATTTTGAAAAACATTTTTTAGGGTAGCTGCCCTACATGAGAAGTGGGGATGATTTTTTTTTTCGTCGTCTACCCCATCGTGTGGGGTATTGTTGAATAGGTCTTTTGAAATGACTCAGAGTTGCTAATACCATTATTCGATTGAATGCTCCATTTACGAAATCTTAAACCTTAAAGTGAAAATTTTTGTTTCAGTACGGCGTCCCCCCCCCCCTCTTAAAAGCTAAACTGCTGGCTTAAAAAATCTAGAAAAATTTGTAATAATAGTATATTTTATGAACTTTAAAGGAAAACTATAGCGGTTAAGATAACTTTATTACTTCAGCAGTAATAGTCGTTGAACTTGGGTGTTGGATAATTTTGTAGCAAATACAAAATCCTTAGAATAAATCCTTTAAAGTGACAAAGTACCTAGTTGCTTGTTTTTAACGGGTAAAGACTTGCATTGAATAACGGGCTACTACGGAACCCTACACTACGCGTGGCCCGACACGCACTTGGCCGGTTATTGCAGTTAAATTACAGGGAGTTTGGCATTATCATTAGTCAATGAGTTTAATTACTTTTCAACAGACTTCTAAAATGGAAGAAGTTCCCAATTCGTCTGTATGTCTTTCTAGGGTTCCGTAGCCGATTGGCAAAAACAGAACCTTTATAGATTCCTCATGTCTATCCGTCTTTTAGTCTACCAGTAAATTTCAGTAGCAAGTTTGAGACATTTATCATCATATCTCTTAAGATACTTATCAGATCTCGATGAAATATTATATCACCACCTTGGAATTATACCCTACCGATTAAACAATAAATCATTTCAATCGGTTCACTATAGACGGAATAATCGTTACGCGATTAATAACCATGCAATACATTTAAAAAAAAAACATACAGGTAAATTAAGAACCTCCCCCTGTTTTTTTAGGAAAGTTGATATATTTTAGTCCGATAAATTATATAATTTAAGATCGTGTAAGGTACGGCCACACCGTGACGTCCTGCAATCTGCGGGCGCAATTTTAGTACTTTTCAATTGTTTTCTGATCGCGTTTGGTGTGAACCAGTCGGTACAAATACTACTGCGCTATCTGATCGCCGCCTAGATCGCGCACGCAGGACGCTGCGGTGTGTTCGTACTTTTACATAAAGAACATACAACTGATTTGAAATGCCGCGTCTGGTCCTTTTGAGTACCAAGTTTGAGGTAAACGGAAAGTAAACTCATACAAAATATTAATTTACCAAATCCATTAATAAATGACGGAGTTGTGAGGTAATAAACAGTTTAAAAAATACAGTTGAATTAAGAATTCCTTTTTTGAATTTGGTTGAAAACGTAGTCTGTTAATAAATTAATCCAAAATTCGTTTAGTCTTTAATTCATACCAAAGTTGGTTCTCCAGAAATAACACTTTTATTCCGAAAGAGGTGCCACAGTAATTGCTTTATCCGTTCCACAAAACAATTAAGAGCGTCATCTTCCAACTGTTTCAATTTGCGAAAAACAATTTGTTAGATTAAGGGCTGGCGTACACTGGGACATAATTGTGTCGAAATTAAAATTGCATCATTGAATATCTGTATGGCTTACATAAGAATTTTGTGAGCTAAGGCTTTACATCCTTAACCATGAATTATCTGATACCATAATGATACAAACAATGAAAAATAATTGTGCCATCAATAATTTCTTACTACTTACTATAATTTCCAAATTTTCTGAATAAATACATATTTCAGTCATTTTAAACAAACAAATATTGTTAATGACGTACCAAATATAAGGCAATAATGATATGAGATGGTGAATTAAAGAATCATTACTCATGATTTTCTACAGAAATACTATTATTGGTGCTAAATATTATCAAACGACTTCCAAAAACAAGGAGGTTCTCAATTCGTCTGTGTGTTTATTAGGGTTCCGTACCCAAAGGGTAAAACGGGACCCTATTACTAAGACTCCGCTGTCCCTCTGTCTGTCTGTCTGTCTGTCTGTCTGTCTGTCTGTCTGGCTGTCTGTCCGTCTGTCACCAGGCTATAGCTCATTAACCGTGATAGTTAGACAGTTGAAATTTTCACAGATTGATGGTGTATTTCTGTTGCCGCTAGAACAACAAATACTAAAAACAAAATAAAGTCAAAAATTAAAGGGGGTCCCCATACAAAGAACGTGTTTTAAACGCCATCTATCTAATTAGTTTCGGCAAAATGACATAGATGGCGCTAGTAAACGAGCCCCGTCTTTCTAGATCGCGACCAAACCAAATATTATATGTTACGCGATTACTCTGATAATTGCGAACCGATTCGAATGATTATTTTTTAATGGGTAAGTTACATTTCCAAGGTGGTACCATTGTAGTGTCATCGAGATCCTCATAAGTGTTTTCAGAGATATGAAGATAAACACCTCAAACTTAGAACTGAAAATGACTAGCGCAGCATTTCAAGCAGGACTTTTTCCTATTTTTAAAAGCGATATTAAATTATTTTTAAATATAAGAATACAATTTTATTAAACGTATCGTGAGTATAATCCATTATTACTATTTAACCGGTAAACTACTCACGTGATAAAATCGAAGTTTTTTTTTTCTTTTTTCATACAGAACTGGGTAGCACTTGATCACTATCTCACCTGATGTTAAGTGATGATGCGATCGATGATGGAGCGTGCTTACCCAGAAGATACATATTCACTCGCAATTTGAAGACCCCCATATTGTACCGGAAACACAGACTCAGGCAGAGTTTTCAATTCTTTGGCGGTTCGTATAATGAACGAAGAAGCAAATCGCTTCGTTCTAAGAAGCAAGTTTGTTCCCTGTTCGGCGTATGTGATCGAAGCGAGCCTTCTTGAGAGCCTTTTTGCAAGACTTGGCGGGTAAGTTAAAGGCTTTCTTCTTTTCACGTACATCTCTAGTCTTGCGGGTTCGAGCATCAGCCCAGGCTAAGTAAGCTTCATGTTTTGATGCTTCTGCATCTCTACATTTGGCATTAAACCATGGACGAGCTTTGCTTGACATCGGAACGTCAGAAAATGGTATGAAATATTCCATACCCTGACGTAACACTTCTGTCACAGCATCCGCGCAGGCTGAGGGATCGCTCGAAGAAAAACATACCTGCCGCCAAGGATAAGACGCGAAAAAACAACGCATCTCATCCCAATCTGCTGACCTGTATCGCCACACCCGCCGGGTGCCTTTTTGGCTGGAATCGGGCGGGGAGTAGACGGAGACAGACTTCACCAGACAGTGGTCGGAGCTACCTAAGGGTGATGAAACCGATACCGAGTAGCGGTCTGGTTCTGTTGTCAGCAGAAGGTCCAAGCAATTGGCTGTATGGCCATCAACGTCCGGTATCCTTGTAGCTCCCTGGACCAACTGAGTGAGGTCTAGCGTTAAAGCAAGCTTTCGCATCTCTCGACCAGCGTGGTCTGTGCTCAGGTATGGGTACAGCCAGTCTTGATGATGGGCATTGAAATCCCCCAGAAGCACTAATTGAGCAGAAGGATACCTCTGTTGGGCCACATCAGCCACCTCACTGAGGTGGTTTGTGAGCCTGTTTGTCTCTTCATCTCCGCTGTGCGAACGGTAGACACTAGCATAAAGAATTTTCTCCATGCCAGTGTCCACCAAAATCCACATGACGGAAAGTTGAGGGTCTTCAAGGTTGCGGAGACGCCGATAGCAAATGTCATCGCGGGCATACATACAAACTCCCGCCCTTGGCCTAAGCTTATGTTCTAGAACATAGCCTGGGTAGGCAAGGTACGCCGCGTCAGCTGGACATTTGATCTGCGTCTCCGTGAGGAACAGAATATGCGGTTTTTCGGTCTCAAGGTGGTGGTAAACCGAGAGGATATTGGAGTGCAAGCCTCGAATGTTTGAGAGGTGCACTTGAAGGGAGAGGACGTGCTTCCGCTGTTTAACCTCTATTCTGTTTCTGCCTTTCATTTTGTGGGGAGTGAAGTTAGGTAAGGGAAACGGAAGTGGAAACGAGGCGCTAATTACCAACCCATGATACATATTAGGTCTTTTCACCTATTGGGAACCAATCCTGGAGACCGCAGGGACACCCGAGCCCCCCCAGAGGTGTCCATCGGGTCCTCTCGTCCGGTCGCCAACCGGCACGATGGCGCACCTCCGGGATTTTTCGCGAGATGGCGGGGCAGCCTTTCATGAGTGGCTGGCTCACTACTTGGGCCCCCAACTATCTGCGGTCGGCCAGCGGAGAACCGTGCCTCGGATCCCGCTGCTCTCCAAGATTGGCTGCCAGGTAAATTGACCTTCAATGTATCACGACCAGCTATAGTAATCAACGCAACTGTTTCCGACCCGTTCCCCATTATGGCTTCACCAAACATTCATACCGTAAAGCGACCGCTTGGCGGCATGGCTTTGTCTGGTGGGTGGTAACACGCCGCGGCCTAAGCCTACCACCTGAAACGTACTGCTCTTTTGGCGCCACCCAGGGGATACGTGTAGGACATCGAGGGCTAAATCCTACGGACGCGAGCAGCAATAGCCCCCCAAAATATACGCGACCTTATCACGTGAGTAGTTTACCGGTTAAATAGTTAAAATAATAAATTTAAAAATAATCACCGTTTTTAGGGTTCCGAACCCAAAGGGTACCAACGGAACCCTATTACTGAGACTCCGCTGTCCGTCTGTCTGTCTGTCTGTCTGTCCGTCTGTCACCAGGCTGTATCTCATGAACCGTGATAGTTATACGGTTGAAATTTTCACAGATTATGTATTTCTGTTGCCGCTATAACAACAAATACTAAGAACAGAACCAAGTTAAAAATTAAAGGGTTTAAAACAAAAAACGTGTTTTTTACGGTACGATACAATACGAAATTAATTCACCTCGACGCAGCTAGATGGCAGCACAGGAAAAATTAGCACGCGCAAGCGTTTCATTTGTTAAATTTGTGGGCCTCGGTCGATTTGTTTACTTAGTTAAGGTTAATCAGCAGAAATGTAGTGTACAGTATTTAATAATATATCTTCAATTTTAGTACTTATGAAGCTTCAATTAGCTAGAATCAGTAGAAAGTTAGTCGTACGAACACTCGGTCTTCCAGATATTTAATTATATTACCTCTGTGTTAATATTTACTTTACTTAGTTAGTGTTAGAAGTTCGTGGCGTTCGGACTTCGGAAATTCGGAACCCTCCGTGTGCGGGAACTAAGTCTGACTCGCACTTGGCCAGTTTTATTATGCATTACCATGTTTTCCACACACTCTACAAGAAATGTGTCCTAGTGTACGACGAACCTTTTAATTCATGCGAATTAGAAGCCTCGTCATCTCATCGGTATTAATTATTTGAAATTGTCAAAGTTGGATTCGTTTTTGGGGTTCCTGAGTTTCTCGTTTAGTGGTTCTTTGTCTCAAATGAGAAGCTATGCCGTAGGCACAATTATTAGGCATCTCATCATGCCATCTTATGTTTAATAAAACTGGCCAAGTGCGAGTCAGCATCGCGTCTCTTATCGCACACTTAGGGATGGTTCCGTACAATACGAATCATAACAGAGTTTCAACCTCATATATTTAATTAATTGATATTACCAAGAATATTTGGTTTGGTCGCGATCTAGAAAGACGGGGCTCGTTTACTAGCGCCATCTATGTCATTTTGCCGAAACTAATTAGATAGATGGCGTTTAAAAACACGTTTTTTGTATGGGGACCCCCTTTAATTTTTAACTTTATTTTGTTTTTAGTATTTGTTGTTCTAGCGGCAACAGAAATACACCATTTAGTGTCTAAGTAATAGAGTCCCGTTAACCCTTTGGGAACGGAACCCTAAAAATCTATACATAATTCAAAAATTGTTCTTAACTATGTCTGAAATGGCTTTTGACACCATGCAACCGATGTACCTCAAAAAAGTTTTATTAGAAATGCAATAATGCGAAGATTGTTTTGAACCCCTAATTTTTTTTTGTCCCATACACAATATTATGATGAGAGTAGAGGCAAGAGTCACAATCAATATTAACAAACATTTCATAATACTTTTGTAATTTTTTTTTCAATCTATATAAGTTTATTATTTACTAGCTGTACCCGCGACTTTGTTCGCGATTCCTACAAAAACTTAACAAAACCTTAACGTTAGTGTCGCTACACTTATTTTTTTATTCATCTCATTAAGGTTCAAATCAATGCCTTACATATGTTTAGGCCAAGAGAAGTTATATCTACTAAGCTGTAATTTTTTTTTAAGTAGCAATTCATGTCTTAATTTAAATAATCCACACTAACCATCAATATATGGGCACTATTTCATTGCCCAGTTTGGTAGATAGGGTTACAATTTTAATGTGAATGTATTTTAAATGGAATACCTAACCAATGTTTAATTGCATATACTATTACATAATATATTGTCTAACGAAAATTTGGCAAATATTGTACTTTGGTATGTAGATACAACGTCGTTATAATGTATCAAGCCGCACAAAAATTCAGCCTCATAGAGAAGCGCTCGTCCCACGTTTGATCTCCTACATTTAAAGATATACCTATAACGACAACTAACCGCCTTGATATTCTCGGCATCTCATTAAGCATCAACTCTTAATTTTACTTTTAAATCACTACATAATATAAAACAAAGTCCCCTGCCGCGTCTGTCTGTCAGTTTGCGATAAACTACAGAATTTGCGGTTTTCACCAATATATAGAGTGATTCATGAGGAAGGTTTATGTGTATAATTCGTTAAGGTTTTATGTAAAGATTAATTCATACTCGACACCACAAAGTGATGCAAACAGATACAGGTTTATATGCTCTACCCAGCAGGGCTAGCATGGCAAGGGGACTATTTTGGCTTTCCATCTAACCGTGTTTTGTTTGGTGAAGAAGGCAAATTATAAGTAAAGTTTTTCGACAATTATAAACGCCCGTTAACTTTTAATCAATTCTTTTTTTAAACTTTTTAATACGAAACAAAATCAATGTGTTGAGCTTCTGTCAGTGGCGAAAATAGGGAAATAATTTTGTCTTTCCCCCGGGGATAAGGCCATGCTAGCCCTACAGGCATATGTGCGAAGCTGGGGCGAGTCGCTAGTTGAATTTAAAGCTTAGTCAGCCACTTGGCGTTTTGACTAAAGTTAGACAATATTTCACCCGGGACAGCAGTTTAATCTATATTAAAGCGGTGGTTGACGGTTATAAAAATATCCAGCTAAGTAGATGCTTAAAACTATTGATAGCAGAATCGAAAAACTCATCAACGACGACTCCAATAAATTCGACAACTGCTTAATAATAACGTTCATATATAACCTTTAATAAAAGGCACCTTTCAATTTCAGACGGGCTAATCACAATCATTCGAAAAAAAAATCGGATTCAGAAACTACCTCCCCTTCGACTTAGATCTTTGCGATTCGCTAAATCAGGGATTCTAAATTGAAATATAATTATGTTTATCTACACTAATGTTATAACATTCTACTTATGTTTCCAATACTTGACTTATAATTACTACAGTTATAGCGCAGATAACAAAACACTCAATTTAAGCAATTTCACATGATGGTATAATATCCACATCGATATCGTAAAATCTCATTATAACATCAATAAAACGCGACCAATTAACCTGGCGAGCCTTATGTCAAAATCCTCATACAAGTTGTATAAAATTTTGATATTAGGCTGGCTTTTGAAAACAGTTGGGTTATACGTGAAAACTTCGTCGAAACTACTAAACTTACATACACAAAACTCTTTGTTAAGATCTTGTGCCAATTAAATAAAAAAAGAACAGCGCGCGCTCGCTCCTGATTGGCCCTGCGCGCGCAGCTGCGCTCTCATTGGTTAGATTTTAATGGCGGCAAGTTCACTGACAATACACGTACGCGTGAATTTAATGTTTCGCAATGTGTTTTGTTTTTAAAATACAAATTAAAAGTTAAAAATGGATAGCGACGATGATATTTGTACGCCTCCGGATATTCTAGAATTGGCAACAAAAGTAACTCACAATCTTTTGCCAGAAAAATCTAGAAAATGATATGAAAAAGAATATAATAACTTTTTGGCATGGAAGATCGAAAAGAAAACTACATCATTTTCTGAAAATGTCATTCTTGCGTATCTCAAAGACCTCTCCGACAAATTCAAGCCATCTTCTATGTGGGCTAAATATTCTATGCTCAAGTCCACACTGAGTATCTACAACAATATTGATATCACGAAGTATTCAAAAGTCATAGCGTTCCTGAAACGCAGTTCAGAAGGACACAAGGAAAAAAAGTCCTTGACGTTTACATCAGGTCAAATAAAGATGTTCCTGGAAGATTCACCAGATATTTTGAATCATTTTGAAAAGGTAAGTGTATTTTAGTTCTGTTATTTAATCTACCTAGTACTTACGTACTACACACGCAAGTTATCTAGACACTCCGTTTAAGCGCTTTGTGTATAAATTTGGTAGTAGGTACCTACACTTTATTACTTCATAAATCATAGTTTTTGCCTTGGCTATGTACCTCAAGCTTATTATATCGTTTATTGTTACAGGTTGCACTAATCTTCGGCATAATGGTGGCATGCCGAAGGCAAGAGCTATACAACATCCAGTTCGATGAAGTCTCTAACATAGACGACAGTACAATCATGGTGAAAGTTTCGAAAACAAAAACGAAAATAGATCGTTCTTTCGTTGTGACGGGCAACTGCTATGCCGTATGTAAATAATATCGTTTAAAAACTAAAAAACAACCGACTTCAATGCCGCGCTATTCATTTTCAGTACCAATTTTGAGATGTTTATGTCAATATCTCTGGAGATACCTATTATACCTCGATAAAATTACCATGGTACCACACTTGAGATATCTCCTTTCGAACAAAAAAAGAATAATCGAAATCGGTTCATAAACGACGCAGTTATCCGCGAACAAACATAAAAAAAATAAAAAAAAATATATATATATACGGTCGAATTGAGAAACCTCCTCCTTTTTTTGAAGTCGGTTAAAAATGATCATGAACGATCAAAGAACTGGTATTAATAAATTTGGTGCTCTGGGAAAAACTATCGCAAGTTTTTTGAATCTGCCTAACCCAGCGTTGTACACGGGGCATTGCTTCCGGCGCACCTCGGCGACCCTTCTCATAGATAGCGGTGGTGATTTGACCGCACTGAAACGACACGGGGGGTGGAAGTCTTCTACTGTGGCTGAAAGCTACATCGATGAGTCTTTAATGAATAAAATTCAAGTCTCAAATACGATCTTGAACAGTATAGAAAACAAGACGAATGAAGTAATTATAAATATTCCGACTCCGTCTACGAGCTCTACTGCTTGCCCCGCGGCCGCTACAGCTGCTGGATCAATAATTAACATTAACTTTCAAAATTGTACCATCCAAAATTTAAACAATTATTATAAATAAACTATTGTCAGCTTTTACTCTTGTTGTTTGATTAATTGCATTAGTGAAGATAAAGTAGTGTATGCAACTGCATATAACACGGGTATTAAAACACGAGTGTGAGTTTATGAAACGAGCGCAGCGAGTTTCATAATAGTAACGAGTGTATACTAAGTAGTGTAAGAGAGTAGTGTAAGTGTAAGAGTGTAAGACTTCATTATATGACAGTTGCATAAACTACTATTATAATTTTAAATGACACTTTGAATGAATTTGAATGTATCCGATTTAAATTAGAGTACGGAGAGTACTCATAGATACATTTTTGACCATCTTCATAATAAAAGTTTACACACTCTTTTTTGTAAATTATTATTATGATGATTTTTTAGCACGAAATAGTAAGTTACTTTCTTGTTTGTCTGTCGGTCATTCCAGGTGTAATCTGACGACTTAAATTTCAAAAACTTTCGTTTCAGGGAAGCTAAAATATCGATGATTATTTTTCCGACCCAAATATCGACCAATAGAATTGCACCATTCGACGTCACGTGGTACAACCTACATGGTATTATACTGAAAATTTTTTGAAAATTTTCTCTGTTGTACCACGTGACGTCGAATGGTGCAATTCTATTGGTCGATATTTGAGTCGGAAAAATAATCCCCCGAATACCACACGAGCTTCAAAATTTATCTGGCATTTCCCTCAAGGTTCCCTGCAAACAAATGAAGTCGTCAAGTTTTTCAGGAAAAATCACTCGCGCTTCGCGCTCGTGATTTTTTAAAAAACTTGACTCCTTCATTTGTTTGCAACGAACCTATCGGGAAATATCCGATAATTTTGAAGCTCTTGTGGTATTATAAGTGAAAATCCATTCTTTAGCGTGGTTTTTAGATCAATTTTAACCGACATTTATTGCTTTGTCTAAAGCATCTTTTAAGCTTTTCGGGTATTTATCTAAAGACTTACACAATAGAAATTCTTAACTGGCCAAGTGCAAGTCGGACTCGCACTCGTAGGGTTCCGTAACATAAGCGTTTTTATGAAAAACAAATTTATATTTGCGGTTCGGAAAATGTGCTATATCTCAAAAACTACTGACTTCAAACTAATTTTCGGTTAAAGTTTTATTGAGATCTACAGGATATTTTTTTTTACATTTTTCACTTATTACACACACATTTTACCACTTTAGAAGTGTAAAACTTTCAAACAAATGACTTTGAAAAAAAAATGTTTTTAAAACCTTAATGTCATTTTCAACAAACTATCCAAAAACATACCGCACGTAAAGGTTTGATTTAAAAAAAAAATTTAGTTTCTGTTCCCATGTATGGGGAGCCCCCCCCCCCCCTTAATCTTTATTTTTGTATAAAACTCGTAAAGCTGTTTATAGAATACATCTACCTACCAAGTTTTAACTGTCTAGTCTTAAAAGTTTCGGAATAAAATGGCTGTGACATACGGCCGGACAGACGGACGGACAGACAGACGGACAGACATGAAGAATCTAAAATGGTACGAAACTGCACAACATTTCTACCTAATAGAACTACGCCAGCGATACGAATTCAGAAGCTGGGAAACCCGACGATCCTGTAATATGTGCAGTTATAATGTGTAATGTAAAGTAAAACATCTACTGGCATAGCAATTTGTCATCTACATCTCATATTTCAAATGAAAACCTAATTCGGTTATCTTACTTAGCTTCGCTTAGCTCTCATACGTAGGTGGCTTTGAGTAACTCAAAGATAGTTGGGCGCAAGCTTCGTTTCGCTTATATTCCAATAATGAGGCCTGTGTTTAATTCATCATCGGCAGAAGAACGATCGAGTGTCGTTTGCCGAACTCAGCTGATCTCCTTAAATTTAAGATAACAAAAAAAGTGCGTATACCACCATCATCCGAATATCTTTCTCAAAGATTTATTACTTTATTAATGTTATTTTTCGAGAGCGAATCGATTAGCGACATGCTTTTATTCGATTGATGGCTGGTTCGTTCGAGTCACAACTCAATCCACCTTTTGCCACACGTAGTAGGAGCATTATATCGATGTTCCGCCTGACTTGTTGACATAAAATAGCTTTTTACCATCAAGGAGAACATCTGCTGGCGTATCCTTACGGTGTCCAGCAACAAAAAGCCCTTGGTATTCAGGATCATTTTAGGCCTAGCGGATTCACTATCTTCTATGACATCATTGTTTAGCACCAGGCGAGATAGTAGTCAAATGATAAGGCTTATCAGCAGGGTTATTCTCAATCATTCGAAAGCAAATTCGAATTTGGAAACTGCCTTTACTTCGACTTGGATCTTTGCAATTCACAATGCTCCAATCGATTAATTTTGATATTTCAATTTGAAAAAATCTGTGATTTATTGAAAAGGTTTCCGCGCAAAACAGCTCAGGGATCAAAAAAAGAATGAAATTAAAAATGAAGCTTCAGAATCCGAATATGTTTTCGAATGATTGAGAATAAGCGCAAAATAACTAACAAATAATAATAATAGTAATAACTACAAAAACATTACATTTTCAACAAAATTTCTAACGCCTTGAGATTCGAACCTACAGCCTTAAAGCAAGCTCTGTTCCACCTGATCCAATCATTAACATATGCATTGGTGCGAATTTAAGAATAACAGTCAAATCTGCACGTATAATTACGGAACCAGGAACGATTCCCGTATCCTGTTTTTTTTTTTTCATGAAAACTTTGTTCTACATTTGATCAAAGTATCATTTGAGAAGCGGTTACCTAATAAATTGCATACCATTTACATAAAAATATCCTGGTTTTCGCGTGTCCCACCAAAACCTTTATGTTTTTCAGGATAACCAATATTCTAAAAGTTATTCTATAGTATAAGCTATGCTCACTTTAAGTTTCATTAAAATCCGTTCAGTAGTTTCGGCGTGATGATTTTTCAAATGGACATACATACAGACAAAAATTTTAAAAATTATATTTTCCGTATCTATAGCGCTCATAATGCTTCCCCTAATTTAAATTTCAAAAAAATATTCAATGTACAGTTTTCACTTAGTTACTGTTTTATTATAGTATAGATTTATATATTATTACAAGTGCCTACAATTTAATCAAAGAATCAAGAATCAAAGCATTTATTCAGTATGTAGGCAGTATAAATATACGCACATATACACACATATACACGATCATGATAAACGAATACAACTAAAATATTAACTATGACTAATTATTGAAATAAAAACCACAAATAAAAAATGGAATTTAGGTCGCTGTCTGCTGGTAGAGTTAAGTAAAGCTGGCGACATTACCTCTTTGAATCGCGAATGCGTTGCCCAAGGTAAGCGCCAACTCTTTGGTCGTGGGAGACGTCTATTAAGCGTCTGAACAGCTCCTTAACAAAACCATGTGCTTATTGACAACACGGGTCCATGGTTTCGACCCCAAACGGATATTTCCTTCATTTGATAGACTCTGTCACATGTTAATCTTAATTATTTCAACTCTCTTAAATCGCTGCATGTCGTACTGTAGCAGGAAAACCTCAAATGAAAGATATGATACATGAATCTCAGCGTATGACTTGTCCACGTATCAACAATATACAGATGAGTCCTCTCGAGACATTCATTCATTCATCAATTCATTCATTCTCGCGGTAACGTGAAGTCCGACTTACTTTTTATGTTCTCTCGAATACACCAATGAGAGCCTTCAGTAAAGCATTACATCTTTACTAGGATTTTGAATTGGACTGGGCTGTAAATCCGACTTGTCTTAGAGGTGACACTGCAACTTGACTCAGATAAAATTTGAATAACCGGCCAAGTGCGTGTCGGGCCACGCGCAGTGTCGGATTCCGTAGTAGCTCGTTATGCAATGCAAGTCTTTACCCGTTAGAAACAAGCAACTAGGTACTTCGTCTTTGTCACTTTAAATGATTTATTCTAAGGATTTTGTATTTGGTACAAAGTTATCCAACACCCAAGTTTAACGACTATTACTGCTAAACTAATAAAGTTATCTTAACCGCTATAGTTTTCCTTTAAAGTTCATGAAATGCACTATTATCACGAATTTTTCCAGATTTTTCAAGCCCGCAGTTTAGCTTTTAGAGGGGGGGGGGGGGTACAGCTTTCTAGTATTAACGGTCTCTTAGCAAAACCTCGGACAGACAGATGGACATGACGAAACTGGTTTCTTGTCAGGACTACGGAACCATACAAAATGTTCTCATCTCGGAATATCTTATACATAAACCAACCGTGGCGACACATTAAAAAAAAAGTTTGCAAATATTCTTACAAAACATTTTCTAAATAAAATATTATGTTTCTTTGAAGTGTTACGCACTTTATATTTTTGTAAATTGTTAAACACAATCTAAAATTTCATCGTACCGACGGGACTTGAATCCGCAACCTCCGGAATGACATGTTCCGGTGCTTTGCCAATAAAGCCACGGTGCGAAGTATCGTTACGACGAAATTTTCCAAATTATTTATGTAACTGACTAGCTCATACCCGCGACTACGTTCACGTGAACCAAGAGTTGTATAACTGTACAGCTCCTCCAATCAACATTTGTAAGATCTGACTTATTTAATTTATGTGTAAACATCATGATTTTCATTTTCACAAAAAGTTGCCTAACCCAGCACCATACCTGTGTCGCGCATTCTTACAGTGCGATAAGGAAATGTTGCTGACGATATGTCTGCCGTATGATTTCCTCGTGGGATACATGCGTAGGCTAAGTTACTTGGTAAGCTAGTTCTAAACTTTTAAATATAAAGCATCATCTCTGCTCAGATGTTTCATTCCGTCTCCTTAGAATAAATTAATTTAATTTAGTTTTTAAAAAGTATCCGGTCAGGACTACCTAGAGAACGTAAACAAACTGATGTCAACAAACGACAGCGAGTCCGTACACACAAGTTTTTATTATTAAAGTTGATACATTAGTCTCGTTACAAGTTAGTTATTACTGAGTTACAACGAGTTCATTTAGATTATAACCAGCAGATATACTTTGAAGCCAAACTCTAATGTAGTTTTGTAATTGAGTTTTAGACTGCGACGTGTGAAGTTCAGGCAATCTAGAGATACAAATAAATAATAAATGATATATTACATAACTGTGTAAACATAAAAAAAAGTATATTATAACAAGTGAAACTCCGTCAAGTCTTCTCGTCACCTATACCGCAATACCTAAAGACAAAAGTCTTTCGTCAACCTACCCGTTATCTCATACGAAGCCGTGGACAATCACGGTTCGACTGGTCCAACAATTTAAAGTCACACAGCGAGCTATGGGAAGAACAGCTATGCTCGTTTCTCTGACAGATTGAATCCAGAACGAAGTAAACTACCAGAGGACTAAAGTGATCGACACAGCTCAATGGGTTAGCAAACTGTAGTGGCAGGGGGCTTGGTCATATCTGCTGCAGAACTGATAACCATTGGGGTAGACTGGTTCTAGAGTGGAGACCACAAATCTGCAAAAGTAGCGCAGGACACTCTGTGACCAGGTGGAGCGACGACATTCGCAAATTGGTGGGCAGTGACTATAAAGGAAGATCCGAAGATCAGCCTCAGTGGAGAATCTAGGGAAAGATTATTGTCCATCAGTGGACTGATAGCGACTGATATTGAAGGAAAATCTGCCGTCATAAACATACGGTGTTTCGTCAGCACACCGCCCTTGAGACAATGTATTCTAGGCCTAGCGTGTTCATCATCTTCGACCACATCATCGCTTATCACCAGGCGAGACAGTGGTCATACTTTTGCCTATATTAAATAAACAAAATTGCGAAACACTACAGAAGTTCGAGATTTAATTTAATTCCTACCTTTAATTTTTTAGGGTTCCGAACCCAAAGGGTACCAACGGAACCCTATTACTGAGACTCCGCTGTCCGTCTGTCTGTCCGTCTGTCTGTCTGTCTGTCTGTCTGTCTGTCTGTCCGTCTATCACTAGGCTGTATCTCATGAACCGTGATAGTTAGACAGTTGAAATTTTAACAGATGATGAATTTCTGTTGCCGCTATAACAACAAATACTAAAAACAGAATAAAGTTAAAAATAATAGAGGGTCTCCATACAAGAAACGTGTTTTTTTCCGCATTTCACGCCATCTATGAACGCTTAGTTAGGTAAACGTCCCATAGATGGCGTTATATTGAAATGTCGATCCCTAACTCCTTTGTTAGACGTTAGATGGCGTAATAAGAAATAAAATGAATATAAATTATTATTTTATGCTGGCGAAAAATGATAGTGGTATTTTTTGCTCGATCTTATAAAATACTGTAGTGTGGTACGGAACCCTACTAGTGCGAGTCCGACTTGCACTTGGCCAGTTTATTTAAGTTAAACATACTTGGTACTTAAAAACTTCTAGCTTTTCAGCAGTCAGTTAAAAACATTTCTCTTTAAAAATACGAAACTGCCGCAGTTAAAGTAGCACCTGGTTAACTTAAACCAAACATAAACTCGAAAATATTTTAATAAGCCAAAGTTTTTGCTTTATAGAACTGCTCATAAACAAAATACACAGTGTTATTAAATAACAGTGGGTTCTGCCGTGTTGTTGCTTAATAGTTTTATGTTTTATATAAAATACTGCATGTTTTAGATGGCTAATGTCACAATTGTTGCGGAAACTATATAAAAGGTACCACAGTTCCACCGACTTCATATAAAAAAAGTGGAGGTCCAGCGGTGTCGTGGGAGAATGGTCGACTTTGACGCCAGAGGTACCGAGTTCAATCCCCGTGCAATGTGTTTTTCTATCGAAAAATGTATGTGCGCTTTTCACAGACCCTCCGGTGAAGGAAAAACATGGTGGCAAAACAACAACAAAAGCATGGTGGTAGGACACCATCTAGTCTCCGCCTGGCCAGCTATCACCCTCAAGTCAGAAAATCTGTCGCGAAAACATCTAATGTGTTCCGGCAGCTATCCTTGAGAGCCAGTTCCTATTCTTTGCCTAGCGTGCTACCATCATCACTGACCAACAGGTGAGATGGTGATCAAACGCTAGCCTATATGATATAAAAAAAAGTAAATATGTGTAAATTTCGCTTTTTTTCTGAGTACTACCATTTTTTTAATATCTTATAGGCTAGCGTTAGACCACTATCTCGCCTGGTGGTAATCAATGATGTGGTTGAAGATGGTGGATGCGTTCGATCTAGAACTCTCAAGGGCTGTCGGTGTGCTACTGGAACACCTCAAGATTATGGCGGCAGATGTTTTTCTTGTTTGTGGTAAGCTACTTTTTGGTAGCAAGTCAGGCGTAACATAGATATAACGTGCTACCTGTGGACGAACGCCCGTGCTAGGATTCGAACAGAAGACCTCTCGCTTCAAAATCAAGCCATCATTCTATCCTTTACGGCTTACGCCAACGGGGCTGTTAATTTTAATAAAAATAGTTAAAAAGTTAAATAGTCAAAAAGTAAAATGGTTAAAAAATTGTTAAAAAGTAAAAAAAACACATTCTTCTTTATGTCACCATTTTCCCAAAGAATAAAACCTTTAGGTATTAAACGTATTCAGAAAACTATTTCCGAAGATTTCCACAAAACACCATAACAATCAAATGGAGTCATAGTACTAGCAGGCTTTCCGATATTTTGCCAAACGTCGACCAAAAGTATTATCACACGCAACATTAGCGCTTTTACCGCTACATAAATTTTGGGTAATTCGCAAAGACTATCACAGTATGGGGCTTTGTGTTCTGTGGCATACGCAGAGTTTTTGTAAAAACCTATAATATTCTGGAAGTAACTTGTGTTCATCATACATAATTTGTTTTATTTTAAATACGGCTTTAATGCACAAGAGTTTGTTATGTGTGGCTCCCAAAATATTTAATAAGTTACCAAATTCTTTAAAGAATCAAAGCGTGATATTGTTTAAGAAGAACCTTAAGAGACTATTGACGACGAAATCTAATATATAAAATTCTCGTGTCACAGTTTTCGTTGCCATACTCCTCCTGTGGGGGCGGGGCGGTCGAGGAGCCAAAAGTGAATGGCCCTTCGGGCTTTAAGATCTTCCTTGAAGATTTAGCGGGAGAGTTTATCCTAAATTGAACTGCACTGCAGACTCAATGGGCCAGCTTCTAAATTCTGGTGCGTGGAGTCAAGGTGTTAACATGAGACCCCGCGGTTGTGGACTGTATTTGAATAGGTATCCTGTTAGGACTGGTTCGCGGTGCGGTATATATAGGTACTATGCAAGTTGGCAGCCGAAATATAGGTACGGACGGAAATAGAGAGGATGCACGCCTACCTTGAAGTGGTGGGTTCCTTTCTTGCTTCTCTCTTGTTGAGCGGGCCAGTTGGCCTGCTGGCTTCCTTCGTTTAATATTGCGTTGCCGTGTTGTGTTGAAAATGGCGGCGATCACCGCGTGCGCGAGGCGCACTGCGATGGGTTTAATTTGTACACAAATGTACCACAACACTTATTATTATTGTTTAGTATTATATTTTGTTGTTTACGTTGCGCGGATTCACGTTTAATCGCGGGGATAACTAGCGAGCTAGTTTTCTTCGATGGCGGCGGCGCGGGAGCTTCTTTTCGAATGTGATGCGTCTTCGACACACACGGCACTCGCTGCGTTATCGTGCGAGCGAGATAGATATTAGCAGGCGTGCATGCGTGAAGGAGATAAAATATAGGTTGCGGATGGAATACAGGAAAGGGAAATGCTGCCAACTTAACATAGACAGTTAGAATCTTAAGATTACTTGAAGCAAAATAATTGACTTGAAAATGGCGTAAACATCTCCCCCGGCCTTAAAGGGTTACCTTTAAAAATTAAAGTTGCGGATGCGGAAATTTAAATGCGGGTACTTAACTAAACTATAAGCTATATGAAATGCAGAGCATTGCTCCACACAAATTTATTGATTTGGCAATGGGCACAATCGAACAACTGGGCGCACAAAGCTCCCCTTACTAGTTCTCACTGTAACTACACGCGTTGTACCATCCTTCGAAGGATGAACAGCTTCTACTACACCGAGAGGCCAAGCAAGCGGCGGCGCGTTGTCGACTATGATAACTACTACTGATCCCAACTGGATCGGGGTGGATGGTATGATCCACTTGGCTCGAGATTGCAATTGATGCAAATACTCGACTCTCCATCGCTGCCAGAACGACTGGACCATACTATTTAATAGCGAATGCCTCTCAATCAAATTAGATTCTACGTGAGGCGCGGGTAATGAAAATAATGGCGCGGTGTGAAGAAAGTGAGCCGGCGTTAGCGCAGTCGGCTCAGCGGGATCACTGCTTAAAGCGGTGAGTGGACGCGAATTTACTAACGCTTCGATTTGAGCTAGCACTGTTAAGAGTTCCTCATAAGACAGTATCTGCTGACCTATAACCTTGAAGAGATGAGACTTCACAACCTTCACCATGCTCTCCCAGCATCCGCCAAAATGAGGGCTAACTGGTGGAATCTGCTTGAAGTCAATGCGACTTTCTGAGAGTTCATGATCAAGGTGCGGTTTGAATTCATCTAGGAACTTATACAGGTCACGCAGATATGACCTGCATCCTACGAAATTTGTAGCGTTGTCAGTGTATAGACACTGAACAGGACCGCGGCGTGAAAGAAACCTCTTGAATGCAGCGAGGAAATTAACCGTACTCAACTCCGTGGCTATCTCAATATGCAAACAACGCGTAGTGAGACAGGTAAATATGCAGAGCCATGCCTTACGGCTTTTGACGCCTCTGCCACGCACAGGTGTGTATGAAATCAGACCTGCAAAATCGCAGCCTGTATGCGAATACGGCTTGTCAACCTGGTTGACGCGAAATGCGGGCAAATCCGCCATCATTGGAAATGATGGGCGCGGCTTTACTCTGAAACAAGTATTGCACTTGTGTATGCGGTGACGAATAACTCGCCGCGCAGCGAGTATCCAATAATGATGCCTGAGTAAGGACATCAGGAGTTCGGGGCCAGCGTGCAAATGCTTTCTGTGATAATAATCAATTATCATATCTACCACGTGGTCGTGTCGCGGAAGAACACACGGGTGTTTTTGCGCATAACTGATATCAGCATTTGACAAGCGGCCACCAACGCGAATGATGCCGTTTACATCCAAAAACGGATTTAATTTTTGTAAAGCGGGCGAACAATTTTGTTTTAATTTTAATTTATTTTTGTCGTCAGCGAAGTGGACACGTTGAAGTGCGAGTATAGTTTTAGTTTCAGCAAATTCTAAGTCTGAGCGACTTACGGTCGATTTGCGCGGTAATAATTTTAACGTTCGATAAACAAAAACAACAATACGTAAAAGCTTCGACCACGAAGATATACGATTGGCGAGTTCATAAAC
The DNA here is from genome assembly GCA_954871355.1 of Cabera pusaria. Taxonomy (NCBI): domain Eukaryota; kingdom Metazoa; phylum Arthropoda; class Insecta; order Lepidoptera; family Geometridae; genus Cabera; species Cabera pusaria. The sequence continues at coordinate 18,620,654 of OX940910.1, forward strand.
TGGCGATTCGGTTGCGGGTATTTCACGTAAAACGGCGGCTGAGTTGCTGGTCCACTTGACAAGGTCAAATCGACCGCACTTGAAAAGTTCAATGAGCTGGATGCATGCGGCAACAGCGACAGCTTCATCATTTAGCGACGAGTCATCTGACATTATACTGAAGCATACATCATCCATGTACGTCGAACTAGATGCAATCGCAGCAGCTGTAGGAAACTTATGCTTCTCGTCAGCGATGAGTTGATGAATTACTCGGACAGCGTGGAAGACGCTGGATTTTGTCCCAAAAACAACTCTATTAAATTCAAAGACCGATATTGGATCTTGCGGGTTAAATCTAAAAAGAACTCGCTGATATTTACGATCGGATTCGTGCATGCCGATCTGTAAGAACATCTGACGACAGTCAGCAGAAATCGCGATTTTAAAAAGGCGAAAATTCAAAAGGATGCAATTAAGATCACCCTGTAGATTAGGTCCGGCATGCAGTATTTGATTAAGTGACAACCCGGTACTTGTCTTACTGCTGGAATCCAGGACCATGCGCACCTTAGTCGTCGTCTTGTCGTCACGGCGCACGCAATGATGCGGTACAAAATAGGATGCGGCGGGAGAAACTTTATCAATAGGTCCTATTTCGCTAATATAGCCCTTATCGACATAATCACGAATGATATCGTCATAGGCGGCGCGCAGTATACTCGACGACTCCAACTTCCTTTCTAAACACAAGAAGCGTCTATATGCGGTGGAGTACGAATTACCTAATTTATAAACATCGTCACTAAACGGTAAAGCGACGGTGTATCTACCACTAGCATCGCGCGTAGTGGTGGCGCGGAAATGATTCTCACATTCAAGGTCATCTTGACTGTGGGCGGGCGGAGCGCAAACCTCTTCGAGAACCCAAAACCTTTTAAGAAGGTTGTCCAAAGATGGCTGCTCGACGACGGCGCAGCAAGCCGATGTCGACTTTATTTTATGTTTAGGTAATAATACAGGAGCGGAACCCATAATTATATACCCTAAAACTGTTTCAATAGCGGGCGGCATTCCATTCACACTGTTTTTAACCATGCCAGGTAGTAACAGGTGAGAGAAAATATTAGCACCTAGAAGTACTTGCACTCCAGAGGGCGTAGCGAACGTACTGTCCGCGAGCGGTAGCGATTGAATGTGCGCGAACGCAGATTCGTCAACGGGAACCGATGGGAGGTTATCCGTGATGCGGTCGACAACAAGTGCCGAAACGTCATAATGAACGTTCGAATTAGAAAAGCGTGAATATATTTTAAAGTCCGTGGAGCCCTTAATATCCTTTTCAGACCCACCGAAACCTTTAACAGTCATTTGCGTATTTTTATTGTAACTCAAACCTAATAGCGAGCAGCATTCATTTGTTATGAAGTTACTTTGCGATCCCGTGTCTAGTAAACACTTGACTAAATGCTGTCGTCCCTTACTATCGTAAATTACAACTTGAGCCGTTGACAATAGTATCGTTGTAGGACGCATACATTGCGTGCTGTGAACAGTACGACTCGAATCGTTCGGAACTGGCGCAGCAATGGATGTGTACAGTGACGATACGATCGCGGCGTGTGTAGGAGCGGGCGATCGTGCTCGAGGCGCGAGGTTCGCACCGGCCGCGGCGCTGCCCACTGGCATAGCGCGTAAGTCGCGTGACCTAGTCGGTGCGGGTTCGAATGCCGGCGCGGTCGATAATCTATTATCGTGCGATTGCGATGCGGTTTGATTATGTGAGGTATTAAAGTGCAATAAGGAGTGATGTTTTTGTTGACAACTACGGCATTTAAAATTTGAGTTACATTCGCGGGCTTTATGTTTTAAACTAAGGCAATTAATGCATGCGTAATGATCTTTGACACATTTAAATCGAGCGGAGGGCGTTAATTCGTTGAATTTAGGACACTTATATAGGTGATCATGTACAAAGTTGTCACAAAGACATTTCTTGTGAGAAGCGGATACTGCTACATAAGCCTGAGGGTTAGGTACATGGCTTCGCGGTTTATTTGAAGTATTATTACGAGAAGAATTTGAAGCACTTGTACTAGATTGCATGTTGTGGTATATTCTATACTGTCCTCTAATGAAATCTGTCAGTTGAACGAAAGTAGGTAGCTTCACATCGCGATATTGTGACTCAAACGCACGGACCGTGCCTTCGTCTAACTTCTTTAACGCGATCTGAAGCAATATGAAGTCAGATAAATTATCTAATTGCAAGTTATTTAATGCACTAGCGGCAGTGACAAATTGATCTAAAAATAATTGCAATTTAGAAGAAGTATCGTTGCCGTTCAACTTGAGATTTATCATCTGATCTAAGTAGGTAGATGCGAGCGTGCGAGTGTCTTGATACCTATCTTCGAGACACTTTATTATCATATTATAATTATCTGCGCATGGCGTAATGCCTAAAAACACAGCTTGCGCTTTCTTTGAAAGCTTACCTATTAAATAATACAACCTCTCAGCGTTTGTCAGCATTGGATTGTCGTGAACCATGGATCTAAAACCAGCGTAGAATAAGGGCCAGTTTCGAATATCCCCGTCAAACGTCATTATTTCAATTGGCGGCAAAGATGGCATTCTACATCTTAAACCCGAGCGGTCAACTGAAGCTTTGCGATCTAGATCAGTGTCTAAGTCAACCTTGGAAGGTGAAGGTTCAACACGTTTTAAAACACGCTTGATGCGGCAATACATGTCTTCAAATGAATTCAAACACTGATAATTAGGCTTGCTAGTAGGGTCGCCTTTTAGCAATGCGCGATTGTATTCATTAACTATATCTCGATACTCAGACCGTATATCGTCTAAAGTCACGACAGAGCATAAGAAATGTTCTAAACATTTTTCGCTTGTGTGTGCGGTTTTCGAGTTATCATAAACGATCTGAATATACTCAAACAATGTGTCTCTTTTAGTTTCTAAGAGAACGACATCTCTGTCTAATTCGTCGTCGGCCTTTTTTGTCGGCGGCATTTTGACTAACGAGTGTTATTAACTAATATGTACCTACTTGAATGAAATATATCTACCAATTTGCGATAGTTGCAATGCCGGCCGGCCGGCTATCGCCGATCACAGCGCGGTAAAATAAATAGGAGGTAGACAACAGAATTATGTTGAGAGCGAGCGGTAGTAAGTAGATAGAAAATATAATTTTACGTAGGTACGTACGATTTGTTTGAGTGCGGAATATGACGAGACAATTTACGACTTGTATTAGGTTAAGTATAAAAGATACGTAATTTATTTATGATATGATATAGTTTAATAGTTAATTAGGTATGCGGTTTATATTATTTTTTAAGTTGTTTTTATCAAACGGACAGGTAACACTTTAGTGGGCGAGTTTAAGATTGAAAGAAGTAGAACTAATGCGGGTTTAAGCTAGACGAATCTAGGCTTAATAATTACGATTTTAAGCTAGACGAATCTAGACTTGAAGCGGGTGTAGGTTATACTAATATATACCTAGATAGCGGTGGAAACTAGACGAATCTAGTCCTAATGCGGGAGTAAGTTAGACAAATCTAGACTTAAAATAGCGGAGATTCCCGAGGATCAAATAAAGTGAATCCGGCGTCGAAGTACCAAAAATGGGGGGGGGCGGGGCGGTCGAGGAGCCAAAAGTGAATGGCCCTTCGGGCTTTAAGATCTTCCTTGAAGATTTAGCGGGAGAGTTTATCCTAAATTGAACTGCACTGCAGACTCAATGGGCCAGCTTCTAAATTCTGGTGCGTGGAGTCAAGGTGTTAACATGAGACCCCGCGGTTGTGGACTGTATTTGAATAGGTATCCTGTTAGGACTGGTTCGCGGTGCGGTATATATAGGTACTATGCAAGTTGGCAGCCGAAATATAGGTACGGACGGAAATAGAGAGGATGCACGCCTACCTTGAAGTGGTGGGTTCCTTTCTTGCTTCTCTCTTGTTGAGCGGGCCAGTTGGCCTGCTGGCTTCCTTCGTTTAATATTGCGTTGCCGTGTTGTGTTGAAAATGGCGGCGATCACCGCGTGCGCGAGGCGCACTGCGATGGGTTTAATTTGTACACAAATGTACCACAACACTTATTATTATTGTTTAGTATTATATTTTGTTGTTTACGTTGCGCGGATTCACGTTTAATCGCGGGGATAACTAGCGAGCTAGTTTTCTTCGATGGCGGCGGCGCGGGAGCTTCTTTTCGAATGTGATGCGTCTTCGACACACACGGCACTCGCTGCGTTATCGTGCGAGCGAGATAGATATTAGCAGGCGTGCATGCGTGAAGGAGATAAAATATAGGTTGCGGATGGAATACAGGAAAGGGAAATGCTGCCAACTTAACATAGACAGTTAGAATCTTAAGATTACTTGAAGCAAAATAATTGACTTGAAAATGGCGTAAACACCTCCGAAACGGCTTGACCGATTTTGATGAAATTTTTTGTGTTTATCCGGTATCTATGAGAATCGGCCAACATCTATTTTTCATCCCCCTAAATGTTAGGGGTAGTCCAACCCTAAATTTTTTATTTTATTTTTAGACAAAATTTTTAATTTCTATTTTTTTATGATACAACATACAAAAATACATACAATCCTCAATTTTCACCCTTCTACGATCAACCCTTATTTTTTAATAGCCATTTTAGTAATTTAATCATTTTTCCTCTTCGGTCGAAAACTGATCAATATATGGCAAAACAACGTTTGCCGGGTCAGCTATTCTTATTATAATATTGACGATTTTTTTTAATGACAATTTTTAATTAATTTGATATACATATTTTTTGTTTGACATTGCCTAAATAATTCTATGGACATTGAAATCATTTTTACCTATTAATACTTTTCCTTCAAAATGTTTTGTATGTTATAAATATTTGTATCTGACACTAACATTCTTATATTATATTAAATCTACGACTGTACTGTAATACATGCATGTCTCTATTCATTGTGATGATGGCCCGGCCAATTCGTCTAAAATTGTAGCCCAAGCAGGCAATTAATTGCACACCAATGTGATTTGGTAGAATGTCAGGGCATTATTATATTTACTACCATCTTTTGTACTACATTTCTGCAATAAATGATTATGATTATGATTTAAGACTTAAAGAAGTAAAAAATTACCTACTTCAAAAAGGACGTATTTTTTTGCATTATTACCTTAAGACGTCTTTGTAGTTACGCCGTTCTACAATAGAGGGCGTTTATAATAAACTGGCCAAGTGCAAGTCGGACTCGCACTCGTAGGGTTCCGTACCACACTACAGTATTTTATAAGATCGAGCAAAAAATACCACTAACATTTTTGTAAGGTCGCCATGTAAGGTGGCCGGTTGGCCAAGGGAAGACGGGAGACATCAGCTAGCGGGAGTTCAATCAAACCACACAACTTTACATGACGATGTCCGTTTATTGACTACTCAAGTAATAATACATATTATAAGAAATAGTTATGTTAAATGCAGCGCAGGCAAATGTAGGTAAAATGCAATATTAACAATATACCTTATACCTACCTAAGTATACACACTACATCACCACCCTAAAAATTAAAAAAAAAAAACTAAAACATTTTTTTTTCATTATACTATCTAGTCTAGGCAATGAAACTTATACTTATGTATTTAAACGAAAAAAACCTAATATATTATAACCTTCTTAAAAAAAACTTATCTATACAACTTTGTTCTATTTTTATGTACTGTAACATTTTTACCATTAATATTTATTTCTACATTAGGTGCTAAGTCTCTTATTACTAAGTAAGTTCCGCAATATAAAGAATCGAGCTTACTGCCGGTTTCATTTTTCAATAACAAATAATCACCGGGTTGATAAACAATTGGATTAATAGACTTATCGTAATTTAGTTTTCTCTTCTCCTTACTAGACAGTAAATTTAATTTTGCATCTTGTTGCGCTTTTTGTAATCTAAACTTAAATTCAGATACATAATTATCAAAATTATACAAAGGTTTTACAGTTTTACACAAGTTATTAGGTAATACGCATGGATGTCCAAATACTAATTCATACGGAGTATATTTAGTCTCTGTATGTACTGTTGTGTTATATGAGAAGCACCAGTATGGTAACCATGTACTCCAAGATGCTGAATGGTTATCTGTTTGTATACGTAAATAAGCGTTCAACGTCTTGTGAGTATTTTCTAATGCTCCAATGCTTTGGTGATGGTAAGCCGTAGCTATCGTTTGTTTTATATTCAAAATGTTGCACATCTCTGACATTACGTTGGAAACAAATTCCGTACCTCTGTCCTAGCTATCTCTTGTGGAATTCCATACTGTAAAATAAAATTAGCTAACGATTTCGCAACTTCTGTGGTAGATTTGGTTTTTAAAGGAAATGCTTCGACATATTTACTGAGTTCACCTTGCAAAGTCAATATGTAACAATACCCATAATCATCTCTATCAATTGGCCCAACTATGTCCAAAAATATTTTTTCAAATGAACTTGATGCTGTGGTTGTAATTGATAGTGGTTCTTTATGAATATTAGTAAATTTTTGAGTTTGACACATTTTTCACTTCGAAACATAGCCTCTAACGTCATTTTGTAATGATGGCCAATAATAATATTTTTTGATATTATTTACCATCCTTCTAATACCTACATGCCCACTACTAGGCAACAAATAAAAGTCATTCATTATAACCTTTTTTTCCTCATCTGTGTATATTCTCTGAACGTCTTTTACTATACATATTCTTGGTAAATCAATGATTTTACTGTTTACAATAATCTTGGCTAGCCATTCAATAAATGTTTTAATATTACGCGTTTTTATAATAACAACTTTCTCAATTTTTAATTTTTTGCACAGTGACGCCATTAGCAAATCGTCTCGCAAGTTTACCGATAAAGAAGATTGGCTTGCAAATATTTTTACGCCTACAGTAACACACACCTCCATTTTTAGACAAAAATATTATGTCTTGTCCAATACTATTTATTATACTGCGCAGTTCCTTGTCCGGTAAAATAACTCACTCTACGTCCGTGTCACATTTCTTGAGTACTTCCGCAATTTTAGGGTGATCAGTCCTATCATCACGAGAAGAATCACTACTGTCACTACTCGATTTCTCGTCCAACTTCTTTCTCGCTTGTGCTCTCGTCATCACACACATTACTTTACTTTGCATTTCTTTCAAGTCATCTGATGTAATTACTATTCTAGATAAGGCATCAGCCACAACATTCTCTCTACCTCTGATATATTCTACTTCAAAGTCGTACTCCTCCAGTAATAATCTAAACTTAGTCAACCTACTCGAAGGATTAGTCATATTAAATAATTAAATTAATGGTTTGTGGTCTGTTCGTATAATAAATTTTTTGCCATACAAATATGGTCTAAAGTACTTTATTGACCACACTATCGCCAACAATTCTTTTTTCTTTTTTTGACATTTAGAAGTCCACTCAAATTTAACGTGTTTTTTGCATAACTGATTTAACGGTAAAACAATTTCACCAAAGTTATGAAGGAATTTACGATAATAATTAGCGAATGCAACAAAACGCTTGACGTCATCCGCACATATCGGTGTCGGGTAGCATTCGATTGTACGAACTTTTTCCGGGTCGGGTAAAATACCTTCTGCTGAAATAACATGTCCTAGATAAAGAATTTGTCGTTTTAGAAATTCACATTTCAATGGATTTAATTTTAAATTAACTTTTCGTAATCATGAAAATACTGACATTACATTTTTATTATGTTCTGCCAGATTTCGTCCAAAAATGATCAAATCGTCTAAGTAAATTATGCATTTTTCGTAGTTAAGGCCTGACATTGCTATTGTCATTAACCTACTAAAAGCTGATGGGCTAATCTTCAAACCCATTGGCAATCTGCACATCTGATATTGTCTCGTGTTTGTAGTAAAGGCTGTTAATGATGTCTCCCTGTCTAACTTTTTGCAATTGAGATTGCAGTGCGGTGTCAGATTTTATTGACAGTAAATGTTGCCGCATATCCTTCAGAAGCAAATCAACACTATTGTAAGCATCAGCTAAACGCATTTTCGCGCTCTTGCTTAAACGACTTCTTAGTACAAAATTAAGTAATAGCGACTTATCACCATCACAAAGCATTGAATTGTACAAATCTATTGCATCTATGAGCTCCTGCGTAACATTTTCGTCACCTGTCATTTTTGGCAAAAGGCTCACGGCCGTTTTTAACCGATTTCAAAAAAAGGAGGAGGTTTCTCAATTCGACCGTATATATATATTTTTTTTTTTTTTTTTTTTTTTTTTTTTTATGTTTGTTCGCGGATAACTTCGTCGTTTATGAACCGATTTCGATTATTCTTTTTTTGTTCGAAAGGAGATATCCCAAGTGTGGTACCATGGTAATTTTATCGAGGTATGATAAGTATCTCCAGAGATATTGAGATAAACATCTCAAAATTGGTACTGAAAATGAATAGCGCGGCATTGAAGTCGGTTGTTTTTTAGTTTTTAAACGATATTATTAAACAAAACTTTTCTCCAGACATGGTAACTATCTCTGATTTACTACCAGAACTATAATCCTTATAAATAAATTCCTTATCTTCCTCAAATGATATTATCTTAAAATAACATTCTTCTATCGTTGTACATAATATAATTATTTCGTTGGATGCGGTACCTGGCAATTCATTTAAAACTTCTTTAAACTTTTTATACAAAGTCTTCGCCTCTAAAATTTTGCCATCAAAATTACTTCCTAATCTTCTTTTAGGACCTTAACAATATAATCCTTGACATATTTTAATTTATCTTATATATCTCTTAGCAAATTTTCTATTGACATTATATTTTACAGTCCATTAAAAAAATTAAAACACTTATTTTTTACTACAGAAATAAGGCTTTGTTATGACGAGGGACATTTGATTAATTAATATTGTTCTATAACATACCCTTAAAACCGTTGTACGTTTCACTAATGTTCACTTTCACTTTACACATTTTACGCACTAAATAAAACTGGAACGATAAAAAAATATCTTCTTGTCTGCTATGCTCTTCTTCATTTGGCCGTCCGCGGATCGAAGACCTGATTGTATTGATAGTATGCATCCCCATTGCATCATGGATCCAACTCTGGTGAGTTCCTATAAGCGCAGAACACGAAATACGCAATCACCAGGAATATCAACCCAAAAATGGTGTATATAAATATGCTCAGCTGGCCAATGCGGTTTCCGATCAGACATCACTGCTGAATTACTTCCTGCCGCATTCTGGGTCAGAATCACCTCTTCCTTTTCTATAGTAGAACGGCACATTTTTGATAGTTACACAACCTTCAAATATCCAAATTTGTAGCACGCTTATACGTCTCGGGTCTCGTCAATTTTCATCATAGGTTCAAAAGTGGCAGGGTCGCCATGTAAGGTGGCCGGTTGGCCAAGGGAAGACGGGAGACATCAACTAGCGGGAGTTCAATCAAACCACACAACTTTACATGATGATGTCCGTTTATTGACTACTCAAGTAATAATACATATTATAAGAAATAGTTATGTTAAATGCAGCGCAGGCAAATGTAGGTAAAATGCAATATTAATAATATACCTTATACCTACCTAAGTATACACACTACATTTTTCGCCAGCAAAAAATAATAAACTAATTATAATTAATAAACATTTTATTTCTTATAACGCCATCTAACGTCTAACAAAGGTGTTAGGGATCGACATTTCAATATAACGCCATCTATGGGACGTTTACCTGACGAAGCGTTCATAGATGGCTTGAAATGCCGAAAAAGACACGTTTCTTGTATGGGGTACCTCTATTATTTTTAACTTTATTCTGTTTTTAGTATTTGTTGCTATAGTGGCAACAGAAATACGTCATTTATGAACATTTCAACTATCTAACTATCACAGTTCATGAGATACAGCCTGGTGACAGACGGACAGACAGACAGACAGACAGACAGACAGACATACAGACTGACAGACAGACATACAGACAGACATACAGACAGACAGACAGACAGACGGACAGCGGAGTCTTAGTAATAGGGTCCCGTTTTACCCTTTGAGTACGGAACCCTAAAAATAAAATATAACATGACGCTCAAGTCACTTCCGCTGCCTACGGACCGTGACGCTACGTCGCATCCGTCAAATTTTACCCAAGTGCGCCAAAAGAAGTGTCACTTGAAAAATCTACAAAACATCCATACTGTTATTTCACGTAGTTCTCATATCTGGCACTGGTTGCGTTACCGCAAAACTTTTTGTCAATGATTTACCGGATATGGCGCCAGCAACGGCTACTTCCGGTGCTGGAGTATTTTGAGATCTTAATTAGTGTATAAGTTTAAGAAATGCTATGAAAATAAAAAGACTATGGTTATGGCTTGACTATAATTTATTATAACATTTACTATTTAGCGATTTTGGTTCTTAATTAAGTTAACTTACAGCACACTAACGCCTCTAGCGATAGTTCGCTTACCCCCTTTTCTTAGACTCCGAATCGAAGGAGAAAAAGAAGCAGTTTTTGAATCCAAAATAATAAATAATAATTTTCAAATTAAATATCTAACTGAAATATTTAACTGTAATATTTAACCGAAACATTCAACTGAAATATTCAACCAAAACATTCAACATAAATATCTAACTGAAATATTAAAGTGAAACGAGTTGGGAGCGACGGAGTCGGCAGTCGCAGCGTCGTCGAGTGAAGGCAGCGACGCAGCAAGTCGGCGCCTGCACCAGGGACAACGGACAAGGGGTTTCAGTTAGATATTTATGTTGAATGTTTTGGTTGAATATTTCAGTTGAATGTTTCGGTTAAATATTACAGTTAAATATTTCAGTTAGATATTTTATTTATAACTATGTGTTCAAATCGCGAAAGTTTAAAGTTTACAATTTTCAAATTATTATAAATAACCATGCTGTACTTAACTGTACTGTGTCACTTGCCTGACAGTGTATGCTCACCCTTAAAAGCCTTACGCATTGCGTTGCGCACCAAACCGTTTCAATTACCTCAATATCTGACTTTCACATTTACACGTTCCAAGAATCCTCTACCTTTATAAAAATACTTTCCCAAAAAAGGAACAGCAACAAAAATAAGCAACAAATACTATGTTCCTACCATTATACTCGGCCGACCAAACCGTCTGATGGTAGATGCCACAACGTTTAAACTCTGAGAGGCAACACGAATACACACTTACCTACACAATAGGGAAATAATAAAAAGGAATGAAATGTTTGAAGGTTCAGTGAAAGGACACACGGTTAAGTAAACTCACAAGCTTGAATAACATTCTTACATTAATGTTATATACCGGCTGTAATGTTCACATACGTATAGTTGAATTTTCTCGACCTAGTTTTCAAGCAAGTCCGTCGCTCTTCCTCGGGAGTGAGGTCTCGCGGTGAGATCGCGAAGTTCACTATCATGATGTTATTTTTAACAGGCATCTGAAATTTACTCTAACCTACACTTTGAAACGAATGTATGGAAACGGTGTAGCAAGAAAATTAAACCCTTTCTAAATGGACTTTTTAATTTTCTGTCTTTCACTAATCCTTAATTAAGGTCATATTTATAAATGTTCTTTAGTAGTTTGTTCAACATGCCATCTTCTTTCAGTATAATCTTATTGAATCAATACTAAAAATTATGAAAAAGATTTATATTTTCGCAAATGTAAGTAGGTGGTTATTGGGTGTTCTACTCCAGCCACATCTGTTGATTAAACGATATACCCAACTGCGTTCGCTCCGCTTGCTGCGCTCACTTGTTGCAGTTGGGTATATCGTTTAATCAACAGATGTAGCTGGAGTAGAACACCCAATAACTAAAAATTGATTATCTCTCGCCACTTGTGTTTTAGAACTCAAAGCCTCCGGTGTAATAATTTTGGATTGTCTCTCGCCGTTTGCGATGTCTAAACACAATCGGTTAAGTGATCCATGGTAAGTTTCACTCTGGGAGCCCAAGGTCGGATTATCTCCACCGATTGCGATTCCTAACCTACCTGTGTTTTGAGCATATCGTATAGTCAGATAAACCTGTTCTACTACTTCTACTAAAGCCGTAATGACTTTTTGTTGGAATACTTACGATAAATTATCGCGCCCTAACCTACCTGTGTTTTGAGTATATCGTATAGTCAGATAAACCTGTTCTACTACTTCTACTAAAGCCGTAATGACTTTTTGTCGGAATACTTACGATAAATTACCGCGCACTATCCAGTGCGACTTATTACCTTTACCGTGCACCAGTCAGTGCAATTAAGGATAAAAGTATAGTGTGACTGAACCGTACCGCACACTATACTTCAAGATTATAAAGGAAAAGTTTTGGGTTTAGTTAATTAATAACACAATGTCAAATTCTCAGGTTGTTACCAGTATTTTGTTCTGGTCCTAACTGAGAATTTAAAAAAATATAATTTTACTTACATCATCTTACAAACCATAAAACCAAATGAAATGTTCAGTTGTTACTGGTGTTTTTCACTGGTAGTGACTAAAAATTTACTTACTTAAATCTTACAAACTAATTTTGTATGACGAAATATTTATTAGATCAAACAAGATACATTTGTATAATTCCAGAGCGTAGGTGTTCATACTGGAAATCTGAAACAATACAAAAAATATTACAAAATTAAAATCTGCTACCCCTAAAGCACCAACTTTTATATTTTCTGTGCTTTAAAGAAATGTGTGTATATACGTTAATTAAAATTCAAGCGTAGTCACTCACCATTTTCATCTAAAGGATTTTAATTTATTAAATTCATGAAGATCTCATTGTCCCTGCTGCTTGTCGCTCCTGTAAAATAGAAATTGGTACACATTAGTTTAAAACTAAGAATACACAATTTAATTAACAAAAATCTTTACTCAGAATAAATCAAATTAAACTTGGAAATAACTAAACATTAAATCAGTGTGTAGTTAATATAAACAGCAATCGAAAAATAATCATTTTTATGTAATTTTTTAATATTATTTTCTTTACATAACATGTTCAAAATAATTAGGATCGTTTAAAAAACCGACTTCAAATGCTACTGTATTCAATTTGAGTAGCAAGTTTGCGGTTATTATCGCCATATCTCTGGAGATACTTGATAAATTTACAATGAGACCACTACAAAAGTATAATCTTTGAAATAAATATATAATTAAAAAAATCGGACCACAATTGACAGAGAAAAAAAAAATATTTTACAGTGAAACATAGAACATCCTCCTTTTTTTTAAAGTCGGTTAATAGGGCTTTTTGTCGTATGAAGACCTATTTTATTTTTTCGATTTCTAGTTATTGAGAAAATCTTTATTATATAATACGACAGAAACTTGGTTTTTAATTTTATTTTCGAATCAACCAAAAAACTTTACGTTGCAAAATATTATACAATAAAAGCTAGGTACTTACTTGTTATTTCCAAAAAGTTACAGAACTACACTCACCGACACCACAGCCGAAACCGTGCACTTATAGAATGAGGTTTTGTTCACACGCTCGATAGTAGGTACAAACGTATCAAGGTAAAATGGTTTGAATTACAATATGTACATCGTAAGCATTTCTTTTAAGGGTTCGCATACACGTTCGTTTTTAACTCTGCGATTGAACTGTTCTGTAGGTACAGATAAATTTTTATACCATTAAGTTTGCACTGTACAGTTAATTGAATGTTATTTTAACCGACACCTAACCGAGGAGTAGGTTCTGAATTCGTCGGAATCTTTTTTTTATGTATGCTTCTCAATTACTCAAATTCTTATTACTCAAAGATGGCTGTACCGATTTAGAATATTTTTTATATTTGTTTGAAAGGACATGCTTTCCAAGTAATTTCATTTAAATTTCATCGAGATCTCATGACATATCTCAAGAGATATGGAGACAAACACATCAAACTTGGCACATGACTAGCGCGACATTTGAAGTTGGTTCTTTTAGTTTATTAACGATTTTAAATTATAATTATTACCATTCAGTTAAACTATCATTCATATGTATAGTCACACTATTTAGTGAAAACGAGCAGTTTAAACTCAAGGTGTGTAGCGGCCTTAGGACAAATTACTTTTTAACCGACTTAACAAAACGAGGACTTAACAGATAGCGTTTGTACGAATTACTTTTTTGTTTATTATATCATAGCTCAATCATTTATGAACTGATTTGTTTTTTTTTTTTTTTTACTGACTTCACAAAAAGGAGGATGTACTCAATTCGTCTGTATAATTTAATTTTTTTGTCACTTCAGAACCTCATCATTTATTAACTGTGTGTGGATTTGGACAATGTTTTTTTTTTATTTTTTTACCGACTTCAAAAAAAGGAGGAGGTTTCTCATTTCTACCGATATTTTTTATGTTTGTTCGCGGATAACTTCGTCGTTTATGAACCGATTTTGATTATTCTTTTTTTGTTCGAAAGGAGATATTCCAAGTGTAGTACCATGATAATTTTATCGAGGTCTGATGAGTACCTCCAGAGATATTGAGATAAACATCTCAAAATTGGTACTGAAAATGAATAGCGCGGCATTGAAGTCGGTTCGTTTTTAGTTTTTAAACGATATTATTATTAATAGAATATGTTTACAGTGTAGTTCCATTTTAATTTTAACGAGATCCGATAAGAATCTCCAGAGATATGGAGATAGATACCTCAAACTTAGTACTGAAAATGACTTGCGCTGCATGTGAAGTCGGTTTTTTTGTTTTGCAAACGAACTTTAATTATGTAAGAAAGTAAATAGTAATACTTCCCGTGTGGTGTATTGTACAGTTCAAATAATTAGATACCGTCTTATTATCTAAACACATAAAATATGATTGTAATATTTTATGCACTGACTTTTAATTTTTCTATCTTTTAATCTATCGTAGTCGGGTAATGGTGTGAGTTTTTATATTGTCATCCGAGTAGGCGCTATCTTTCTTTGATCCGATTTCAAAGGTGGTGCGACCATTAGCTTCAAATTTGCTTGTTTTGTTAAAGTACGGGTACTTAATATCTTTTGAATTGGAATATTATTTGCTGACACATAAAAAGTATTTGCTATAAAATCGCGTAAAATTAGAAAACTGACATATTCTTCGCTGGTTCATCATCCTCGAGAATCTCGCTGCCTGCCAGACCCTACCAACCGCCCGCCACCCTGCTCAGCCACCGCCTGCCACCCTGCTCAGCCGCCGCCTGCCACCCTGCTCAGCCGCCGCCTGCCAGACTCCGCCAGCCACCGCCAGCCCGCCTGCCGCCTGACATTGCGCAGCCACGACACTTCGAGAAAACATCTACAGAAATATGTGAGTGAGTATTGTCTTATTACGTGTTTTTTTAAAATCTTTGTGCCATCCATACTCATTTTTTTTTTTTTCTCAGGTCGGACTCTGAATACGAATCTGAAGCAATCGTGGCCACAGCACCGTCGGTGTTGTCGCAGCCTACCAAGAAGCCAAAAGCCTCAAAGCGCAAGATCACCCCCGTCGTTAACGCTGCTGCCCTTGCTAAGCGCGGTCATGCATCATATTCACCATCCTTCACACCACCCGATTTGCAAGAGCCGGAATTTTCGTGGTACGTATATATATATATATATATATATATCTGATAGGTTATCGTTTTTATCGCTTGGTGGTAACTACTACTAGGTACCGATGCAGGGCCCCAACCGTACTATAATTAACGTATATACGATAATTTAGGCCTCCGTATTATGTACGCAAATACACGATAAATTCCATACACCACAAAGTTTGAGAATTACGCTCATATTCAATAAAAAATTGAGCATATACTATTGTTTATTGGTCACAGCGCCAGCTTATTTCTTCATTTCAAAACGTTGGTACGCTTATAAAATCTGTGTACTGTGGTCTGTCTTCTCAGCCCGTCTGCCTGTATGGAGTTAAATATACATTGATTCTGTTCTGTATACACAAACAAAGTGTAATAAAAATTATCGTTTTATATGATTTTTTAATGTATTTTAAGCCATTATACTGAGTGTACGATAATCTTGTTTCAAAAACGTTAAAATACGATAATTTCACGGCCCTGGTACGATAATTTCCTCGCTTCAGGTTGGGATCCCTGTACCGATGATGATAATAATTATTTAACAATAATGTATATTGTATGGAGTGAGCAACTTTAAATGATTATTTAACTCTGAATCTAATTATGATGATAAAAGTTCCTAAATATTATCATAACAGTATTTCATCATATTTTATTTTCTTTATTTTACAGGTCTAAAAAACGCAAGTCAGACATCTTTTCGATTCTGAAAGGGGAAGAAAGCGTTGCTGCATCTAACGCATCACAAAGCGCCGGAGGCAACGTATCGACTTCTTCTTTCACGACGAGGGTTTCCGGAGGGCAGAGCCGACGCACCGCAATAGTCTCCGAAGGCGACTTTTACGTTGAGGTGAAGCTTTACAACGTCGTCGACGTTCAAAATACGCCTCCTCAAGAACGCTATAAAAAAGCGTTGACGAGTGTAAAGCTGCGTCTCAACGAACAAACTAAGGAGTGGGAAATTTTACAAGAGTTTCTCATTACGGTGTTTAAATTATTTAAAGATTCTAAACCAACAAAATATAGTGATAAGATTAATTTTAAATAAACAAAACGTCTGCATAGGTTTATTATGGTTTTTATTTTATTAAATTAAGTTAGGTTCATAAAGGTAGATAGAATTATTATAGTATGTTTTGATATATGTAGTGTAGGTAGACTATATTAAACTTTCAAAGTAAAATTTTTAATTAATTTGAAATAAAAAAGAAAATTAAAAGCGTATAATATTATAATACTGACTTCAAAAAATAGGTAACTTTCTATGTAGGTAGGTACTTAAATTAATAATTATATCTAGTAGGTAAACAAGCAAGTAGCTTCTACAATGCCATTCTGTTCAGTTTGTAACACATCTATAAGCGGTAGGCGCTGGACAGGTCATTTGCGAAGTAATACACATAAACAAAACGTTTTAACTGTACCGCATATCGATGTGGAAGGCGTAGATATTGTAGCGACAGCATTTCAGAACCGAATAATATCTTACAGGATTGCTGCGCAATACGCAAATGAACATTCTATTGATGTATTTTTAGATTCAATACGAAACAAAGTCAAACTCATTTTAGATGAATGCATAAAAAAACATATTTGTGTCAAAGTCAACTTCGAAATATTCTCAAAGTTTTTACTTTTCAAAAATAATGAACAAGAAACTAAATCGTTTATGACAAAAAATATCCCTGTTTATGGAAATTATAATTTTGAGCATTTATATTTAAATGTAATCAATACAATACGCACAAAAATTGACCAATTCGAAGAGCAAGATTCGGGTTGGACTTTTCTTAATTGTATGCATATTGAGGTTAATGTTAATAAATATCAACCACTTCGCGGCTCCACGTATATTGAACTACCAATATTCATCAAGAAAAAGAAAGCATGTTTAAATATTCAAAACAACGATAAACACTGTTTTCTGTGGAGCGTGGTTGCAGCCCTCTATCCAACTAAAAACCATCCTGAAAGGGTTTCGTCATATGTACATTTTCGCAATGTACTAAACACTGAAAACATTTCGTTTCCCATGACTTTATCTGATGTTAAAATATTCGAAGAAAACAATCCAAACCTAAGTTTTATCATTTTTGGCTTAAAAAATAACAAGACTGTTGTAGGCCCGCTTTATAAATCAGAAAGCCATGAAAATAAAAAAACGATTCACCTTCTTTGGATAGAAAACAACACAACATCTCACTATTGTCTCATAAAGAATTTATCGAGACTGGTGAGAAGTCAAATAACGAAGCATAAAGGACAGATCTATTTTTGTGACACTTGTTTGTTGTTTTTTAAAACGGTTGAGGATGTAGAAAGTCATACCTGTAACGGAATTGTCACTGTCCTACCGGAAAAAGGGTCAGTAATTAAATTCAAGAATTTCGAACGCAAACAAGACATTCCTTTTGTAATTTATGCTGACTTTGAAACTATGCTAGAAGATGTAAGCAAAAGTGAATCAGATCCTCAAAGTTCTTATACGCGCACTACACAAAAGCATACACCTATCGCATTTGCTTACAATGTGATTAATTCTCTTGACCCTTCTTACAATAAATTCGTAATCTTTAGAGGTCCTCATTGTGTAGAAAAATTTGTTAGCTCTCTTTACAAAGATGTTCGGGATATCCATGCAGTGTTATCACAAAACGTTCCCATAATTTTTAATGCAAACGATGCAATTGATTTTAGGAATGCAGTTCGATGTCATATTTGTGAGAGTTTTCTATTCGGAGATAAGGTCAGAGACCATTGTCACCTTACTGGACAGTATCGGGGTGCAGCTCATAGCTTATGTAATTTACAGTACAAAGTTCCAAAGTTTGTGCCAATTTTTTTCCACAATTTAGCAGGGTATGATTGTCACTTGTTTATAAAAACACTTGGTGAAGCGCCTGGACCAATAAAAATAATTCCTAAAACGAAAGAAAATTATATCTCTTTCACAAAATTCATTCCAATATCAAGAGACGAGTTTGTTCAGTTAAGATTTGTAGATTCGTTTAAATTTTTAGGAACCAGTCTAGAAAAATTGGTTAAAACCATGAAAACTCATGAGTTTACTCATTTAAGGAATATTTACCCAAATGAAAATGAGTTTTCCCTTCTAACTCGTAAAGGCGTTTACCCTTACGAGTACATGAACGCATGGGAACGTTACAACGAGCCATTTCTGCCAAGCAAAGAAAGTTTTTATAGCTCTCTCAACAATGAGCACATATCAAATAAAGATTATGAGCACGCACAGTCAGTTTGGACCCAATTTGAAATTCGGAACCTAGGCGAATATACCGATTTGTATTTAAAAAGTGATGTGTTGTTGTTAACAGATATATTTGAAAACTTTAGAAAAACTTGCAAACATTACTACAACTTGGACCCTGCATTCTATGTTACAGCACCGAGTTTATCATTCGATGCTATGCTTTATAAAACAGGCATTGAGTTAGAACTAATAGATGACTTTGCTATAGTAGATATGTTACAGACAGGCATACGAGGAGGTGTGGTAATGGCAGCACATAGGCATGCCAAAGCAAACAACGAATTTATTTTCGACCATGATCCGTTGATGCCAGAATCATTCATAGTCTATATAGACTGCAATAATCTTTATGGATACAGCATGTGTCAAACATTGCCCTTGTCAAACTTTAGGTTTCTTGATCAATCAGAAGTTAATAAACTAGATGTAAATAATGTATCTGATGATGCAGAGTTCGGCTTCATTCTAGAAGTCGATCTCATTTATCCAAAAAAATTACATTGGGAACATAATGATTTACCGTTTTGCCCCGAAAAAGATATTCCACCGGGTGGAAAAAATGAAAAGTTAATTCCAAATCTTTATGACAAATTTAATTATGTTATACATTATGTACATTTAAAAACCTGTTTAAGACATGGTTTGATCTTGAGACGAGTACATCGTGCTATAACGTTTCGACAGAGTGCATATTTAAAACAATACATCGATCTTAATACAAATTTGCGTCAAAAAGCAACGTCAACTTTTGAGCAAGACTTTTTCAAATTGCTCAATAACAGTGTTTTTGGTAAAACGTTAGAAAACAACCGCAAGAAGGTCCATGTTGAGTTGATAAATCAATGGAATGATCAAAACAATAGAACTAAAAAAAGAAATAACGCAGAAAAATTAATCGCGAGTCCAAACTTTCACAGTGCTTCAGTTTTTACGGAAAGTTTGGTTGCGATTCAATTAAAGCCTAATCGTATAGTATTAGATAAGCCACTGTATATCGGATTTACAGTTTTGGAATTATCAAAATCACATATGTATGATTTTCACTATTCTATATTTAAACCATTTTACAGGGACCGCTTGACGATGTGTTATACTGATACAGACAGCTTTATTTATCACATCCAAACCAAAAATTTTTATCAAGATGTGAAAAATACGTTTTTGGAGTATTTTGATACCAGTAACTTTTCTGTTGATAATTATCACAAATTACCAATAATTAACAAAAAAGTACCAGGACTTTTCAAAGATGAAATGGGTGGAAAAATAATCACTGAATATGTAGGATTACGCTCTAAATTATATTGTATAAAAAATACTGACACTGAAATTAAAAAGGCTAAGGGAGTAAAATCATGTGTTGTTCGAGATCTTAGTATCTTAGATTATACAAACACATTGCTTACATCAAATACACTACGCAAGAAAAACATATTGTTTAAAAGTATAAAACATGAAATATTTACACGTTCTGTAAACAAAATTGCGCTTTCTAGTAGCGACGATAAACGATTTATTTCGCAAGATAAAAAATCAAGCAGAGCTTGGGGTGATATTTCAATTCTTGGGGTCTAATCTAATGAAAGTAGCTTAAGATTATCTGTAAGATGAAATAAATATGTAATATAATAATAATAATAATAATGTTATAATAATGTAAAGTGAACCTTAAGTAAGAATATAGTGAATAAACGAATTTCATTTAGAATACTTGTTGTTTTTATTTTATTTTAAGAGCCTTAACATCTAGCTTAAGTTAATAATGCAAAATCAATTTAATGTTTGTGAAAAATTTTGTGTAAGCTATTCCTGTAATCTACGTAGATACTTCAAATTCACTAACGCAGCATAAACTTTTAACACCGACGCAGGTGCACTGACATGTCACTACATGATTTTGCACATTCGACAAACATTGAATAAAATTCATCATGCCCTGCTCATTATAGCCTGTTCGAGCGTCGTAGTTAACACACATATTCACATACTTTCAAGTCGACTTAAGACGTAAGTTTTGAACTTTTATTCCTTTATTTCTATTTACTCGATATTATCCATAAAAATGACCCTAATAGTTTTCTATTTTGTTTCAGATTATGACAGACATTGTAATAAATAATAACAGTGAGACTCAAGATGGACTTTTTGGAATTAATACCCAAGACCTTCTTTTCCACTGTGCGCAGAATCCGTTAGAAGGCTTTGACGAAATTTTTCCAATCACTAATCAGAAGAAATCGTCTCCAAAACGTCCAAAACGGAAGACAAAGAAGACACCTGGTGAAACTAAAAATCTTCGCAATAGTATGCGGCGATCATCATTTGTTTTAAACCGTGAAGCATACAAAGGGAGACGTTTGATTCAGATCAAAATAATAGACATTAGTGGTGATAACAGTGACACTGAAAGTGATGTTGTAATATCGGCTCAATATATAGTAAAAGATTTTACGGACAGAATATTAGATCAAACCGAAAGAGTGATTAAAAATATATCTGAAAATATAATAAGTGATTCTGACTGATGAGACGCATAATTGAATAACATTATTTTTAAATAGATCAGTTAAATTAAATTAGAAGTGATTCTTAAGATGTTTAATCAAATCAGTAAGTAGTATCTCCCTGAATGCATTGTACTATTTAATTCATTAAATTTAAGATATGTTTTAATTTTCGATATTATATTAAAAACCTATTCAAATATCTGCTGTATTTTAATTCCTAAATACTCACCACTTTAATTCTTTAAAATATAATTTGGTAGAATAAAACAACAACCAGTTTAGGCAATAATTATTTTATTTTATTTAAAACATTAAATTAAATTCTTAGCTTACATTGAATAAATGTATATTATTATTATCATACCACTTTTTTAAGCACAATACATTTTTTAATGCACACATTTTCGTGTGTTGTACACAATTTAAATTTATATTAGGTTTTTCATAGTCGTGATATAATTTTAAAAAATTAGGACATCCTTTTTCTCCCACATCTATTATTTCACAGTTCTCACAAAGGCCTTTGATCCACATAACTTTCTCAGTTCCTTTTGTTAACACTTTTTTATTATTCAAATATGGTATTATAATTCTTTTGAATTCCCTGTAGTCAATGTGGCCTTCACTCCAGAAATATCCTCGATTTGCTTCTATCCACCGCACTTGTTTCTTTTCTTCGATCGATAAGTTTTTAAATGGATAGGGGGGCTTGACAAGAAAGGTTTGGGTATTTTCTTCGTTTAAAATAGACAATTCTTTTATAATAAAATTATTTTGTGTATCTTTGAATCCTTGTACATCCACGAATATATATTTTATTCTGCAAGGATTCATATTTTAAGATATTTTTTTTACTATATTACTCAACGGTCTGTACTCGATGATGGAATCGTTTAAAATAAGACAATATGCAGCTGTCTGATCAGGTATTTCTGAATGACATTCAAGTTCCACACGTACGCTAACTACAGGACCTGACTTAAGGTTTTCGCTTTGTCTAGAGCAATCGATTACAAACAGCGGTGCTTTTTCTTTGAATTCAGAAGTACTTAGCAGTGGTTCACTTCTGCGTCCATAATAAGATGTCTGAAACCTGACATATTGCTCATACAATAATGAATATTTATGATCATCAAGACTAATATTCAAGTTTTCATATGGAAAATAGTTAGAGTTAAGATATACTTTGACATCTCTTAAATAACAAGGGTCGAATTTTGATATATCGCGATCAGCTAAATTTTTTCTATTTGTTTGTAAGCCTATGATTACATATCTTGGCTTTTCAATCTGTGAGGACGTTTTAATTGACCAAGTATGCTTAGTTGTTTTAGGTAATAAGGGATACTCATATAAATCCCAATTTCTAAAAGCCAAATATAGAGAACGATCCTTTTCCAATAACTTTAGTAAATTAACTTTTTCTTTATCTGATACCTTGACGTGTGGAACGCGCCAAACTAACTTATTTATTATTATATCTTCAAGAACCTCACCAGATGGAACTTTCAAAGAATTCAAATTTGTATTACTGCGTAATAATATCAGTTCATGTTTACAATTCATAATTATTTTCTTATAATCTTCAGCAAAGCCCAAAATATTACTAAGAGGTATTGAGGCAGAAAAACTATTTCCATGGGTTGTTTTTGTTCCATTTATATCCCAACCCCAAGCTTTTGCTATCTTAGCTTCATTTTCATTAAATGATACTAAACTCTTCATTGTTGTAGTCATTCCAGCATTTTTGATTCTATCTATTTCAACTCCATTTAGTTCATAACGAATATCTTGAAAAAGAAACAGTAATGGATTGTTTGTGAATTCCACAGCAGTAACTTTTAGTTTTGTATCCTTCTTTATGATGTTTACTGTTCCTTCTAAATAAAGGGTACTTGCTGATGGTAGTATGTATAAATCCTGCTGATTGATAGGTATGCGGATTTCATCATTCCTGTTAAAACTTGTTACGTAAGGTTTATATGAATGATATTCGATACCGTCTATGGTGTTATCGTATGCTGGTGAACTTGTTATATCCAAAATGTTCATTTTAAT
The DNA here is from genome assembly GCA_954871355.1 of Cabera pusaria. Taxonomy (NCBI): domain Eukaryota; kingdom Metazoa; phylum Arthropoda; class Insecta; order Lepidoptera; family Geometridae; genus Cabera; species Cabera pusaria. The sequence continues at coordinate 18,644,137 of OX940910.1, forward strand.
AGACCAATTAATTTCAGGAACTTTTTATTTTCCCTGGTCAATTTAATTTTTTTCTTAGTTGTTCCTTTTCGGATTGTTCGATGAGTACTGATGTGTTTCATTATTGAATTACTACTTTTATTGAAGTCGATCATCTTTTCCTGATATGCAAATATAATTGAACTTCTTCACCGCGTAGATTTATTAAATTATTATTAATATCTAATAATCTAATATTAATAGTGCTGACGTCAATTTGATTGACAGGAAAATAAATTATATTCTTTGGCACTTCTATTATTCGGTATCCTGGAGGCACGTTAGGAGCAAATTCATAAAGAATATGGCTTGGTTTTCCATTAATATATGATCCGCTCACTATATCACATTCGACTCTTACCACTGTTGTCGATAAAATGTTAACTGGGAGTTGCGACTCGTGTATTATATTGGCTTTAAGAGTTTTATTACCAAATCCTAGTAAAGTTCCTGGAGAATTAGCTTTTTCAAAATGGATATCTTTAGAGCAGAAGATAAACGATTTCAACGTGTTATTATTGCAAAATAAATTAAAAGCGACTCCTTTTTTTACGTTTGACTTTAGATAATCAGAAATATCTTGCAGTTCATAAGTGCCTTCTGGTATGTCTACGACTTCGTTATTGTCATAATAATATTTATTGTTTCTGTTATCAATGTTAGGTATTGAATTGAATGTTGAGAAATATAACAGAGCACACTCGTATTCATCATCAAATTGTAAAGCTGGATAATAGGTAGTGGATAAAATAGAGGTGTTGCCTGTTATTGACAGCGTGAAAGACATTTTAGAAATGATGGTAATAAAAACACGTTTATAAATATATAGTCACAATACTTTATTAGAACATTTTATACAAATAGTATTAGCATAACATTTTTTCCAAAATTCACTTAGGAACTTTAAACATAAATGACCACAATTAGATGTATTAAAACGTTGATATCTACAATAATTGTATGTTATATTAAATTTTAAATATCTTAGTAACTCAATTGGTGGCTTTAAATCACCAAAGCTATCAAAATACTCACAATAGTTAAAATGTTTTACATAGGCTACCCAATGGGTTCCTTCATTCTCTGAGCTATCTAAATTAACAATCGCACACTCAATGTCCTTAGGCTTTGGCGGCAATTCATTTCTCATGAAAACACCTCTAAAGTAAGGTATGTGTTTAGTAGCATACTCTAATATGTCTATATCAGTGAGAGCACGCTTGGGTAACCTTTCTATTAGTTTTTTGAACTATTTACAAAAAGACCATTGCCTTTTTTATATGGTTTTATATATAAGCCTTTTCCTAAGGCGATACTTTCCATCGTTTTATTATGACGTTGGGCTTCTTCCAAATTCTTTTTAGCTGCTTTATGATCATTTACAGCTTTAGTAATACCTGCTGCACCTCCAACCAATGCACCTAGAGCAGACAGTCCTGCGAATATTGGTATAAGTGGTAAAATACCACCTGTTTTTGGTAACGGTATTACACGAGGCAGACACACTCCTTTTTTATTTTTTATCAGTTTTTTCGCAGCTGAATATGCAGCTTTAATAGCTCTAGAATTGCTTTTTGGTTTTAATTTTTTCAGTCGTTTATGTATTGTAGAGACGATCGATTTAAATGTTCTCACGCCAGCACCATGCTTCATTTTGGTTTTCATCACTTTGCTCACAAGCCACGAAGACAGTTTTTCTCCTCTTCCTGCATTTTTCGATTTCATCCGTTGCTTTGCCATATTTAATAATTCTAAATCAGCTCTGTGTCGATCTTCCAATTTATTTGAATTATCGTATGCTATATCGTGTCTCATGCAAGCATTATCAAGCTCATTAACTCCTTGATCACCTCTCAATAATCGTTTTCTTAATCTGGTACCAGGTCCACAGTAATTGTACCCAGGTAAATGCAATTCAAATGGTAAGTTATTTATGATGCTGTTAACGAGTCCACCACCGTGCATAGCTGAGTTATAAATGAGATAAAATATCTAAATTGACTTAATTTTATATACTTAGGTATGTAACTCTATAGAAAAGATAATCATACAATTGCTCGTTTTTCAATCCAACTGTTTTCAGTACTAGGTAGACCTAACCACTTTACGAATAATTTATTACCTTTTTTTCTTATAACCTTTTCAATTAGATACACATTAGGACACTTAGTTTTTTGAAGTTCTTGTTCATAAAAACTTCCTAAAATTGGTTGATAGTGTAGATCTTCTATGGAATAAGTGATAGGTTTAGAACCATGAACTTTTTTAATCAAAAACAATTCCGTAGACCAGTTTGGGGTGTATCCTTTTTCAAAGTTACCTTTATATTTACTTATACGAACATGGTCACCAACTTCTAATTTTCTGGTCTTTGACAGACAATTAATTTCCTGTGATTTGATTATATTTCTCAATACTTCACTTTGGTTTGATTGGTTAACATCGTTTGGTTTATATTTTATTGTTCGATGTATTGTGTTATTGTATGTTGCCATAACACTTTCTAAAAGCTTTCCAATCCATTTATAACTACCATTCAAACTAAATTTTTTATACAACTTGTTCTTGAGAGTTTTGATTAGTCTTTCTACTATAGAAGCCTTTTTTATGGAATATGTAGAGTAATGATTAATTTTATTTTTTAGCATAACTTTTTTAAATTCATCGTTATAAAATTCTGTGCCCATGTCAGTTTGTAAGTTAACTGGCTTTCGATAATTTTTAAATAATAGCGAACTAAATGCATTTGCTATTTCGGATTTAGTCTTCGTTTTAACAGGGATAGCCCAGGAAAATTTAGAAAAACAATCTATTACAACAAAAATATACCTATATCCATTATTACAACTTTTTATATTTTGAAAATCCATAAGATCAGCTTGCCATAAATCATCAATTCCTCTTAATATTACAGATCGTCGAACAAAGTTTTTACGAGCTGTTTTATGAATTTCATTTACTATTTGTAGCTTACTCATTTCTTTGATTTAATGATTTGGTCTAATTCAGCCTTTGTATAATAATCTGCTTTTAAATTCTCAATGCCTTTTTTAACATCTGCTTTTAAATCGTTGAATATTATATCGACTTCTTGCTTTTTTACAAACAATTGAGATTGGCTGTCTACGTATTCCTTGTTCACAGCATCGGTATTTTTCAATGGAATTGTAATCCCAGTCAACCTTGTATTTTGTAAATCGAACTCTCCGGTTTCAGTTCGCATCAAGACTTTATCAAAATTTTCTAAAAAGTCTGGTAAACGCAATCGTTTATGAATATGATGTCCAAACTTATCCATTATTGTGAACTGATGGGTGTTGTTGACAAAGATCAAATGATACTATTTTTAGAAATGTATGCTATTTATTAAGGTATAATGTTGCTTTCGCGCAGTTCTTCTATAATAGATATTATTTCATTATCTAACCCAGTGTTACCAGCATCTTTTGAAGCAATCAATAGTTTTAATCTTTCAACCAGTTCATTAGGATTGTCCCAGTAAACGTAGTCAACATTTTTCTTCCACTGTTTCAACAGAGGTAGTCCTTTTCCTTGATGAAGTAAATCAGGTTGACTACTGTCAGTGCTCGCTGAAACTTTACGCAACTTAAATAGCGGTTTTATTATATTCAAGTATTTTCGACCTCTGTTACTTCTGATTGGTTTATTTGGATCGAATTCTCTTCGGTGCACATTTGTTTCTAGTAACATTATTTTATAATGTCTCAAATCTTCATCAGTTATTGCAGATATATTAGGTACTTTTTTAAACAGAAGTTCCTTTATACCAGGAGTATATTTGTACTTGTTTGCACCAACTTGAATATAATCATCAAAAAGAGTTACACGCGAAGATCCCATCATGTGTTTACCTCGTTCATTTCTCACGCCAAACGGAACATCTTGTAAAGTTTTGGAAGACATGGACCACGAAGAAATTTCTTGATCACTTGAACCTGATTGCACTGATTTAAATGATTCCTCATTTTCTTCATTATCAGATTTTTCTGAATTCTCATAGCTTTCATCTGAATCATTAGAGTCTCTTGGACTAAATACGTCGAACTCGATGTTAGAATCTCTCTTAAGAGTTTTGTCCTTGTCTAATGGACTTGAAGTTTCAAATTGTACTCCTTTAGTTTGGGAACACGTTTTAGATTTTTCCACCATTTCATTAAGAGGACTTGTAATTGGTTTAAAAACAGATTCCAAAATACTATTGTTTTCCATTTCAATATCTCGCATCTTTTTAACCTTATTTTTAACAGCTGCCGCAGCCTTTACAATTTGTCTCTTTAGATTTTTTTCCATATCTTTAAATTGAATTTCAATTGATTGAACTATTGTCAGTGTTCTCACGAAAGTGATAACATGTGTTTTTACTTCAGCTATTTATAGTAGGCTAGCAATAGAGTGTAATCAGAAATACAATCGTGTTATATTGGCGAATACTCGCCTACAAATTGGACACTTATTACCAATGGAAAAAGCACACTTTGCACAAGCCGCAGCATGACCACAAGGTAAAAAACAAGTGTTAAGCTCTTCTTCTAAACAAATTTTACAGATTATTGAAGATGATGTATTTACTATCAAAGGTAGATCATCCAGTGGAGTCTGTTGGCAATTTTTTTTAATTTCTTCGTATACATAATTTTTCATGCTCTTAACGTAGTCTTTTCCTTTCATTACTAAAACATACGGACATGACTGGAACCAGCGCGCATGCTCTACCCATGGTTGATCTTCAGAGTTCCAGTCTTTAAGCCTTCCATCGCAGTAAAAACAAATAACTCTGTCGTCACAGCCTGCATAAAAAAATCCTGCTTCAGCCATTTCTTGTGGTTTTTGTGTTAATCCTCGAGGCCAGGTATCGAAACTTCTTAAACGTTTGTATACAGTGGAGTATATACGGTTCACAGGATTATTAAACATGATTTCTATATTTAATTATTAAGTTTACTGCTATTAGCTGTTTACTTTTCAACACCTCGACAAGCATTGACATATTTACGACATACATACTAATGAAACACAACAAACGTATCGAATTTCTTTCGGTAACATCCTTTGTTTTTTTCACAATCCTTGTTAATCACTACATAACTGTAGGGTTCTTTCCATATATTTGCACACATTTCTCTAAATTCCTGCCACGTCATATCTGTATTGACGTGTTCATCATAAATATGTCTCATATTTATATCATCTTGCTTAAAGAGAACAATTAAATTTGCATTATCTCTCACTAACTGTTTTGGTATTTTGCTATAAGTCTGATTTAGATAAAAACAGTCTATATATTTATGTCTTCCCATTGCAAAATAGTCGCGCATATTATTTTGATTCTCACACGCTACGTCATCGAATATAATTATTGAGTTACATTTTGCTGCCTCTGGAGTAAGAACTTCTTCATTTTCATGATACTTAGAAAAAGTAACACCAGGAACCATTCGTAATACCTGTTCCAAATACATGTATCTCGGTTGATAAAGAGTTTTTGAATAAACATAAACATTTTTAAATTGCAAACCATTTTCATGTAAGATGAGTCCGATAGCCAAATTAGTTTTTCCACAGTTCGACGGGCCACATATTATACATCGTATTGTATTTGGTAAAAGCTTTCCATGACGAAAACTGCGTTTTTCAGAATTAATATTTATATTTTCGAATTTTAATGATATTGGCTGCTTAACGAACTTCATTGCAAGAGCGCTTTTCGCAGAATGATAAGTAATGTTTAGTAACCACATTAATAAACATTATAATTTTCACCGGAGGCTTTGAGAGTTCTAAAACATGTTGATCAAAATTATTACACCGGAAGCTTTGAGAGTTCTAAAACACAAGTGGCGAGAGATAATCAATTTTTAGTTATTGGGTGTTCTACTCCAGCCACATCTGTTGATTAAACGATATACCCAACTGCAACAAGTGAGCGCAGCAAGCGGAGCGAACGCAGTTGGGTATATCGTTTAATCAACAGATGTGGCTGGAGTAGAACACCCAATAACCACCTACTAATGTATTGTTAATAAATCTATAGTACTACATATATTTTTTTTTCTAAAGGGAACTAAATAAATTTACATAACAAAATTTGTAAATTGTTAAACACAATCCAAAATTTCATCGTACCGACGGGACTTGAACCCGCAATCTCCGGAATAACATGTTCCGGTGCTTTGCCAATTAAGCCACGGTGCGAAGTATCGTTACGACGACGAAATTAGTGGATTGTATTTGTTAACCCAATTATGCATTGGTGGCGCCATCTATGACTTCTTATTACGTAAGTTAATCATTCGGAAGAAATCATTACAGTTTTCAAATCCGACGAGAGATTTAGCACTATGTAAACCAAATATTATGTCTCTTTGAAGTGTTACACACTTTATATTTTTGTAAATTGTTATTGTTAAAATATAAAGTGTGTAACACTTCAAACAAACATAATATAACAAAATTTACCAAAATAACACGTACCTAAAAACCCGAACAAAAAACATAAGTGCGAAAAAAATTCGATCCTCCTCAGAAATATATTTTGACCTCCTTTCTGATGTCCTCGGATTTCCGTCCCACTGTGTCATCACCAACGAAACCCAGTGGGGCGTTCGCAAAAATTCCACGGACAAAAAAGCTCCTCATTAAGCGCCTAAGGTCTGGTAATTTCGTCGCGTACATTTACATTTTTGTCTGCTTATTTGTCTGTTTGTCCACTCGTCCTAATTGGTCGGCCCACAGTGCTCCATAATACGAGTGCTTTGACATTTTATTTAGGGACCTGGTTTTTAGGAAATTTAGCAAGGGGCATATTTTTGTCTAAACACGTAAAGTACTTCAAATGTAAAATACCTGAGTTTTTACTTAGTTTTTATATGACAGGTATACGTTTTACCACTTACCTGCTAGTAAGTGATGATGCAGTCGAGGATGGTAGCACGATAGGCCTAGGGGAATTGGCTCGGCTGTACAGCTGCCGGATTACATTAGATGATTAGCGACAGATTTTCTTTCTCAACTTAAGGGTGGTAGCTGGTCATGTGGACACCACAAAGTATCCTAACAAAATGCAGGTGACGTTACTAGATTGCTACAAGTTTTTCCAACACCTGTATTTTGTCAGCTTACTAAGAATTATTAAACTTACGGGAATTTTTAAAGTTTTCCTTAATCAAAGGGTTACCAATTAGAGTGACGGGATTTGAACTATATAAATAAATATTACGTTTAATTTTTTATTAAATATTTTTTTATTTTATAAAAAAATAATACAACCAAATTTTATTTTAAAGTGTTTGCTTCTTAAAACTTGCTATCAACTCAACATTCATTTTTATTTCAGTACACCACTTTTCTTTTGGCGAGACCTCATCGTATCCAATTTTAAAGGTTTTTCTAAGTGTAATCTTTGTTATATATTTTTTTAATTTTATGTTTTTTAGTATGACAGTATCTAAAACTTTCTGACACGGAAAATATACAATTACTAAGTAAGATTCTGAAATAGATAAAATATAAAGAGATTGTTGACTTTGATATAATTTAAGATCGTTTAAAAAACTAAAAGAACCGACTTCCATTTGAAGTTAGTTAGTCGCGATAGTCAAAGTAGACTGCAGTAAGTAACATGTCATCGAAGTAAATATATGCTTTATTAAAAACAGCTCGACCGATTTCGTTAAAATTTAAATGGGACCACCTGGGTAGGGAACCCTTCGAAACAAAAAACAGATTTTGTTCGAATCGGCTAAGGCATCCTCGAGTAATCTGCAAACATACATAAAAAAACGAGGAATTGAGAACCCCCTCCTTTTTTGTGGAAGTCTGTTAAAAACAATTAAGAAAGTTGCATTTTTATTGTTAGTTTTTTTTTGTTTAAAGTTGATTCCTATATCCTGCGTAAACAATCAAAGATTTTCGCATCAGTAGGAATACGACACGTCTTTGTTGGCGTAGTTACTGGACCGGACCCTTTTTAGGATTTTTTTTAGCTCTTCATACCTTTGGGGCTTAAGGGCAGTTTGTACTGTAATTGTAAATAATTGTAGATGTTGTATTAAGCCCTTGCTTTGCTAACTCTATTAATTGTGGGATTGCCAGACATTTTCCATGTTTTTTTTTATGGTAATGGTAGGCTTACGTTTGACCACTCTCGCCTGGTGATAAGCGATGATGTTATTACGCTAGGCCTAGAAGGGTCTGACCCTCGAGGGCTTAACGGCTAAAGGACTGAAGGAACACCGTAAGGCTAAAGCGACGGAAGATTTGTTCTATGATGGTGGTTACATAGTTATAAATATTAAAATACGGGACTTAAAACATTACTTTTTATTTAACTCGACGTTTCGACCAAGTACCCGGTGGTTACATACATGTTGGTAGGGATTCAGGCGAAACATCGATATAATACTCCTACTACCTATGTGTATCTAATAAAAACAACTTTCTTACAGGACGCCTTAGTTAAATGTATGTTTATCTTCTATAAATAATCCTCAGGCAAGCTTCATTTTGAAATAATTTGAAAACCAACTTCCTACTATCATACATTAATTTCGCACTAAACATTAATACCAGAAACTAATTTTCTCCAAACAATCCTCTAAGAAAATTCCATATAAAAGTACTTCGCTATTTTCCGACACGACCTCTACCGCATTTTAATAAACGCTTCTTGTATGTACGAGTATGTATGTATGTATGTATAAACATGTGGGTCATAAAACTATGTCACCCTCTAATACGTTCGTAAAACTCCAAATGTGAGATATATGCGAGATATGAGTATGGTATCAGTTATGTAAGATTGTGCAGTACATAAAGTTACTCCTTTTTAACCGACTTCAAAAAAAGGAGGAGGTTTCTCAATTCGATCGTTTTTTTTTTTTTTTTTTTTTTATGTTTGTTCGCGGATAACTTCGTCGTTTATGAACCGATTTCGATTATTCTTTTTTTGTTCGAAAGGAGATATCCCAAGTGTGGTACCATGGTAATTTTATCGAGGTATGATAAGTATCTCCAGAGATATTGAGATAAACATCTCAAAATTGGTACTGAAAATGAACATTGAAGTCGGTTCTTTTTTAGTTTTTAAACGATATTATTTAGTTTTTAAACGATATTATTCGGAAACCGTTTTTAAAAAAATATTATTATAGGTAAGCGTTTGACTATTTATCTTACCTTGTGGTAAGCAATGATGTGGTAAGAGATGGTGAACACGCTAAGCGTAGAATACTCTGAATCTCAAGAGCTGTGTGCTGTCGAAACACCGTAAGGTTATGGCGGCAGATTATTTCATTGATAGTGGGAAGCAAATTTTCAAATGACTTCCAAAAAGAAGGAGTTTTTTTTTGTGTGTGTATGTTACGCGATTACTCCGTCAATTGTGAACTGATTTTAATGATTCTTCTTTTATTTAATGTGATCGGTATGCGTTTCTCTATGTTGTGTTTCACTATTTCACTTTTTTTATTTTTTTTTTATATAAAAATTGTCTGAAGTACTGAAACACACAGTTACATGTATGGTTGGTTTTAACCTACTTTAATTTTTTTTGAATATTCTGACGTAAACGATTGGATGACAGCTGAATGGTTCATTACTTTTTTTTTTCTAATTCTAAGCGTTAAATTCTGCTTTTGCTATGTTTACTTGATAATTGGTTATGATTTATTTTATGATTTATGATTTTGACGTGTATATGTGCGTATATTTATACTGCCTACATACTGAATAAATGCTTTGATTCTTGATTCTTTGATTCTATTAATCTTCAGGTGCAGGTGACGTTACTAGATTGCTACAAGTTTTTCTAACACCTGTATTTTGTCAGCTTACTAAGTAGGGTACATTTTCGTAATGGTTCCATTGTAATTTCATCGAGATCTGATAAGTATCTCCAGAGATATGACGATAAACATCTCAAACTTGGTATTGAAATTGACTCGCGGGGCATGAAAGTCGGTTATTTTAGTTTTTAAACTATCTTAATTATTTTAAATGATACGCATGCCACCACTGAACTGAGAATAACTGAACAGGTAGCTAATGCTGATAGAAAGGCAAGACCCACGCTTACGATTTAGAAGATTATATAATCGTTTTATTGAACCACTTTAACGGATTCAAAATCAGTTTTAATAAGCATAATCAGGGTAGGAATTTCTAAATATTGACCCGATATTTCAAATAAAATTCTCCAATACGTAGCGTAAGCTTACGTACTGATTTCTAATAACCTTTTAAGATGATATCATGCCCGTTTTTGCGTCCGTACGTTAATGACGTAGGAGGAAATGTATTCATATTTGTACTGAAAATAATCAGCACAAAAATAACCTGTAAATATTCTTGTAGCGGGTTAATATTTGACATATATATATATAACAGACCGAATTCTATCTGTAACCTTTTTAACTCCCGACGCAAAAAGAAGGGATGTCATCAGTTTGACGTGTGTTTTGTCCACTTAAGGGGACAGATTAAGTGGACAAGCAGGGATAATCCGTGTGTATCTGTGTATGTGTGTGTCTGTCTGTGGCTTAGTAAAGCCTAACGGAGTTAAGTATTGTGCAGATTCCATGAGATATCTCAGCATCAGGTCAATGCTACCATGTTCTTATAATATCGCTGAAGTAAGAGGATACCGAATTTTGAATTGATCAGACCTATGAAAGTTGATTTCACTCATAGTTTTAAAAGCGCTGAACGTATTTTCATGAATCAAAGCTAAGAACACTTTTGATTTAGGTGTCTTAATCAAAAGTGTTCTTATCAAAACAAAATAAAAAACGAAATCAAAATCGGTTAATCCGTTTGGGTGTTACGATGCCACAGACATTCACACACATACACAAACACACACGTCAAACTTATAACACCCCTTCTTTTTGCGTCGAGGGCTAATTAATTGAAAAAGATACTCTTTATATGACACTAAAAAAAAAATTAAGATCTGAACTGGAACTTATAATTTTTTTATTCGACTATACAATCGACGGTCTTATCGCACAAAGCAATTTCTTCAAGACGTTTAAATTAGGACGAAAAATATTCTTAACAGGTCAAAAATAATTAAGTTTCTGAGATAAATCTCCGAGCTAATCTCTCGCCGACATCTATCATCGAGGCAGAGATTTTAAATTTTTCACTCACGCTCCGAAAACTTTGTAACAACTCGAATTAATCACTATGTTCCGCTATTTATTAAAAACTTGCCTTATCCCGCGACTTCGCTTGAAGTTTGCTGGGATGTATACTGTTAAAAATAAATGTAAATCTTGTTTAGTTTTTGTTTGTGAAGAACATATAAATTAACTGTGAATCGTTTAAAGTTTTGCCTGCATGTATTTTTGTAGTGGTAGGACTTCTGCTAGTCCGCATGGGGCGGTACCACCACTTTACCAATTAATTTTCAGCCGTGATATAGGAATGTTTTTCCGTTGAAATGGCAAGGCGTCCAGTGAAATTACAGGGCATGTGAGACTCAACGTCTTTACGTCTCAAGGTAACAGGCGTAGTGCAGTGACAAGCAAAATTCTGGCAGTCCAGAATTTTGCATGTCACTATATCTGTATTAGGTGAACGTCATCGCTTACCATCAGGCGAGCGTCGAGCTTGTCCTGTGTTACCTTTTACCTTTTACCTTTTGTTACCAAAAAAAATGTAGCTCCTTTCACACGTATTTTTAACCGACTTCACAAAAAGAGGAGGTTTTCAACTGTAAACTTAAAATTAATGTTTTGGTGCGATAAGTCCCGTATTTTAATATTTATAGCTAGGTTCTCAATTCTAGAATAGTATATTACGATACGTGTGACTTAAGAAGTCTATTATTTCACGGCGTGAAGTTGGCATCCGAGCGCAGCGACGGTGCTAAACTTCGTGCAATAATCAACTATTTAAGTCACGGAAAAGCGTGCGTAAAGTGCGGGTTTTGGTCACACTGTGCTATAATAAGTATTGAAACAAACTTGTAATAATTTAAAATCGTTTAAAAAACTAAAACTTAAAGAAGAACCGACTTCAAACGTCGCGCTAATCAAAGTAGCCAGCAGACGTAGTAACTATTATATAATCTGTGCCAGTAGTAAGTAGTAAATCGTCGAGATAAGTAAATGCATCGTAATACTAATTTTGATAAATTAGAAATGGCTCGGCCGATTCGTTAAAATTACAATGGGACCACCTCGGATACGTACCCAACCCACTAATAAAAAAAATACAATAAATTTATTAAAAAAAGAATCATTCGAATCCGTTCACAATTGACGGAGTAATCGAGTAACATACACAAAAAAAAACATACAGACGAATTCAAAACTTCCTCCTTTTTTGTGAAGTCGGTTAAAAAGAAGAAAAGACGTCGTCTTTAGAACCTGCTTTTTCGGTGAAGTCTATAAAAAAGCGAATACCAACCTTAAGAATACAGAAGGATTTTCATTTGTAAATATTGTAATATTTTTGTATATTAATACAGATAAAAGCAGTCCAAAGTTACGAGTGTAGATTAGCAACGAATTAAAAAGTTTGCGAGCGTGTCCCGGAAGTGAAAAAGTTTCGTTTTGCCGCGAAAGTGTTTTTGCGTTCTAGTGTTAATGTTGCTTATTTCCCTCTTTTTGGTCGCTTATTTCGCTTGTTTTTATTGTTTAGTTTTGGAAGAGACATTGTTTTTTGTTTTGTTGTGAAAGTAAGAAATATTATAGGTATGGCTTGTGAAATAAATATCTTTTTTTTTTTGGTCGAGACCAAAAAGCACATGGTCGCGATTTTTCTTGATTTGAAAATAGGTTTTTTTTATTATATTTATATTAGACTAGCCAATACCCGCGACTTCGTACACGTACACCAATAACTTTATCAATGTAAAGCACTGTCGATCAACTTTTGAGTTAATTAAGTTACCTATGTGTAAAAATTTTGTCCGTGTTAGGTAAACGTCCCATAGATGGCGTTATATTGAAATGTCGATCCCCAACTCCTTTGTTAGACGTTAGATGGCGTTACAAGAAATAAAATGTTTATTAATTATTATTTTTTGCTGGCGAAAAATGATAGTGGTATTTTTTGCTCGATCTTATAAAATACTGTAGTGTGGTACGGAACCCTACTAGTCCGACTTGCACTTGGCCAGTTTATATAATATTAGTCTAGATATTTATATATCAACAACAGAATCTATCTTACATAATGTATGTTACAATGTACAAACTAAGGTAAATAAAAATTTGTCACACTTAATCAGGGTCCGTAATGAGGCGCCCTAACACCCTAAGTGTTATTACACTGCGTATTCAATTCATATTAGGTTCCTATTTTGCTCCCTAATTAGGGACCTTTATTGCCTTGCTCTTTACTAATATTAAATTTATTTCTCAACGAAAATTTGTCAATCTTTAATTGAAAAACGGCAGGAAGATGTGCTGGCCCGACGATAATCAATCCGCATAGCGCCCCTCTCTACTACATCGTCTTCCAATGGTGCTGAACGTCAAGGACCATTCGCTTTTTCAGACAAAGAAGAAGTCAATGCTCAGCAATTGACTAGTACATAATGATGATGCTAGGATGATAAATATTTATCAACGAATAAAAGATTTCACAAATAATGTGATATAGAACGCAATTTTACGGTACGGACACACCGCAGCGTCCTGCGTGCGCGACCTATGCGGCGATCAGATAGCGCCGTTGTATTTGTACCGACTGGTTTGCACCAAACGCGACTAGAAAACAATTGAAAAGTACTATAATCGCGCCCGCAGCACACGAGTAAAGACTTTTCTTTACTCATGTGCCCGCAGTTCGTAGGACGTCGCGGTGAGGTATTGTGTCCAAAACAAACGAAATCATTTTTTTTTATTTCGTTGGTCCACTATCTTACCTGTTGGTAAGTGATGAAGCGGTGAAGGATAATAATGCGCGTCTAGAATGGGTATTCTATTCTTTCTATTCTACAACGAGGGTTGACGGATTTTAACCGTTGTTTTAACTTCACCAACGGGCCACTGTGAGATACGCACATACATTTTCTTAAAATTGTATAGTTCATTTTGATAAAAAATCCATTGGTGCACGGCGGAGATATGAATCCACTACCTCTGACGTCAAAGCTGATCATTCTACAACTGCACCACTGAGTCTCAGTAATATTTGTGGTAATAAATATTTAAATAAATATTTAATTTAATTCATATTTATTTTATTATTATTTGACATCTTACCATAAACATTTGCACGCCTGCCTGCAGGCTGGATACACTGACCTACATGTTAATAAATAAGATCATTTTGTACTGTATTCTAGCAAATAAAATATTTGATTTGATTTGATTTGATATATTACCGAGACTGAGCCCTCAAAAAGTAAAACTTCATTTAAACTGTAAATAAATAAACTTAACTGTACCAAAAAATATAAATCTGTCAAGTTCTTATAAATACGTCTGACTAATCCTCAGTCGTTAAGAGAATACAAACAAAACCAAGCTGCAGAAAAAATCTATTACCCTCCCCCCGACCATTAGCGCGGAATATACACAAAAAACCTTACATATACAGCGTGGTGCTAAACCGTGGATATAGTGATAAACGTTGGGATTTAAATAATTGTTATGTATGTTTGTGAAACCTTTAATTTAAAATAATCAGCAATTTAAAATATAATTATTACCCGAATTCAAAAAAATGAGTACGTTCTCAATTTGACGGATTTTTTTTTATGTATTACCAATTACACGAAGACGCGTGAACTGATTTGGAAATATTTTTTTTTGTTTAAAAGGGTATGCTTCACAGGTGGTTTCATTTAAATTTCATCGAGATATGTTTAGTATCTACAGAGATATTGAGATAAACACTTTAAACTTGGTACTGAAAATAATTAAGATAGTTTAAAAATTAAAACAACGGACTTCAATTCGCGAGTCAATATCAGTAGCAAGTTTGAGACGTTTATCGTCATATATCTGGAGATACTTATCAGATCTCAATGAAATTACAATGGAACCACCTCTAAAACGTACCCTACCAATTACAAAAAGAAACATTCGAATCGGGTTAGAATTGACGGAGTAATCGCGTAACATACAAATAAAAAAAAAACACCTACAGACGAATTGAGAACCTCCTCCTTTTTTTGTGAAGTCGGTTAATTAATAGCGTGGCATTTGAAATGTATGCGTTTTTGAAATTATTTTAAATTATTAGCTATGTTTGAGGAAAAGTTTCTTGAGAAAAACATGTAGTATAATATGGATGGGCAGAATAAAAAAAATATACAGGAAATATTTGAAAATGGCTTCGGAAATAAAATAAATTACAAGGAAATTGCTTGTCATGGTATGGACATGTATTGAGAAGAGATAAAATGAATGTGTTTTAGTCACATTCATTTTATTTTATATATATTCATTCTTCTGAAGAATATATTCAAGAATATGGCACCCTCTAGAGGACATATTCACAAACTCACAGTTGTTAATTTAGCTGTTTTTTTTTTCATTCATTTATTCTCACTTATTTATTATTGGAAATCTAATATACGAGCGTGACTATTTAATGGTCGGGCTTTCGTTTTTGACTGACTTTTTAAACTTTTTTTCCCTCTATAAGTTCCACATACAACACATCTAACCCCCGCATGGTGGTAGGAACACTATCTAATGTCCGCCTGGCCAGCTACCACCATCAAGTTAGAAAATCTGACACCAAACGTCAGCTAATGTGTTCCGGCAGCTATCCTTGAGAGCCGGTTCCCATTCTAGGCC
Source organism: Cabera pusaria (assembly GCA_954871355.1). NCBI lineage: Eukaryota > Metazoa > Arthropoda > Insecta > Lepidoptera > Geometridae > Cabera > Cabera pusaria. The sequence continues at coordinate 18,659,937 of OX940910.1, forward strand.
TAGCGTGCTTACCATCTTCGACCGCATCATCGCTATCCAACAGGTGCAATAGTGGTCAAACGCTAGCCTATAAGATATTAAAAAAAACACATACAATTTCTTCAAGATTGCACCCATTTCAAATATCGCCCCATCCTGTGTAAAGTATTATATGCTATACATCTCCGCAAGTTTGATGGGAGCTATCATTTCGGCCTGTCTCCCACCGCGTAATGCCTATGATTTATTATATAGCCTATGTGTTATTTTGAGGATATCCTTTTTGGTGCGAGCGGGATGGTATGTGCTCTTTCCTTGTCGGCGATTTGTCGTTAGTGTTTTGTTACGTTTTTTTTCGATTGTTGGAGATATATTGCAAACATTTTTTGTGACACAGAATAAAGAACGGTCATAATTTTGTCTGATAGAAAGTTGCTACACACATCTTCTTTTATCTTATTATATATAAAAATGAATCCCAATTGCCCTTGGTCACGGCAACACGCGTGGACGGCTGGACCGATATCGCTAATTCTTTTTTTGTTGTGTTTTTTTATCGTCAGGAGATGGTTCTTGTGAAAAAGAAATATTAAATAAATGAAAGTTGTTTTTAACGCAGGCGAAGCCGCGGGGCAAATTTCACTCGTTAATGAATGAAAGTTGTAAATTGGTGGTGAGCTTGGTGATCGTTTGACGACTCTACCCCCAAATATTATGTGAGAATGTATGCATCCTATTGCAATATGCTAAAATGTATTCTTACTTGTTTCGGAGATAGTAATCGGCCATAGAGCAACTATCTCATCAGTCATCAGTCTTCCAAACAGATTGACACCAAAAATCATGCCCAAACTCGGTGACATGTAATTTATATCGAACCACGGCCAAAGTCATAATCACGGCGTCTGTGATCAGTTGATGGCCAATTTCATCATCATCATTAACAGCCATTATTGTCCACTGTTGGACATAAGCCTCGAGCTACTATGGCATGCCGCTGAGCTAGATCTTCAGCTCATTTTTTCCAACCGCTGCCAGCCGGCTTGCGTATATCATCAATTTAGTACCACATCACTGAGATTAGGATTTGGATTCAAACCAAACGTAAAAATAACCCCCCAGTATGTGACAATAACCACTTATAGTAATACCGATACTTTCGATAAATAACAAAGATGTATCGGACCACAGCATCCACGATCATAACTCACGGTACTTTGCCCTCAGTCCAACTGGGCTACATTTCTGGAGTAATGGTCTCTCGTCAGATAGTTATTGTGCAATGGAAAACAGTATATAAGTCGTGGCACTATGCACCACTTCACATTAGGTCGTATCGACAATTTTATATGAACGCCAAATGTGTCGAATAATTTGGCATGTGTATTTCAGTGGCGCTGTTCACACATCAGGGCGACTAAAATTATCCGTGACGAAAAAATTTAGAATACGGTGGCTAACATTTTTTTAACCGACTTCAAAAAAGGAGGAAACTTCCTCCTTTTTTCGAGCAATCTTCAATTCGACCGTATATATATATATTTTATGTTTGTTCGCGGATAACTTTGTCGTTTATGAACTGATTTTAATTATTATTTTTTTGTTGGAAAGAACATATCCCAAGTGTAGTACCATGGTAATTTTATCGAGGTCTGATAAGCATCTCCAGAGATATAGAGATAAACACCTCAAAATTGGTACTGAAAATGAATAGCGCGGCATTGAAGTCGGTTCTTTTTTAGTTTTTAAACGATATTATTCGGATTGGATATAATAATATTGCACCGGTCACACTAAATGAGTCGGAGCGGCAAAACTTACCCGCACATTCTTCGCACTTGTTTTGGGGTAGCCATAAATCGACCGTAATGACTGCTGTATTAACATTTATTTAGATCCAGCCAGCAGCTTATAGTATACCGTATAGTACAGCATATACAGCTTCAAGTATAATATATGAACAACAAGACCCGACATATATAATAAAAGTGTCAGTCCAACCTAATGCAAACTGCCTTAAGAGGCCGACTCATCCGTATATACCTACTAAGGTGAAGATCCTTAAAAGGAGAAGAAGAAGGTAAGGATCCTTAGAGACGGTTCACATCATATCAGAAAATGATTAATAAAACTAATTCACCGTTTTTATAATAGTACCATGCAAGCAAATGCTTAATTTAATTATAGAATTTAGTTTTAATTTAAAATTTTATCGAATATTTGGACGAGGAAACATTTTAAATGAAATTTTTAAAATTATGGCAAGCTAATGTACTGATTCCGAGTTCCTCAGAAATAGTTTATTTTCTCACCGATTTATCAGAGTTGCTTGAGCGCTGTTCTCGACCGGACGTCTGTACTACAAATGAAATACATTTGTTTCGTTGATGGTGAGGATATAATAAACTACTTGTGCTTAGTAGTATTAGTAGTATTCATATACTGACGTATCAAGTAAAGTAATACTAAATGAAAAACGCATTGAAAAATAATTAGGTTATTATTCATTTATTATAATTATCCACATATTTATTTTTTATCTTAAGTTTAGGTTTTTTACAATATAATATTCAAAAATAATAAACAAATTTACTGTAAAACATAAAGTATTATAAAAAACCTAAACCTAGCGTACCGCCGGCAGCGGGACAGGGCCCAAGCTACCGGCTGGGCTAAGGGCTGCAGAGAGAGGAACCTCCTGACGATGCGTGCCGTGTCAAGAAGTACCGCCTTCGTATCTGGCCCTTGATCCAGCCATTTAGCGAGAGTCTCTTGAGATGTTGGTCGAGACTCTTCGCTATTAGGCCGTTGGCAGAGACGACTATCGGAACAATGAAGGTCGAGTCAACATCCCACAAGGCGGTAACCTCGTAAGACAAGTCAAGGCATTTCCTAAGCTTGTCCTTCTCAGCCTTCACGAGGTTCTCGTCATGCGGGATAGTGATGTCGACCAACACTGCCCGCCGCTACTATCACGATATCAGGTTTATTGGCGACAATAGTCCTGTCCGTGATAACCGATCGGTCCCAATAGAGCAAAGCACGACCATTTTCAGGCTCAGGTACGTACTTATAGTACGGCACCTCAGACTCGACAAGTCCATATTGAAGAGCAAGTTGCTAGTGGATGATCCTGGCTACGAGGTTATGTCTGTGCAAGTACTCGCCGTCAGCAAGATGAGAACAACCGGAAATAATATGCCTGAGTGACTCTCCGGGACGGTGGCATGCCCGACAAATGTCGACCGTACCGTCCTTCATGATATAATTCCGGTAGTTGTTCCTCTTAATAACTTCGTCAGCAATTATAATTATTATTATTGAATGAGCTTGTTTGTGCTGATTCCCGCAGAGCATCATATCATTATTAGATATTAGATAAGATAACATTATACCTGAAAAATGATAAAAAGGTCAACGAAATAAATACGATAATAAAAATAAAAAAACTGGCCAGGTGCAAGTCGGACTCGCACTCGTAGGGTTCCGTACCACACTACAGTATTTCCATCATTGATTACATCATCACTTAACATCAGATGAGATAGTGATCAAGTGCTACCCAGTTCGGGATTTAAAAAACAAATTATAAGATCGAGCAAAAAATACCACTATCATTTTTCGTCTGCAAAAATAATAATTAACAAACATTTTATTTCTTATAACGCCATCTAACGTCTAACAAAGGTGTTAAGGATCGACATTTCAATATAAAGCCATCTATGAGACGTTTACCTAACTAAGCGTTCATAGATAGCGTGAAATGCCAAAAAAAACACGTTTCTTGTATGGGGACCCTCTATTATTTTTAACTTTATTCTGTTTTTAGTATTTTTTGTTATAGCGGCGCGGCAACAGAAATATATCATGTGTGAAAAGTGATCGTTCAACCAACTATTCATTGTGGAAAACCACTAAAAACCTTAAAAAACCTACTCTGCAGGTCCCACCTATAAAAGAAATTAACGGGAGTTGGGCCGTCAACAATGAACAGAAAGCTTCTAGATTTGCACAACACTTAGAGTTGATATTTCAGCCTAATGAGGATATGGACCATAACTTTACGCTAACTGAAACATCCCAAGATGATATTGAAATTAAACTTACAACACCAAGATAAGTTTACAATGAAATCAAAAAGCTTAAAAAGAAAAAGACGCCGGGATATGATTTGATTACAGGTGAATTACTCCAAAATCTTCCTCGAAAAGCGCTAGTTAAACTAACAACAGTCATCAATGCGTCATTCAGACTTCAATACGTGCCCGACTGGTGCAACATCATATAGACCAATCTCTCTGTTACCAATAATATCGAAGTTATTCGAGAAATTGCTCTTGAAAGGGCTGAAACCCATTATAGAAGAAAGAAAACTTATTCCTGACTACCAGTTTGGATTTAGGGAAAATCACTCCACCATAGACCAGGTTCATCGAATCACCAACATCATAGAAAATGCTCTGGAAGAAAAGAAAGTTTGCACTACCATCTTCTTGGATGTAGCTCAAGCGTTCGACAAAGTTTGGCATAAGGGTCTTATACACAAACTGACAAATATGCTTCCTAAACAGTTTGCAGATATTCTTGAGTCTTACTTAACACAAAGAATGTTTAGGATAAGACAAGATGACTCATACTCTGAACTAAAGCAGATAAAGGCTGGAGTACCACAGGGCAGTGTTTTAGGTCTGGTCCTGTACGTATTATACACCTGTGATATTCCTCATTTAGAAAATAACACTATCGCAACCTTCGCGGATGACACAGCCATTATGGCTACAGGTCTCACCCAAGAGGAAGCTGTGGAAAAGGTTCAGACAGCTATTAACTCCATAGTTGCATGGACAAAGCAATGGCGAATAAAGCTCAACGAAAGTAAATCTGTACACGTAGATTTCACAAATAAGAGACCAAACTACCATCCGGTGTTCATAAATAATCAACCAATACCTTACGATAGCAAAGCAAAATATCTAGGGATGACATTAGACGTAAAGCTAAGCTGGAAGCTGCATGTCAAAAAGAAACGTGACGAATTAGAGCTTCGCTACAAGAATATGCACTGGCTGTTTGGAAAACATTCATCTCTGTCAGTGCATAACAAAATGCTATTATATAAACAGGTCCTTAAGCCAATATGGACTTATGGTGTCCAGCTATGGGGATGCACCAAACAGAGCAACGTACAGATTATACAAAGATTTCAAAACAAAGTACTCAGGAGCATTGTAAAGGCACCCTGGTACATAAGAAATGATGATCTCCATCGGGACCTTAAAGTGGAACACGTCGCTAAAACGATAAAACATATATAAAAACGATATGCTGAAGCTCACGATCGCAGACTTCACCATCATGTGAACGTCGAGGCTATCCAGCTCCTCGACAACACGGACATAGTTAGAAGACTAAAAAGGGTAAAACCGTTCGAATTACTTTAGTGATATTTTTTACTAAGTGAGCATAAGTGTAGTGATAGTGAACGCTATATAAAAGAACACAATAACAAAGTGTCTACCCCTTAATAGAGACATTAGGAAAAGTGTTAATGGACACATTCTTAGTAATATTTTAATAGTAAATTAAGTTAAAATCAAATTACTTATTAGCCTAATTAGAAGGCTAGATTGTAATAGCAGTGAGACATCTACGTGAAGTAGATGAATCACTACAAAAAAAAAAAAAAATGTGTGAAAATAGACAGACAGACAGATAGACAGACAGACAGACAGACAGACAGACAGACTGACAGACAGACAGACAGACAGACAGACGGACAGCGGAGTCTTAGTAATAGGGTCCCGATTTACCCTTTGGGTACGGAACCCTAAAAACCGGCCAAGTCGAGTTGAAGTCGCCCACCGAGGCCGTACCAACGTTGGTATATACCAATTAGGGAATAAGTGGACCTAGCAAGTTGAAATTTATACCTAATACTGAAGTCTATAGTTTCTATTGAGTGTATAAAAATCAAGGTCTTGAGTTAACACAATAAAAAGATATGGGCAATTTTAGATTTACGCGAAAACTTGTTAGTACCAAAATGTACCTTAATTTTCAACTGTTTTTATTTTTCGGAATTTTTCCTTTACTTGTGCTGTAAGACCTTGCTTATAAACAAAATTGACAATTCTAGGTAAACCCTATAGGATTTGGGTCGAAAACTTATAGGGTACTTTCCGTTGACTTAGAATCATGAATTTGGCAAGAAGCAGGGTCTTACAGCACACATTTAGGGAAAATTCCATAAAATATAAAAAGTTGAAAATTAAAGCGTGTCCCCATACATACATAGTTTGCGCCAATTAATGTAGACCTCTGAGTTATATGAGCGCTGATGCAATTTAGAGGTCTAGCTTAATTGGTTGTTACGGAAGCCTCGGTGGCCGAGTTCAACTCGACTTAGCCGGTTTTATTTTGTTTGTTGTATTCTATTTTGGTTTTATCCATATCTAACTAGACTTGTTGATACAAGTCTAGTTAGATGTAGATGTCTAGTTTTTTCAGTTATGTGATCATAACTGAAAAATAAAATAATAAATAAATAAATTAAAATTACAAAATAATAATGATAATATAACAAAGCCTTCGAAGTATCTCTAACTACCCCCCATTTTCTAATTGCTCTTTACAGTTTAGACTCAAACCATCTCCAATTTACCATAACAGTTCCCCCATAATCCGCTAGATGGCGCTAAAACAAACTTGCAATAACTTCGCCAACATAAACACAAGATAGTCCAAACTACCAACTTAAAACATACTTGAAGTTACCCTTTCATATTTGCATAATGCCTGCGGCTAAACATTACTTACGTTCACTTGACGCGAGGATTTACTTAAACTTAGCAACAACTTAACTAGAGTTAATGTACCTTATGATATGAGTCATATCTAGCAGAGATGAAGACACGACATTAAGTACTTACTTAAGAAACAAATAAACCTGACTGCTGGTGAAGCTATAATGTTGAAATTATGTGATAAAATTAGGTTTATAAGATTGCCTACCTTAAAACCTTTTACCTTTATTTTTACGGATTAGCAAACTGAAGTGGCAGTGGGCTGGTCATATCTGCCGTAGGACCGATAACCGTTGGAGTAGACTAGTTTTAGAGTGGAGACCGCGAATCGGTAAACATAGCGTAGGACGCCCTGTGACCAGGTGTAGCGACGACATTCGCAAAGCGGTGGGCTGTGACTGGAAACAAAGAGCCAAAGATCGGGCTCAGTGGCGTGACTTGGGAGAGGCCTATGTCCAGCAGTGGACTGATACCGGCTGATTATGATGATGATGATGAAAACCTTATTTATATGAGAATGGTCGCTAACCAACTTTTTTATCATCATCAGCCTATATCAGTCTACTGCTGGATGTAGGCCTTTCCCAAGATGCGCCACTGAGCCCAATCTTCAGCTTTTTCGATTCGGGATCGCATCCGGAACGAAGTAATTCGCCAGAAACCTAAAGTTATACATAGATCAAAGGATTAGCAAATGTTTAATATGCTGTACGATAATTAAAATATTTAATTAAATGATCAGATAAACTTCTAGGCAAGCGCGCTTCATCTTGGGCTACATCATCACTTAAAATCACGCAAGATAGTGGTCAACCGCTTGCCTTTATATAACCTTGCATTTTACCACTACCTTGCCTGATGATAAGGGATGATAAGGTCAAAGATGGTGAACACGCTAGGACTAAATTAGTCTGATTCTCAAATATAACTAAATTCGCTTGCCACACGAGCATTTTCAGTTCAGTTTTAAGTGTCTATCTCCATATTTCTAAATATGCTCATCTTTATGAAATCAAATCGAATCAAAATAAATTAAGAAGTCGTCTCAGAATATACTAACTTTTCTCATAAAAAAGTATTCAATAAAAAGTAACACACAAATAAACACAAAATTAAGATTACTACAGACGGATTAAGAACCTCTTTGAAAATAAAAACAGAAGTTAAACACAGACCTAGTTTTGTTGTACACAATCTAAAATTGGGACGGGACTTGAACCCGCACCCTCCGGATAACATGTCCAGGTGCTCTGACCAATTAAGCCACAGCCCGATACTATCTATATTGTGACGAAATTAAAGGGATTAGATTTTTAACCCAAGTATACAAGAATTCGGAAGAAATCATTACAATTTTCAAATCCGACAAAAGCTGTTGCACTACTTTCGATAAAATTTAAATCAGACCACCTTACAGATAAACCCTAACTGTAACAAAAAGAATCATTCAAATCGGATCACAATTGGCGGAGTAATCACGTAACATACATAATATCCTAATCCTAACTAATATTATAAATGCGAAAGTAACTCTGTCTGTCTGTGTCACTTTCACGCCAAAACCACGGAACCGATTTGAATGAAATTTGGTACACAGATAGTCTAGAGCCTGAGAACGGACATAGGCTACTTTTTAATGCGAAACAAGTGTTATAAGGGGTTGAAAGGGGGGATGAAATGTTGTATGGGAGTATCGTCATTTTTAGAGCTAGAAGCTTGAAACTTATTTTTTAGGCTGTTGATTTGATATAAATAAATATGACATTCAAAGTTTGTGAAGGGAAGGGGGAGGGAGGGGAGGGAAGGTGGAAGTGAGAGGAAGGGATAGGGGAAGGGAGGGAGAGAGGAGGGGAAAGGGGAGGGAGAGGGAAGTAAGGGGAAGGGGAGTGGAGGGGAGTAGGGGGGAGAGGAGAAGGGGAGGGGGAAAGGGGAGGGCGGAGCGAGGATTAGCGCGGCGTGGTACGGTGCGGAGTAGGTGGGATACGCATGTGTCTTATTTGTAAAATAATTAGCCTAAATAATTAAAAGTGCTACTCAAAGACACTATTCCACGCGGACGAAGTCGCAGGCACAGCTAGTACAAAATAAAACATACAGACGAATTAAGAACCACCTCCTTTTTGGAAGTCGGTAGAAAAGAAGACAACAATCAAATTGTATTAAATAAAACGAGTTTATTATGGTTACTGATTTGCTAGACATATAATATAATTTAGGATCGTTTAAAAAACTAAAAGAACCGACTTCAAACGTCGCACTAGTCATTTTCAGTACTAATTATGAGCTGTTTATCTTCATATATCTGGAGGTACTGAACATATCTCGATGAAATTTAAATAGACCCACCTGTGAAGTATACTATTTCAAATAAAAAAGAATTTGCAAGTCGGTTCAAGCGTCTTCCAGTAATCGGTGAACATACATAAAAATAAATAATAGTTTAAAAAAACTAAAAAACACGCTTTTTATAGAAAACCAAACTAAAAAATAGAAAATAAATTTCAATAAATATAAAATAATAATAGTGTGAATAAAAAAAAAATAAAAAAAAAGCGTGAGGTGCATGGTGTCAATAGTTATAAATATTTTATTGACAGATATGAGTAGAGTGATCATCATTTTGATAATATCTTAAAAGCACCCCACGCTTTTTTAAATCAAATATTTATTTTAAAAACATACAGTCGAACATTCATAGAATCTCCTCCTTTTTTGAAGTCGGTTACTACTGGATACACTAATAAGTCCAAACAGTTCCACAACGTTCTAAGCCCAAACTAAATCTACGACAAATCCCAAATGAGAAATTAATATAATCGCTGAATCGGATATTTCATTCGCGTTAGGGCTGGCACGCTCTAAAAGTTTGATGTTCATTTTAATGTTACTTATACTTATAAATTATCTTTAACCCCCGCCGCAAAAAGAAAGGGGTGTTATAAGTTTGACGTGTGCATCTATGTCGTAGCACCCAAACAGATGAACTGATTTTAATTTCGTTTTTTTTTTGCTTGATAGGTGTCTTCATCGAAAGTGTTCTTAGTTTTGACTAATGAAAATCCGTACAGCCGTTTTAGCCGTTTGTCAGACGATGTTGGGATATTTTATAGAATCTGCAGAGTATTTTATTTTATATAGTTTTTTAATATAGTTCTACTCTTGATCAACTAACGGCAGAGATGTTGTGTTTGGGCTCATTAAAATAGTCTCAATAAAAATATTATTTAAACATACATCAATTACCATGAGGTGAAACGCTTGACTATAATGAATAAAAAATAAATTCTACCTTACACAATTAAAAAAAAGTAAAAATAAAAAACCCTATGTATGTGCTCCGCGACTTCACTTTCATTAATAATTAAGATAGTTTAAAAACTAAAATAACCAACTTCCATGCCCCACGAGTCAATTTTAGTAGCAAGTTTGAGACGTTTATCGTCATATCTCTGGAGATACTTATCAGTTATCAATGAAATTACAATGAAACCACATTGAAAATGTACCCTACCGAGTAAAAAAAGAATCATACGAATCGGTTCACAATTGACGGAGTAGTCGCGTAACATACATACATAGAAAAGCATACAGACGAATTGAAAACCTCTTTCTTTTTGAAAGTCGGTTGAAAAGTACTTGCAAAAGTATTCTATGAGTAATTCCAACACTATCCGTTTGCAAAACTCCACCAAAATCAGATCTGCCATTTTTATTTGATTGAGTAGCAAAAAATAAATCCAAACATACAAACTTTCACAATTGAAATATTTCATGTTATTGTATGACAACCCTAAGCCTATAAACTGAACCATGTAAATGAATACACAAACTTTATAGTTCCATAATCCGAGTAAATGTTGTCGCTTGTTTACATCCACGATATTTATATTGACCTTGTTTAATTGAACATGACCGGATATTATTATAGTTTTACTCATTGTGCCCCGCAGTTTTGCCCGCGTAGACATCGTTTCCGTGGGAATGTCGGGATGAAAAGTATCCTATTTTTAACCGACTTCAAAATAGAAGGAGGTTCTCAATTCGACCGTATATATGTTTTTTTTAATGTTTGTTCGTGGATAACTTCGTCGTTTATGAACCGATTTTGATTATTCTTTTTTTGTTGGAAAGGAGATATCCCAAGTGTAGTTCCATGGTAATTTTATTGAGGTCTGATAAGTTTCTCCAGAGATATGGAGATAAACACCTCAAATTTGCTACTAAAAATTAATAGCGCGGCATTGAAGTCGGTTCTTTTTAGTTTTTTAAACGATCTTATTTATTCCAGAGTCTAGTCTAGGCTATCATTCTATAGGCTATCATATCATAGGCTATTATGTTATTGTACATTACATGTACAAAAACATAAGTCCAAACTGTACCAATTTCTTATTGTGTGAGAGAAATAAATGGTTTGTTAGATAAATGGATTGATTGATCATCAAATCAGATTTCAGTAGTAAGTTTTGACGTAACGAATAACAAACATACACACAAACTTTTGTTTTTATAATGTTAGTAGGATTCATTGGTGTTGCGATTCTCAGTGAATACGCGTATTATTAATGAAAAGTGTGTTTTTATAATTTCAATGTTAACGCTACAATTTGAAATATATTCAGCTTTTCAAGTAGTCTGCGGTCTGTGGCTTTGCCCGCGTTTAAAAGTACCCCGTGTTCTATGCTACTATTTGGTCTCACCATACTAACATAATATAAAGTACTGACTACCAGTTTGCCGTGATCAGGTAATAGACACACAGAGTTACTTCTTTAGCATAATATTATTAATCGACTTCACAAAAAAAGAGGAGGTTCTCAATTCGTCGGAATCTTTTTTAAGGGTTCCGTAGCCGAATGGCAAAAAACGGAACCCTTATAGATTCGTCATGTCTGTCTGTCTGTCTGTTCGTCCGTATGTCAAAGCCATTTTATTCCGAAACTGTTAGGACTACAGAATTAAAACTTGGTAGGTAGATGTATTCTGTAAACCGCTTTCCAATTTTTATACAAAAATAAAAAATATAAAAGTTCAAGGGGGGGCATCCCATACGTATAGGTTTGAAAAAAAAAATTTTTTTTTCAAACCTATACGTATATACACCTATATATATATATACCTATATATATATATATATATATATATATAGGTGTATATATATATATATATATATATGGGTGTAAATATATATATATATATACCTATACCTATACGTCTATGAATAGGTCTTCAAAAATGACATTGAGGTTCTTAAAATCATTTTTTCTCAAAGTCAATCATTTGAAAGATAGGCGCGTCTAAAGTAGTAAAATGTGTGTCCCCCCCCCCTCTATCTTCAAAGTCTATCTTTAAAGTGTGGGAGTGACAAATCTAAAAAAAATATATGCAGTAGATCTCAATAAAAACTAACAAAGAAAATTGGTTTTATAGAGATACAGTCAGCAGTTTTAGAGATATGGCGACCGCAAAGATAACTTTGTTTTTCATACAAACACTATGAAAAACAAAGTTAATTTTGTAGTTGCGAAAAATCATACTCGTAGTTATGGAATACTTAACTGTGTTACGGAACCCTACGAGTGCGAGTCCGACTTGCACTTGGCCAGTTATTTTTATGTATGTTCACTGATTACTCGAAAAAGCCTGCACCGATTTAGAAAATTCTTTTATTTAAATTAATTTAAATTTTAACGAAATCGGCCGAGCCGTTTTTAATATATCAACATTTGTATTGCGACGCATTTACTTATCTCGACGACTTACTCGTACTACTGACTACTGCCACAGATTATGTAATAGTTACTCATCTAATGGATACTTCGACTAGCGCGACGTTTGAAGTCTGTTCTTTTAGTTTTTAGGGTTCCGTACCCAAAGGGTAAAACGGGACCCTATTACTAAGAATCCGCTGTCCATCTGTCTGTGTGTCTGTCTGTCTGTCTGTCTGTCCGTCCGTCTGTCACCAGGCTGTATTCCATGAACCGTGATAGTTAGACAGTTGAAATTTTCACAGATGATGTATTTCTGTTGCCGCTATAACAACAAAACTAAAAACAGAATAAAGTTAAAAATAATAGAGGGTCCCCATACAAGAAACGTGTTTTTTTGGCATTTCACGCCATCTATGAACGCTTAGTTAGGTAAAAATCCCATAGATGGAATTATATTTAAATGTCGATCCCTAACTCCTTTGTTAGCCGTTAGATGGCGTTTTAAGAAATAAAATGTTTATTAAATATTATTTTTGCTGGCGAAAAATGATAGTGGTATTTTTTGCTCGATCTTATAAAATACTGTAGTGTGGTACGGAACCCTACTAGTGCGAGTCCGACTTGTACTTGGCCAGTTTATTTAAACGATCTTACATTATTTTAACCGTATGTTTTATGTAATATTAGAGAACAGAGAGAGATATAATATACATAAGAGAGAACACATAATACACATTGACATAATGCTCATTGTACCTGTAGACGAACACCCAAAAATGCATATAAAAATCCATTATTGGCTAGGATGTGAACTGGCGATCTCCCAGTTCTAAGGCAAGCTTTTTATCCCTTACGCCAACGGATCGTCATTTAATAAATTTCTATACTGCTTGTTACATTACCGATTAGTATAGCAGCTAAAATATTTTGTGGACATAAATGAAAATATTATTTTCATTTAGAGTCACAAAATATTGTTTGCAGAACAAAACTCTCTTTAATGAAACATATTGAAAACAACCGTAAAATCAGAACTACCTTAAAATAGAGCTATTTCAGTTTGTTCCGGATCCGGACATGTTGGGTGTTTTTGAAAGTTGTTGATATATTGAGTGCATTTTAGGGTTAACTATTTTATCGAGTTTAATTTAGAGCTATTTTTGATGCTCGATACATTTTATTGATTATAGTTTTACTAGTTATTTTGCCTGAAAATATTTGGTTTCAAAAAGTTTAGCCATACTGATTTCACATAACAGTGATATGCTGCTCCTGAATAATATTGTACCCCAATCGACAGAAACAGCCGATAGTATCACCTCCATGAAAGTTGTACATAAGTTGTACATAAAGTTGTACATATGCATTTACAACTTTAACAACCGTATGACATATTATACGAGTGATTTTTAACAAATAATTCGCAATATAAGTTTGTTTTTATGGTTCCGTACCTCGAAAGGGCAGAAAGAACCCTTTGTTGTCCGTCTGACTCTTTGTCTGTCCATCTATCCGTCTGTCTGTTCTTCTGTCAAAACCCTTTTCCCCAGGAACGCGGAAAGGTATCAAATTGAAACTTATATCAAATACTTCAGTCTACGGTATCTATCGGATGTGATAATATGAAACTTCTAAGTCAACGCGATCAAAAGATATAACCGTTTCAAATTTGAGTATATGAGCATAGAACAAGACCCAATTAAGTAGTATTTTACGCATATTTTCACGCGGGAATCAAAACCTATAGGGTACTTCCCGTTGAATTAGAATTATGAAATTCAATATGATGCAAAATCTTGAAGCACTTATAAAGAAAAACATGTGAAAACTGTAAATATGAATCACAGACTTATTATTTGCGTTTGGTGCATAAACAGTGTCTAGACATCGGTCTGAGGCTCGAACTGCACAGTTAAATTTGTCCTTTAACCTAGTTAGTGAGTGAGAAGTTGGTACGGAAGCTTCGGTGGGCGAGTCCAACTCAAACTTGGCCGGTTATGTTGCTTCTTTGTGTAGATGGAATTTCCTAGCAATGTCGCATAGTCAGTAAATGTCTTTGGTGATGAGAAAAAGGATGACGCAATTAATTTGTCCAATTGAATGTTTCTAATAAACAAGCAACTTATATTTTACATTCTTATACAGTATTCGAGTTGCTCCGACCAAAACAATTTGTGAATCGAAGGTAAGCTAATGGATGCCAAATCTTTCTTTTCTTCCCCTCACCCCAAAAAAACCACATTATTCTTCTCCTTACACACCTTCATTTACATAAAAAAAATACTTTTCCAAAGTCACAAAGCCATCATCGAACCAAACGACTCTTACAGAAGCGCTGACGTCACAAGGCAATGTCCAGAGGTGCTTACGTCATCACTTACCGTAAGCCTGCTTTAAAATGACAAACGGTGACCGCAGGTTATCTGTCATGATACCTTACTCTCTGGTTATCCGAGGTAAGGTTGAGGATAAGGGTTAGTATGTGTCGGTACTGTTATATATTCTGTGTATATGTGTGATAGCCGAGAATTTCCATTTAGCCTAAAACTGCAACTTCACTCTACTGTCAAACTGATCGTACTTTTATAGCACCGGTGGTATCGTGGGAGAATTGTCGGCTTTGATGCCAGAGGTACCGAGTTCAATCCCCGCCGTGCACCAATAGATTTTCCTATCGAACAATTTATGTGCGCTTTCCACAGTGGCCCTTCGGTGAAGGAAAAACACGTTTTTTGTATGGGGACCCCCTTATATTTTAACTTTGTTCTGTTCTTAGTATTTGTTGTTATAGCGGCAACAGAAATACATCATCTGTGAAAATTTTAATCGTCTAACTATCACGGTTCATGAGATACAGCCTGGTGACAGACGGACAGACAGACAGACGGACAGCGGAGTGTCAGTAATAGAGTTCCGTCGGTACCCTTTGGGTTCGGAACCCAAAAAACTATATTTTAATCTCTAAGCGGCCATAGCCCAATAGCTAATGCGTCGCCCTGGCGATGACTGCGAGTCCGAGTTGCGCTTGGCCAATTTAATTTTACGTATGTTCATCGTGTTCACCGATTACTCGAAAACGCCGGAACCGTTTTGGAAAATTATTTTTTGTCCAAAAGGGTATATTTCCCAGATAAAATTTAAATGGGACCAATAGCCCAATGGATAGGGTGTCGGACTGGCGATCGAGAGGTCGTGAGTTCGAATCCTACCCCATCCACTGCACTATTGACGTGAACCCACTCCAGACACAAGCATATTTAGCTTAGTTGGAGGGGTTAACAAGAATACTAGTAATGTGTAACCCACATTGCGAGTAATCTTAAAAAAAAGAGATATTTTAATATCTCCAGAGATATGGAGATATGCACCTCAAAATTGGTACTGAAAATGTCTAGCGCGACGTTAGAAGTCGGTTCTTTAACGATCTTAAATTATTAAATAAATGCAACATGTCATACTTATCCATTGTAAAGTGTAGTAGGCAACCCTACAAAGAGTTATTCGGTATCACATGGCTCTATGGCAGCAATCATAGTGAAAAATCATACCCTCAGGCCGGCCTGAGTGGCGATTTGTCGGATTTTTTGTCGTATTCTTGTCGCTATAATGTTAGGGGTGACAGTGGAAAGCAGTCACCGATATCCTTACAAGTAGAAATATATTTTATAGATTGACTAGTGGCGCCCCGCGGCTTCGCCCGCGTTAATAAGTATCCAACGTCCTAATTCAGTATACTGGCTATCTCTGTGCAGAGTTTTAGCCAAATCAGTCGAGCCGTTTCACCGTGAAGAGGTCCCAAAAAAACAAAAAAATATACAAACTGACTTTTGCATTTATAATATTGGTGTTGATAGAATATTACGTGTAGTTTTTATTATCATTTATTTATTAGTATAGACATTAGGTCCTCAGCTTGATAAACAAGAGCTTCATGCATGCGTAGTTCTAACAACAATCTTCGGATATTTTCTCTCTTTCAATGGGTGCTTGAAGACGGTCGTCGACGTAGAGGAAGGCCCAATAATTTAAGATCGTTTAAAAAACTAAAAGAACCGACTTCAAGAGTCGCGCTAATCAAAGTAGCCAGGCCAGTATCATGTCATTGAGGTATACAAATGCGTCGATGACTTTTTTTGATATATTAAAAAAAAAAACAACCAGAGCACAGTGGTAGCAGTTGGAAGAGGCCTTTGTCAAAAGACACACTGAACTGAGGGACATTCTGTAGCAGTAAACATATATACAACATTTGCCAGTTCGGAATAAAGGACTACATTATTTAAAAAACCACTCGCTGATTTCGTTAAAAGGACTACCTCAGAAGGAACCTTTCAGGTTCAGGTATCTTCGAGTAAACGGTCATAATCAGCCGGTATCAGTCCACTGCTGGACATAGGCCTCTCCCATGTCACGTCACTGAGCCCGATCTTCGGCTCTTTGTTTCCAGTCACTGCCCACCGCTTTGCGAATGTCGTCGCTCCACCTGGTCACAGGGCGTCCTACGCTACGTTTACCGATTCACAGTCTCCACTCTAGAACCAGTCTACCCCAACAGTTATCAGTCCTACGGCAGATATGACCAGCCCACTGCCAGTTCAGTTTGCTAATCCGTTGAGCTATGTCGATCACTTTAGTTCTCTGGCGAATTACTTCGTTCCGGATTCGATCACGCAGAGAAACACCGAGCATAGCTCTCTCCATAGCTCGCTGAGCAACTTTAAATTGGTGGACCAGTCTAACTGTAAGTGTCCACGTCTCGGCTCCGTATGTAGTCACAGGTAGGACGCACTGGTTAAAGACTTTTGTCTTTAGACACTGCGGTATAGGCGACGAGAAGACTCGACGGAGTTTTCCGAATGCTGCCCAGCCCAGCTGAATTCTTCTCTGAATTTCCTTCTGGAAGTTGTGTTTGCCTAGTCTGAGCGTCTGCCCTAGGTAAACATACTTAGAGACAACTTCGAGTGGGATTCCAAATACGGCAATCGGTTCCGGAACAACGTGCCTCGTTGTACATGACTTTAGTTTTATCCAAATTTATCCAGAGACCGATGCGACGAGAAGAATCAGCTAGGCCATTCAACATTCTTTGTAGGTCCTGCAGCCTCTCTGCCATAATGACGATGTCATTTGCGAATCCTAAGTGAGAGATGTACTTACCGTTGATGTTAATGCCACAATCTTTCCAGTCCAGCATCTTAAACATATCCTCCAAGGCGTTAGTGAACAGTTTCGGGGATATGACGTCCCCCTGTCTCACTCCTCGACGCTGGTGGACATGTTCAGTTCGATGGTTCTGTACTTGTACAGTCATCGTTGCGGCATTATATAGACATCTCATCACTTCGATATATTGCCAGTCGACTTGGCAACGCTGCAAGCTGTTGAGTTAACGGTGAACCTACAATAAAAAAAAATTTCTTCGAATTGAGAACCTCCTCCTTTTTTGTGAATTTGGTTATAAGTGGGATCAAATAGGTTAGTTATTACATAGAAAATATTATAAAAAATATAATTACATAAAAATATATATTATTTTATTAAAAATATTATTACATATTTAATTTTAATGAAAGCTCAGTTACTGTTATTAACAGTCGCATAATTCTTTTGCGGAGTGGTGCTATAAATTTCATAGAACGACCGTAATGTGCTAAGGTGGGTTTGGAACTCCAGATTTACAATGTAAGGACTCTTTAGTGGATATTGGAAGCTGATACGTTATGTTAAGCACCATTGCCAATAGATGGTGTTTATAAAATACATACTTTTTATTATGAGGAAGTCTTGCATAGTGACGCATCTTAAAAAAGTTTGATCGCTGATTTGAGTTTTATTGAACCTAAGAAATTACTTATTTACAACTAATTAGTGAACAGGTATCTTCTAGGTAAGCGTGTAACATCGTTAATCATATTATCGTGACTAAAGGTACGACCACACCGCGGCGTCCTGGGTGCACGATCTAGCCAGCGATCAAATAGCGTAGTAGTATTTGTACCGACTCGTTCACACGAAACGCGATCTGCAGCGATCAGAAAACGATTGAAAATCAGATCAGGAACGCGCTCGCGTACGCAGGACGCCGCGGTGTGGTCGTACCTTTACTTTTTTTTAGTTACAGTTCATAAGCAAAATCATATACAAAAAATTGACACTTACCTTATATGCCTTTGCTTATGCTTTGCTTATTAAAATGTCATAATTACCTTAACCACCACACTCCCCCTAATAATACTCCAGCTTTTCCAAATGTAAAATTAAACTTCCCGCCATTTTTACATTTACATAAACGAGATCTAAAAACGAGCATTCGGTCACGTCCCGTGAACTGTCAATTAGAGATAAAAGTGGACTATCGAGGAAACAGCGAGTTGATGTAGACTCGCGTTAGACCAATCCAGTAGATTGACGATGTGATGTACTCTTAATTGGGATAGGGACTTCATGTAACAAGTTCTGTCGATGGTACTGGTATTGTTCAGATTTTCTGAGATTCATATTTTTTATATCGGGTTATAGTAATTTTTAACTACATTTATTACTCTGAAAATGTTATTAGTTTTGTCAAATCAGTTCATTAGCGCTCATGAAAGTGGAAGAAGCGAAAGAGGTATGTCAGGATCGTAGCATGTGGAAAGAAGTAGTATCTGCCTACCCCGACGGGGAAAAGGCGTGATTGTTTGTATGTAAATAAGTTCATCATCAGCTTTCGTATATGTCATTTTTATTTTTTATCTTATAGGCCAGCATTTGCCCACCATCTCGGCTAGTGACAAGTGATGATGTGGTCGAAGATGGTGGACAGGCCAGGTCTAGAATACTTTGACTCTCGAGGGTTGTGTGCTGCCGGTACACCGTAATGTTATGGCGGCAGATTTTCTCCTTGATGGTGGCACTATGTCAACTATTGGAAAGTGATGGTGCGGTCGACAATGGCAGCATACTATGCTAAGAATGAAAACTACCAGCATACCGGGGGTTTCTTGTGTTATTCCTTCACCGGTAGGCCATTGAAAAATGCACACAAAATTTTTTGATGGAAAAATCCAATCCAATCCAAGATGCAGGGTGCGGATTTAAACCCGCTAAGTCCTAAACCTCTGGCGTAAAGCTTCCCACTACGCCATCACTGGTTCCTCCATCTTAGACTTTATCAGAAATAGCTGAAATTGCCCTTGTACTAAATAAAGTTTCAAAATTAAAACAACCCATTTCATTACAATGGGACCACCTCGGAAACGTACCCTACCGATTACAAAAAGAATCATTCGAATCGGTTCAGAATTGACGGAGTAATCGCATAACATACACATAGAAAAAAAACATACAGACGAATTGAGAACCTCCTCCTTTTTTGTGAAGTCTGTTAAAAATAAGTAACTACCGAGGCATTTAAAGTCGGTTATTTTAGTTTTTTAAACGATATTTAATTAATTGCATGTAAGGTTAGCAGTGCTCCAGTAACAGTTCCAGTTTGACCCAAATACAGCCATATTGGAATCCTCCACATAATCCACATTCACTGAACACCTCCAATAACTGGTTCCCAACTTGTGTTAACTACTCTGCGTACTTACTATTCATTATTCTGTGCTCTGGGGCAATGTGGAATTTAACATGTGTTGTTTTTAACCGACTTCGCAAAAAAGGAGGAGGTTCTCAATTCGTCTGTATGTTTTTAGGGTTCCGTACCTCAAAAGGTAAAAAAAGGAACCATTATAAGATCACTTTCTTGTCCGTCTGTCTGTCCGTCTGTCTGTTCGTCTGTCTGTCCGTGTGTCACCACTGTTTTTCTCAGGAACGGGTGGACCTAGCAAGTTGAAATTTATACCAGATACTGAAATCCATAGTCCCTATTGGGTGTATAAAAATCAAGGTCTTGAGTCAACACAATAAAAAGATATGGGCAAATTTGGTCAACCGGAACTAACATATAGGTTTTGGGTCGAAAACCTATAGGGTACTTCCCGTTGACCTAAAATCATGAAATTTGGCAAGAAGCAAGGTCTTACAGCGCAAATAAAGGAAAAAAATCCAAAAAATAACAAAAGTTGAAAATTAAAGGGTGTCCCCATACATACATAGTACTGGCCAGCTAAGATAGGCCTCTGAGTTATATAAGCGCTCATACAATTTAGAGGTCTGGCCTAATTGGTTCTTACTAACGTTGGTACGGCAGCCTCGGTAGGCGAGTCCAACTCGACTTGGCCGGTTTTTTTTTAATTTTTTTTATTTACTGATATCATTACTGCCTAACTTACCTTGAACGAGGATGTTTTTAACCCCCCGACACAGAATAAATGAATAAATAATAGTACAAGCCCTCGACGCAAAAAGAAGGGGTGTTATAAGTTTGACTTGTGTATCTGAGAATGTGTGTGTCTGTCTGTGGCATCGTAGCGCCTAAATGGATGAACCAATTTTGATTTGGTTTGACTGGTTTTTTAATTGAGAGTGTTCTTAGCTTTGATTTATGAAAATCCTTACAGCCGTTTTGAAGACTATGAGCATTTTTAGGGTTCCGAACCCAAAGGGTACCAACGGAACCCTATTACTGAGACTCCGCTGTCCGTCTGTCTGTCTGTCTGTCTGTCTGTCCGTCTGTCACCAGGCTGTATCTCATGAACCGTGATAGTTAGATGGTTGACATTTTCACAGATGATGTATTTCTGTTGCCGCTATAACAACAAATACTAAGAACAGAACAAAGTTAAAAATTAAAGGGTTTAAAACAAAAAACGTGTTTTTTACGATACGATACGATACAAAATTAATTCACCTCGACGCAGCTAGATCTCAAAATTGGTACTGAAAATGAATAGCGCGGCATAGAAGTCGGTTCTTTTTTAGTTTTTAACCGACTTCAAAAAAAGGAGGAGGTTTCTCAATTCGACCGTATATATATATATATATATATATATATATTTTTTTTTTTTTTTTAATGTTTGTTCGCGGATAACTTCGTCGTTTATGAACCGATTTCGATTATTCTTTTTTTGTTCGAAAGGAGATATCCCAAGTGTGGTACCATGGTAATTTTATCGAGGTATAATAAGTATCTCCAGAGATATTGAGATAAACATCTCAAAATTGGTACTGAAAATGAATAGCGCGGCATTGAAGTCGGTTGTTTTTTAGTTTTTAAACGATATTATTAAACGATATTATTGTTTCAAATTCAGAATGCTTTATTTGATAAAATATACAATAGGAACAATAGGTCTTATTTTTATTTGTCAGTGTACTCAGTATATTCTACCGTTGCCGGTGTTCTTGCAATTTGGAAGTTGATTCAAAAGAATGGATTAAGGATTAAAGGTTTATAACATTTTAATCTTGTACTATCTTAGGGCCGTTACGTCCACAATTACAATAAAGTAAACTGGCCAAGTGCAAGTCGGACTGGCACTCGTAGGGTTCCGTAACACAGGAGTGTATTTTATAACTATAATGTTTCGCCTGCAAAAAAAATAAGTTTGTTTTTAATAGTGTTTGTATATAAAACAAAGTTATATTTACGGTTGCTATATCTCAAAAACAGCTGATTATATCTCGTTTAAACAAATTTTCGTTAAAAGTGTTTTTTTTAATTTTTTTTAAATTTTTCACTGCGTTACTTTAAAAGTTAGAATGGGGAGGACACACATTTTACCACTTTAGAAGTGTCTATCTTTCAAATGATTGACTTTGGGAAATAATGGGTTAGGGAACCTCAAAAACGAATTATTTAATATTTTAGGAATCTCTTCATCTTTCATTTTTATTATGTTTGTATAAAAATCATAAAGCAGTTCACAGAATACACCTACCTACTGAGTTTCAAATGTGTAGTTTTAATAGTTTCGGACGGACAGATAGACAAACAGACAGACAGACATGACGAATCTAAAAGGGTTCCATTTTTTGCCATTTGGCTAGGGAACCCTAAAAAGTAAATAGATATTGAGTATATTTTGGCAACATTATATCACGTTAGAGCATGTTCAAAGTTCAACAGTGTTTAACAACGTTGTTATAAACACGGATGCAGAACACGAAACATGTTTTGTTCAAAACTTTGTTTATGAGAACATTATGTTAGTTAAGATAAGGCTAGGTCCACACTATACAGCGGTGCGGGTCAGAACACTTCGTCGTGGTGTACCTTGGGTATTACTGGTAACCTTTTCCAGTCATCTGCGGTTAAGTTGTCGACCAGTAGCGATCCGATCCATCTACATATTATATTCTTCTCATAGTTAGGTGACGGCACTGTTTGACGGATAGGGGCGGGCTCAGTGGTGGGAATTGCCCGGTGGACAGTTTGGACAGATGCTTGGACCCAAAGATGATGTGTGTGTTCCAGTGGCGGTGGACCTTTTTGGCTACGAAGCGGGACCTGTGACGGCTGATGGAATGTGTTGTGACGCCATTGCTGATAGACGAATGAATGTTTGTTCATCTGTAATAGCACTTTAGTCATAATTTGTGGCTTGGCCGTTTCGTTACTCAAGTAACTACTGGCACAAAAATAACCCCAAGTAAATTAATATCATCATAATTAATTAATGAAAAGGCATTATAACAATGTACATACATTGGCAAATCACTGGTACCTGTACTAGGCTCAAAGTCTGAATCCAAGACTGGTATAGGATACCAGTTTTCTTCCGCCTAGACTTTTAAAGGACTTAGTTTGATGCCTAAGTTAAAATCAGTATTAATTTTTGAAATAATTATACAATTATAAAACTAAAATAAGATTTCTTAATTGGTAGATTTTACAATATACAATTTTCAATTAGATCAAATTTTACTAAAATGAAAATCAATTTAAAATATTATTTTTTTTATACGTAAATGGGTAGCGCTTGACCACTATCTCACCTGATGTTAAGTGACGATGCGGTCGATGATATAGCGCGCTTACCCAAAAGATACCTATTCACTCGCGACTTGAAGACCCCAAGTTGTATCTAATCGGAAACACAGACTCAGGTAGAGAATTCCATTCCTTGGCAGTACGTATTATGAAAGAAGAGGCGAATCGCTTTGTACGCGTAAATGGTATATCCACCATGTAGCGGTGGCGCCTCTTAGTATCCCTGGATGTCCGATTATAGAATGGGGATGGCGGAATCAAATTATGAAGTTCCGATGCACACTCTCCGAAATGAATCCGATTTAAAATTACTTTATGTAGGATCTGTCCACTAGGAGTGTCTACGCCAATTTTACGAAACAGTTAAGCCGGACATTTTGACTACAAGGTTTGTAGAGAATTTAAGACTAGATTTATACAAGGTGTGGTTTTGCATTCTCGCCATATTTGCATAGTCGATTGTAACGGGTACCCTTAATCACTTAATAATATTATTTAAGTTCATCCGTTAATTAATACCCGGATAATTGTTAAAACAATTTTTTGATATCCAGAATAATCACTGGCCAAAGTGATATTAAAATACACGTGTTTCGCCGATGGACGGTCAGCCTGTTTGACCTTTGCACGCCGCTTTGCGAGTGTGCGTGTACTTCGGCCAAGAGCGAGTCGTTTTTAGGAAGGTTTTATTTTCAAGTAATTATTATTTTTCGAAATATATTTTTTCTAATATTTTGTTTTTACTTATTCGTGTTCTATACATGGAATATACTTACCCCTGCAATATGGCGGGAATGCAAAACCACACCTTGTATAAGACTTCACGCAGAACGTTAAACGTTATGAAGATAGAGAGTTTTATGTAGCATTTTGCTGTCGCCATATTCAAATTGGATTACTTTTGTATCATTAGCTTGGAATCTCTTTGAAGATCGTGTATAAACGTAGTGTAGGCCCTTCACGTAGGTGGAGCGATGATATACGCAAGTTGGTTGGTAACGGTAACAGAGAGCTGAAGATCGAGCTCAGTGGCGTGCTATAGGAGAGGCCTATGTCCAGCAGTGGATGGAGATGGAGAGGAGGCTGATGATGATGATGTGTTATTAGTGACACTCGCAAGATGTAGACAAATCAATTGTCCTAATAATCCTCGCATTCAGCATGATAAAAACTCAGATGCGTGGTATTTTGACCTTGTTATCTATATCATAAAGTGTCCTACAAAAAATGACACGTATTTAATTGATTTCTTTTGGACTCAGAATATTAACAGCAACAATATAATTTTAATCCCACATCTGCAATTACAATTTTTATTTAAACTTCCTTGAAATCATTTTAAAACTAAATTAAAATTCATCACCAAGAGTTAATGAACTTCACTAATTTTCGAAACTAGTGTTTCTACTTCCCTTCGAAATCCTCAACTATAATCAAATTGTAAAGTTACATTCCCACCAAACGTGTATCATCCAGCAAGGCCCATGAGGGCCGTACAATCTGCACTCTGCTTTAACACAAGTGTGCGAAATTTAATAAAGCCATACCCACATACCAGACAACCTACGATGCATAGGTAGGGATTGATGTGGTTGAAAGTGTCCGGATAGCCGGATGTAATTTTGTAGTATGTAGTGGGGTACTCCTGCTACTCCGCCTGGGTTGGTGCCACCACTTTACCAAATAATTCAGTTGTGTAATAGGAATATTTTTTGGTTGGCAATGTGTCCAATGAAATGACTGGGCATGTAAAACTTAACATCTTTATATCTCGAGGTAACACCTGCAGTGCAGTGACATTTAATATTCTGGCCATCCACTATCCAGAATTTTACATGTCATTGTATTTTTAATAGGTAGACGTCATCGCTTACTATCAAGCGAGCGTCATGTCCTGTTATCTTTTATCGTAAAAAAATATTTTATTACAAATGCATGGCAAGTTATTTGAGACTGATCTGACAGTTGATTTTGTTATTATGGTCTAACTTACAAACCACCATCACACCTGACTTTTTTGACTGACCTGACAGTTAACGATAACTAATTTTTACTTGTTTGGAAGTAGAAGGCGGGAGTGCGGGACATGAAAATTGTGATCATCTCTTATTAATAGTAGACATAGAGATGAAGATCACATTTTGTTTATCCTCCGGCCAAAACATCCTATTCATCTCTATTTCCGGCATAGTTTATAAGAGGCACGTGCACGTTACACTACTTGCGGACCGAAAGTTAGATGCAGATGAAACCGGTCAACACACTCTCGTAAAATTAATTACTCTAGACTAGCAACCCGCCCCAGCTTCGCACAGTTATGACGGTGACCATATATTTATATGAGAACCTTCATCTTAAATCACTCTATCTATTGCTGAAAACTGCATTAAAATCAGTTGCGTAGTTTAAAAGATTTAAGCGTACAGACAGCGGGAGCCATTTTGTTTTATACTATGTAAATATTATATAGATTGAGACAATGTATATGTACCTCACGAAAATAAAAGTTTGAATCGGTTGACAGTTGGCGGAGAAATCGCTTAACAACCAGATAGAAATAAGTCATACAGACGAATTACGAACCTTCTCCTTTTGGGAGGCGTTTAAAACCTTGCTTAAAATCTCCACACAACAAATTCTAAAAGCACTACTCCACTTCAAAATCATTAATCCCAAACCGGCGTAAAGTGCCAAATAATAAAGGTAAAATAAACCGACGTGTCAACACCACAAAAGAGTGCCTACTTGCCTCTCAAAGGCACACGTGAGGTGACCCTCATGGCTTGTAAGGCGGGTCATACACATGTTAAAGAGTCAGAGCGAAGGCTAATAAACAGCGCGCTGTATCTATCTTTAAATAAAGTTTTAATGAATGACCATGGGCTCTCATAAAAAAACCACAGCACGGGCGAGGTAAAGTTGTTACGTAGGCTGATACATACCCACGCTATGATACGTCATTTTAATTTTGTATCATGCGTAGATACGTTACTTATAGAAATTATAAATTTCCAATGAAATTACAGCGCATGTGAGATTTATATCATCTTTATGTCTCGAGGTAACAGGTGCAGTGCAGTAACGTGCAAAATCTATACAGAATTGTCACTGAATTTGTAATCATCATCGTTTACCATCAGGCGAGCGTCTCGCTTGTCCTGTTATCTTATACCATATAAAAAACTATAGACGAAGGCGGTGCTATGGTCTGATTATTAAGCCGAAAGGTGGTCATAAACACTCCTACACAAGATAAACCCATCGTGTTTAAGCTGTAGGATTTATCTTTACTTACTCTGGTCCTAGATTGAGTTACAGCTTGTTTTTATAGTTTTTGATATATTATTTGTATTTATCAATCGTTATTTTAGTACATAATGCATTAAATTAATTAAATTTTAGATAGATATAATTTGCAATCTTTAGCACAGCAAAAAAGCAATTTTAAATGTGGCACTAGTCATTTTCTATAACAAAATTGAAGTTTATCTCCATCTGTAGAGTTAGTAGAAAGAATCAGATTTCGATAAAATTATAATGGGGCTACCTTGAAGATGTAGGGTACAAGTACAAAAATTAACTGGCCAAGTGCAAGTCGTACTTGCACTCGTAGGGTTCCGTACCACACTACAGTATTTTAGAAGATCGAGTAAAAATACCACGATCAGTTTTCGCCAGCAAAAAATAATAATTAATAATCATTTTATTTCTTATAACGCCATCTAACGTCTAACAAAGGTGTTAGGGATGGACATTTCAATATAACGCCATCTATGGGACGTTTACCTAACTAAGCGTTCATAGATGGCGTTACATTAGAATGGCGAACAAAACACGTTTTTTGTTCTCTATAATTCTTAACTTTATTCTGTTTTTGGTATTTGTTGTTATAGCGGCAACAGAAATACATAATCTGTGAAAATTTCAACCGTCTTAATATCGCGGTTCATGAGATACAGCCTGGTGACAGACAGACAGACAGATAGACAGACAGACAGACAGACAAACAGTCAGACAGACAGACGGACAGCGGAGTCTTAGTAATAGGGTCCCGTTTTACCCTTTGGGTACGGAACCCAAAAAAGGAATTATTCAAATTAATTCACAATTTGCGGATGAATCGAATAAAGAAAATACATAAAATAACATACAGAAACATTGAGAACCTCCTCCTTTTTGGAAGTAGGTCGAAAGTATAGCGTAATCTGTGCACTTATCTGTTATTGTTTAAATGGTAAAACGGCATTAAATGCCTCCCGCGCGCGATGCCGCCACGTCTCTACGTGTATATGAGCGACCCACCTAACGTCCTTGCCTCTCAAAAGCACACGTCAACTCAAGTTCCGTAATAAGCGGTCGTACCCAAATCACACGATTGACGTGACGGATACAGGAGGATGTTTAATTTGAGGCGGATTCAATGAAATTGCCTTGGGAATGTAAATTGGTCTGTTGATGTCTACAATGCATGAAAGGGACAATGCGTCTGTTGGTGTAGCTTTTCATTTTTAAGGCGGTATGATTTATAATTTTGTCGGGTACTTTGATGGATACTATTTTATTTTAAGTTTTACAGTTATTTACGTTGTTAGAAACGAATACTAATAAAAAGCATAATGAGTAATTTTGTTAAGTAGTTTAGTAAGTTTGTATAGTTAGAATAGGAGTTATTCAAAGGAGTTAGTTTTATTACATATATAAATAATCTTTAAAAATAAAGTTATATATATATCATTGTCTACTTTCGTAGTCAAATGAGGCTGTCTGGTACAGATTTTTTTGGCGATATGATCATTATAGTATTGTACCTGATGAAAATTCATAGTGACGTATTTATAATTTTTTTTATTGGTTATGTACATTTTTCATCACACAAGAAAATAATCAATATAATATCCTAAACAACTTTATAATTAAAGTCATAACTATATAAGTACAAAAAATCTACAAATTAATTTCACAGACAGCTGCAATAGAAGCGTTCAAGTTATTTCAATATTCAAAATACCCACTTATCTCGAAACAGCCTCTAAATCAAATTCCGACCGCTTCCTTTCTCGGGAGTCAAATTCAAAGTAGAAACTTTCTAGCACCCTGTGTACAAATTCTAAAGACCTTTTTACAAGTGCTGTGACATTGACGTCGTCAATAGAGCAGCCCTTAATTCGGAAGGTTGTAAGTACCCTTATATTAGACTGAGTGGTGCCACAGTGCAATGAAGTGGAGAAGAACAAGTGCTGATTTTGTGACGTTTCGATGGAAATTGAAGAGTTGAGAATGGGAAGAGACTTACGAAGTTCGGAGACCATCCAGTTAAATGTCAGAGTATATTTATTGCAAACACTGAAATTATTTATAATTGTGCACGTCACACTTCATAATTATCTAAATTATTTAAACTGTAAAAATCTGACATCATTTTATCCTACTCATAATGTCAAAGTTTATGAACTCACTATGTAAACTATTTACCAATATACAGTTAAACAGATTTCGATCCAATTTGGCACCTATATACATGATGTCTTGGATCAACAAATAGGATAGTTACAAATGCGGGCGAAGTCATGGGGCAGAGCTTGCATAATAATAATTACAGACAGATAAGCATAAATCCATCTATGATCGTATCGATACCTAACTACAGAATAATGTAATGTACAAGTAACCTAATATTAGGTCCGGTACGTAAGTGGTAAGTGGCAAGTGCTCGTTCTTAACTTGAAAATGATTAATTTGGCAGGTTACGTAGTATTTATATTCTTTTTTGGTGGCAGCCTGGCAGAAAAAAAGACCGAACGTCAGGAAGTAAAAACTTAAAAATGAAATACTTGCATGTTTTAACGGTGTACAGCGCCATCTATTGGATGTATTACGAACTTACTTGAACCGACTTTACCCGAACGTGACCCGAACGCGCATTGCTTAGTCGTGCGTTAAGGCTCAGTTGCATTCGATACCCACAAATTAAAGTGCTCGGCGCGCCTAAATAAGTGCTTACTTCAGACAGGATAACGAAAGTAAATCTACTTCATATATTGTACTATGTAACTTTAAGTGCCCGTACATTAGAAGGAGACGTGACAAAATTTATTTAATTAATGCGAGAGTTATTCCGAAGACGTGACTCTTAATTAGATGTTTAAACATTATTTTAACGTTTTAACGATTCACGTAGTGCTCATTATAATTGTAATTAAATATTTTAGATCTACAATCTTACTAGAAATGCAAACTGGGGATTTTCAACTCCCGAGTGAATGGGTATCTTCTAAGCAAGCGTGCTAAATCTTAGATTATTATCGCCGCTTAATATGAGATGAGATAGTGGTTAAAGTTCAAACGCATGCCAAACAGGTGTACAAAAATAAATCAGAAAAATGTAAAGTCAATTTCGTAGACACTTAAAACCACTATAGATATCGTAGACCTTCGTAGCAGGTTGTAGAGTAGTATAAGTAGTATGGTGTTGGCCTTGACTCCTGACTA
This sequence comes from Cabera pusaria, assembly GCA_954871355.1. Taxonomy (NCBI): domain Eukaryota; kingdom Metazoa; phylum Arthropoda; class Insecta; order Lepidoptera; family Geometridae; genus Cabera; species Cabera pusaria. The sequence continues at coordinate 18,689,780 of OX940910.1, forward strand.
TGTTTTTTAATGTTTCGTACCGCAAAAGGAAAAATGAACCCTTATAGGATAACATTGTTGTCCGTCTGTCTGTCTGTCCAAGACACCTTTAAAACTAATATCCTAATACCAACTTATATTAAATACGATATCTTTTAGCGTGAAAAAATCTAACTTGTGAGTCAATGCGATGCAAAGATATAACTGTTTATGTCGCATATTTTGCAATTTTACAAGGAAATCAAAACCTCTAGGGTACTTCCCGTTCACCTAGAATCATGAAATTTGGCATGAAGCAAGGTCCTTGAAGCACTTATATAAGAATAAATCTGAAAACCTTAAATATGTAGTTTATTAACAAAAAAAAGTTAATTTATTGTTACAAACTTATTATTTGCGGTTGGTGCGATACATTTTCTATGGATCGATTTGCAAAGTTAAGTTTGTCCTTTAGCCTAGTTTGACAAATTTGTACGGAAGCCTCGGTGAGTGAGTCCAACTCGCACTTGGCTGTTTTTTCTTTCTTTACATGTGATGTAAGACCTTGTTTCTTGCCAAATTTATAGCATACCAGTACTGAAATCGTGTCAATCAGCCTTAACAGACAGTGTTAATACCACAGGTGCGGACAGAACGAAAAACTCGTTACCCGTAGAATTTTGCGCCTCACTGCACTGTATTACTTGACGAACGCACTCTGTTATTATCTCTCTCACTCACTCACTCAATCAATCAACATAAAATCAATCACTCAAGCTTCTGCCATGAAAAAAAACAGAACAAAACATGCGGTGTTTTTGTGAATACTTAATATTAAAATACCCAATTCTAAATATCCTCATCATCACAAAATTCACGCAAACATAAAACCATTTTGTTTTTCCAACAAAATCAACTCAAACAAGGAAAATATACCATATTTGGTTATCTAACGGTGTCTGAACATCTAGGACTTCCAGAGATTCTAAAAGGCGCCACCGATTAATGGTGGATATACCATTTACCCGAACGAAGCAATTTGCTTCTTCGTTCATCGTACGGATCGCCAAAGAATGGAATACCCCGTCTGAGTCTGTGTTTCTAGTTAAGGTCAATATGGGGGTCTTCAAATCGCGAGTGAATTGGTATCTTCTGGATTTAATAAGCCCACTCCATCATCGATCGCATCATCACTTAACATCAAGTAAGATCGTTGTCAAGTGTTAACCCAATTCGGTGTTAAAAAAACAAAAACATGGAACAATAACTACAAAGCTGGAAGGGATATTTCAAAACAAAACCTATTTTACTGAAAACTGTGTCACACAGCACTAAAAGCTGTTGAGCCTATAGACTGGGTGCCGCGGGGTAAATTTGTTACTGCTGCTTTTGTTTGTAACATATTATAAGCGCAAATGTTTTGTAGCATACTAGCTGTGCCCCGCTGCTTTGCCCGCGTTCGTAATATCCAGAGGTTGTCTGGAAAATATCGCTGTTTAGCGATACTCTAATTTTTAGTTTTATTTTTTGTATCATGTTCTTTTGTGTGCAATAAAGTTTTATAATGCATTCATTTATAAATAATCGACTGTAAAACAATAGTTGTTTGTGAACTGAATCTCTTTTAATGTAAAATATGAACTTTTTTAACCGACTTCACATAAAGTTACGAGGTTCTCAATTCGACTATTTTTTTCTCCTTATTTCTTTTATGTTTACCTCAGAAATCCATCAAATCTTAACCGATTGAAAAATTATTTATCCTTTGAGAAATTATGCCTCACGTTTAGTCCTATTATTTATCCTTTGAGAAATTATGCCTCACGTTTAGTCCTATTATTTATCCTTTGAGAAATTATGCCTCACGTTTAGTCCTATTATTTATCCTTTGAGAAATTATGCCTCACGTTTAGTCCTATTATTTATCCTTTGAAAAATTATGCCTCACGTTTAGTCCTATTATTTATCCTTTGAGAAATTATGCCTCACGTTTAGTCCTATTCAAATTTTCTCGAGATCTGATAATCATCTCCGAAGATATGGAGATAAACAATATAAAGAAATTTGATACCTGGATGACATAATTTTGGCTAGTGGATATTTTCACAATCGCGGCATGTGAAATCGGTTTTTTCGATTTGTACAATCATATTTTTTTTATCACAAGCATCGCTCCGTGACTTCGCCTACGTTAGTTAGTATTCTACCGCACTGGCTGTCTTTCTGCAAAACTTCATCCCAGTCTTGTAGAATTAACAAATAGAAATAATAACATCTATTTCATCATATGCATAATATTTATTTTTAAGTAGAAATGTTTACTAGTGATGAAACAAGGCAGTGTCTCCCGTTACCCAACCCCGTTTCAGAGTGGTTATCCTTTTTATTTCTCCAATGACGGCCTCGTGCATTATGTAAGGCACTTTACTTGATGCATTTTCCCTTTGTAAAAGTACCTTTGCCGGAATTTTGTTTCTTATTTTAGAGTTGCATTCAACTTTTAAACTGTGTTAGCGATTTTGCTGCAAACGCAGTGTAGGACGCCCTCCAGCTAGTTGGAGTGAGGATATTCGCAGGGTAGCTGATAGCGGTTGGAAAAAGCCAGCTGAAGATCAAGCTCAGTGGCGTGCCATAGGAGAGGCCTATGTCCAGCAATGGACGAATACTGGCTTATAATGATAATCTCGCCTGTTCCCATAAATAAGATATAACTTAAAAATGTATGAGAATAACAAATCTTTTTCCTCAACAAATGTAATTTATACTCGAATAGAAAGAATAGAATTCCCTGCCTTGCGCTATTGGATACGGTATTTTTTTGAGTATTATTTCCTCGAGTATATCGTAACAACTAGGTATAATCCCATTATAATTTGTTGGTCTGTTTTTGTCATTCCAATGAGAGCCAAAAATGTATTTCACAAAATTGAAATACTGAGAATAATATTAAGCACAAATATTAAGAGTTTGAGAAGGGTAACTTAATTTACGAATGTCTACATTATTAATAGAGACACATAATACTTGTATATTATCTTTCAAATTGCTCTGAATTTGGTCTGGATTCAGTACCTGCAACAACAAAAAAATACAATGAGTAAATAGTACAAAAGATTGTGATTTTGAATCTCAAATTAGCATTGTAATCCAAATATAATATGTTACTTTTTATTTTGTTGACACGGAAAAGAAATAGAATTTACGACAATGGTCTGTGTGTCTTGTTAAATAAAGTCTGAGTACTAAAATCGCGAGAGAAAGTTATCATCTTGGCATCGTTATATAACATCAGGTGGGATAGTGGTCAAACCTTTAGTAAGTCGGTTCTAAAAACTTTATTAAACTAAAAATACTTTTTGCGCTGGCTAATTACCCGCGACTTCGCCCGCAAGGACGAAAGGCAGCCTATGTCCGCCTCGAAGGTGTAATCTATTTCTATGCTAAAATTCCTCAGAATTGACGTGAAAAAGTAACATACATACAACATACACACTATCGCATTAATAATACAAAATACCAAATTTACTTCAAAAACTGCACCATTCAAATAAGGGCGTAAAACTAATGGATATTACGCTATTAAAAAGTATTAAATTTTCTCTCAATATCAATTAATTACATTGGATTTTATTAAAACTTAATCACAGTATGCGGAGGATCTTTTTAAAGCATGTTACATATTTAATATAGGTGATGTCATTTTAATGAAATATTTTGTGCAAAGGCTTAGGAGCCTATCTATTTTTACCTTATTTTTGACTTTGATCACTAATTTCGCTTGTTATAGTATTGATGATATTTATATCAAAGGCGTTAATTTTGATTCCATAACAATTTTAACTGATATCGGTTAACTATCATAAGTGGATTGAGAGCCAGTTTCCATTCTAGACCTAGCGTGATACCATCTTCGACCGCATCACCACTTACCAAGATGTGAGATAGTTGTCTAACACTAGCCTATATGATATTAAAAAGATAGATAATAGTTCCACCATTCATTATGAACTAAAAGTTATTCTACTCTTGGATTTATTAGGTTATTAGATAACAAAACTCCTATAACCGAAAGGTATCACCTATCATAAATAATTAAACAATTAACTACGAATGTACATTTTATTCCACATTATCAAAATTAATAAAGGAAAATACCTTATATAAATCCACATTGACGCATCAAAGGCTTTTACTCCATAACCACAATGTATAAAATAATAAAAATAAATAAAATATAATATAAGTAAAACATTATTTTATAAAAGAGAGGATAAGCATTGAGAATGTATGCACCGCAAACCCACAAAGACGTTAGATGTCGCGGTCTCCATAGCTTTATCTAATGCGACATACCGCTTTAAAGGTATTACAACATTACTGAATAAATATTTTATTACACTAAGGGCAATTTTAACCGATTCGGTTCAATTCGGTTGTATTTTTAGGATTCCGTACCTCAAAAGGTTAAAATGGAACCCTTATAAGATCATTTACTTGTCCGTCTGAAAAATAAAAATAACGAAAATTAAAGGGTGTCCCCATACAAACATAGTTTATTTCAATTAAGATAGGCCTCTGAGTTATATGAGCGCTCATACAATTTGAGGCTAGCTTAATTGGTTTTTATTTATTGTTTGTTACCTCAGAGCTCCGTCATTGATGGACTGATTTATAAAATTCTTTATTTATGAGAGACTATGCTTCCCGATTTTTTCTAGATCCCATTGAAATTTTACTAACGTCTGATTTTACTGAGGTCTGCCCCCTTATTCTTCTTATTCTTAATAATTCAAAAACCTATTCGGTTTCGGAAGCTTCATTTTTAGAGTTCCGAACCCAAAGGGTACCAACGGAACCCTATTACTGAGACTCCGCTGTCTGTCTGTCTGTCTGTCTGTCCGTCTGTCACCAGGCTGTATCTCATGAACTGTAATAGTTAGACGGTTGAAATTTTCACAGATGATGTATTTCTGTTGCCACTATAACAACAAATACTAAGAACAGAACAAAGTTAAAAATTAAAGGGTTTAAAACAAAAAACGTGTTTTTTACGATAGCGCCTTCTAGCTAGCATCATAAATGGCGCTATAGTGTTTACCTTAATCTCGGAATCTGAATCTGAATCTCGGAAACGGCTCCAACGATTAAATATAATTTAATATTTCGGGGGCGAAAAATCAAAATAATCTAGCTAGGATTCATTTTCAGAAAATGTTGTTTTATTTGGTTTTCAATAATCAACTTCATCGATAATCAACTTAAAATATGATTCTTCCCGACATCTATTGGCGAGTAGAAGTAGCTTTAGTGTTTTATTGTGTCGTTCAAGCAGTTAGTTGCTTTCAATTAAAAAAAATAGTATTTTTATTCGTCAATAGATGTCGGGAAGAGTCATATTTTTCTGTTTAAGTGGCAAAAAATACCGAGCAAGGTCGGTCAACCAGATATTTAATAATATTAATTACTAACACCTTTGTGTTAATGTTTACTTAGTTGGTATTAGAAGTTCGTCAGATAATCTCTAGATGGCGTTTGGAACCCTCCGTGTCCGGGACAAAAGTCTGACTCGCACTTGGCCAGTTTTATTAATTTTGAATATTTATAAATTCGTGAGCTGTTTTATCGCGGAAACCTTTTGTGAATAATTGATTTTTTCGAATTGAAATATCATAATTTATGATCGTATAAAACGAAAAAACCGACTATCATGTCATCAAGGTATACACATTTGGTTATATTGTTTATCTCAATATCTCCGGAAATTATTATCAGATCTCGATAAAATTTAAATGGGACCAAACATAAAGCATAATCTATCAAACAAATAAAGATATTTTCAAATCGGTTAAGATTTGACGGAGTTCTGGGTAACAAATATTTAAAAAAAAAGTTAATTTGAGAACCTCCTCCTTTTTTGTTAAACAAAAGTTACCGATCGGAGCATTGTGAATTGCAAAGATTTGAATCGAAGGAGAGACAGTTTCCGAATCCGAATTTGCTTTCTAATACATGAGAATATGAATTTTATTACACTGCTGATAAGTTTTATATGTATTTTTTATTTTTTTTAATATCTTATAGGCTAGAGCTTGACCACTATCTCACCTGTCGGTGATGATGCGGTCGAAGATGGTAAGCACGCTAGGCCTAGAATGGGAATTGGCTCTCAAGGATAGCTGTCGGAACATATTAGATGTTTGCCTACAGATTTTCTAACTTGAGGGTGGTAGCTGGCCAGCCGGACACTAGATATTGTCCTAGCGCCATGCGGGGGTTGTTGTTTGTTGAGTATCTCCAGAGCCACGCTAGTCATTTTCAGTAACAAAATTGAAGTTATTACCTCCATATCTCTGAAGATACTGAACATATCTGGATAATATTTAAAAGGATCACTTGGAAAGTTACCCTTTAAAACAAAAATAATTTTCATAATCGGTTCATAGCGTTTTTGCGTAATAGGGGAACATAATACATGAAAACAAAAGATTCCGACGAATTGAGAACCTTCTCCTTTTTTGAAGTCGGTTCAAAAGGCCATTGGACGTTTAAACTTTACATAGTATAAAACAAACTCGCTGTTTGTACGCTTAGATCTTTTAAACTGCGTAACGGGTTTTAATGCAGTTTTCAGCAATAGATAGTTTAATTCAAGAGGAAGGTTTATAACTAGGACTAAACGCGGGCAAAGCCGCGGGGTGCAGCTAGAAGGGCTAGTATAGTGTTAGAAGAAGAATATGTGTCGTTTTGTTGGTCCGTATGTATTACATCTGCACAGTTTTACTGCAAGCCCAAGGCTTCTTTGAAATAACATTTTTGATTGTCATTTTATTTTCGTTTCTTTCAACCCTGTGGGAGGCGCTGACTCAATATCAAATGTAAAACATTTTCCTTTGGGATTTTAAACTGAAATATATTATTCTACATTTTCCAAGAGTTTTTTTAATCAAATAGTTTCTTTTTTATATCCGACAGGCTATATCTCGCCTGATGGTATGCGATGATGTAGTCGAGGCTAGGATATCATTTGAAAATCTTACTATAAATTTTTGTATGTACGTTACGTTACGATTACTCCGTCAATTGTAACCCGATTTAAATGATTCTTTTTTAATTGGTAGCATACATTTTCATGGTGAACCCATTGTAATTACATCGAGATTTGATGAGTACCTCTCGAGATATGACGATAAACGTCTCAAACTTGCTACTGAGACTGACTCGCGGGGCATAGAGGTCGGTTGTTTTAGTTTTGAAACTATACGAATTATATTTCATACGTTAAATACAGCTCAATAATTTATAGGTCACAAGATAGTGGTTAAACGGTAGACTATTAAATAAAAAAAAACTTCTCCTATAGCCCGCCATTCGACCTCGATCGTCAGCTAGTCTTTTCCAACCACTACCATCCACCTTGCGAATATCTTCGCTCCACCTAGCTGGAGGGCGTTCTATGCTGCATTTGCCGATTACATTTACTTACACATATCGAAATGATAAGCGAAGCAAGCAAGACTACGAGCAGATGTTACTAAAGACCATATGTTTTACCTAAAGCTCGATAAGGTACGACCACACCGCGGCGTCCTTCGTCTACGTGCGCGTTCGCGATCTGAATTTCTATTGTTTCTGATCGCCTTTAGATCGCGTTTGGTGTGAACCAGTCGGTACAAATACTACTGCACTATCTGATTGCTGCCTAGATCGCACACGCAAGACGCCACGGTGAGGTCGTATCTTTACATAGTGTTGCACTCCGAGGTTGTTTACAAGTAATCGTCTCAACACGACTCAATTTGGGTGCTGAAGTGGAGAGGGGAGGGGAAGTAGAGAGGGGAGGCCTCATAAATCGCTACCTCAGGACCTGATTTGCGAGTTTCCTTTTACGTGTGGTTTTTGTTTGTAGATACAGCGGAAGCCAGGCCAGTGGTGAGGACTCGGTGGTGTAGTAAGAGAATAGTCGGCTTTGACGGCAGAGGTACCGAGTTAAATCCCCGCCGTGCTTCAATGGATTTTTCTATCGTAAAAATGATGTGCGCTTTTCACAGTGGCCTTCCGGTGAAGGAAAATTATCGTTAAGAAACTATCCAGTGTCCAGGCCAGCTACCACCCTCAAGTTTGAAAATCTGTCGCCAAACATCTAATGTGTTTCGGCAGCTATCCTTGAGAGCGAGTTCCCATTCTAGGCCTAGCGTGCTACAATCCTTGACCGCATCATCACTTACCAACAGGTGGTATAGTGGTCAAACGCTAGCCTATATGATAAAAAACGCTGTTCTGAGAAGATAAGTTTACTTACAAGCAGCTAAAATTGTAGCTTTTTCTATTTGAGCTGCATAAGTGTATTTTAAGTCATATGTATAACCTACAGGTAGGTCAGCATTAAATGGTTAACGATGACCTTCCTGTAGGTAACAAAGCTTCGACTATAATACGATTCGTTACGTGTGAGAAGTACTAAATCCATGACTGTGAGTGGTGTGTGGATGTATCAACCGTCGCTTGAAGCTGGAAATCTAATTTTAGTCTAATATTAATAATAATGTGCCTACGTTCACTTCCTTCTCCATTCACATTGGAATGACAGTGGCGCCATCTATCGAAAATTGGTCGTACCAACTCGGAAACCTTCTTTGGCTCATGCACAAAAACTTTGCTGAAGATCATCACGTGATCAAGATAGTTTACGATTCTATAAAGGACATACAGACATATATTCATTCTTATATAAAAGATTAATTTAATACTTAACATTAACTGTTGCTTACGTCCTCTTGCTGAAAAACTACTCGCCTTATATATACTATATAACTATCTTATACTTCAATGTGTATACAACCTGTTTCTCCCAAAACTCTCGTTCAAGAAATGAAGTCACCACTTAATTAGGAACACACCAACAAACCATAACAATAAATAATGCAGTTCCCGCTAATTAACAAATCGCTCCCGCTCGTCACCTCCACCACACCTCCACCCACTAAGGGCTCAGTTAATTGAAGAATTATAGCTACCCTCTTGTATTTCACCTACAAACTTGATAACTATCCACGCTAAAATAACCCTTATCATCGCAACATAAAGGCCTAATAGCTAAGAAATGCTTAGTCGTAAGAATTTGTTCGACATCTTAAGACAAAAGAACTTATTGTAGGCCTTAATAGCTGTGATATTAGGTTGGATTTCATTAGTTCTTCTTAATAGTTCAACACGTAATAGTGCTGTTAAAAGAAATAGTTGAAATGTAAGGGTAAATTATTTTAGGTAGTGCTTCTAATGTGGAAGGAACACGAAATATGAGAATGGAAATAAACTCTTTTATGCGGCTAGAAATACAGAAAAACCTTTTTGCCAAATGTGGCGGTATGCTTTAGTGACTACCGTCTAACTAGTAGTAGTTTGGTCACAAAAAAAACTAAGCAACATAATAATAATTAGTGGTCACAAATTTAACACTTGTAAATTCATAATAGTTTTAAATTCATGTTTGTTTTATATTTAGTTAAACAGAAAAAATGTTTTAGATTTATAGTTATCGTGAGTTTGAATCATGATTATAAAACACCGACTATTATACTCACTACTGTTTGTTGTCGACTGTCTCGACCTAGGTTTCGTGCATGTCCGATGCACATCCTCGGGAGTTCACGCAGCGAGATCGTGACGAGCTCTGCGGGCCGCCGCTCGCAGCGCGCGGCTCGTCGGGGGAGGGGGGCTCTATTTTTAATGCTTCCTCAAAAAAGAAAGAGTTCTCCAGTCTGGAACGCGACACGGTCAGCTTTGTTTGTAACAATGCTTTTGACGAGAGTGACGATGAAGATGTGTCAAGCATCGGACAAACTCAATCTCACACCATCACTGAGCGGCGCCGCTCGCCGAGCCCCCCTCCCCCGACGAGCCGCGCGCTGCGAGCGGCGGCCCGCAGTGCTCGTCGCGATCTCGCAGCGTGAACTCCCGAGGATGTGCATCGGACATGCATGAAACCTAGGTCGAGACAGTCGACAACAAACAGTAGTGAGTATAATAGTCGGTGTTTTATAATCAGAAAAAATGTTTTCAAAGTAACACTATTTACTATAATGAATACACTATTTGCAATACACTAATACCAGCATATTAATTCCCAAACTACGTTTCGTAGCACGTAACTTCGTGGCAGCCGTCTACGAAGCTTCTACGAATTGGAGCTGTACAACGAAGACTTCGTTAATCAAGTCTTTGAAGTTGCATATTATAATGAAACAGGATAATACAATAGAATAGTAAGTTTTCTAAAAATCAATGTAGGACAATGCGCTTTTTGACCGACTTCTAAAACGGAGATGCTTAATTCACACGTGCTACATCGTCGACCACATCGTCACTCAACATCAGGTGAAATAGTAGTCAAACGCTTGACTATAATGAATAAAATAACCGGCCAAGTGCGTGTCGGGCCACGGGCAGGGTAGGCATAGGGTTCCGTAGTAGCCCGTTATTCAATGCAAGTCTTTACCCGTTATAAACAAGCAACTAGGTGATTCGTCTTTGTCACTTTAAAGGATTTATTTTATTCTAAGGATGTGTATTTGGTACAAAATAAAACAAAATTATCCAATACTTAAGTTCAACGACTATTACTGCTAAATTAATAAAGTTATCTTAACCGCTATAGTTTTCCTTTGAAGTTCATGAAATGTACTATTATCACAAATTTTTCAAGATTTTTCAAGCCAGCAGTTTAGCTTTTAGAGGGGGGGGACGCCCTACTGGAACAAAAATTTGCACTTTAAAGTTTAATATTTCGTAAATAAAGCATTCAATTGAAAAATGGTATTAGCAACCCATAAATCTTTTTAAAAGACCTATTCAACGATAGCCCACACGATGGTGTAGACGCCGAAAAAAAAATTCATCCTCACTTCTCATGTAGGGGAGCTAACCTAAAAAAATATTTTTCTAAATTTTATTTCACCACTTTGTCGGCGTAATTTATATACATACCCCTACAAAATTACAGCTTTATAGTATTAACGGTCTCTTAGCAAAACCTCGGACAGACAGACAGACAGACAGACAGACAGACGGGCATGACGAAACTATAAGGGTTCCTTGTCAGGACTACGGAACTCTAAAAACATAACACAAATGTAATTATCTTACCTTAAATCTCCGGTATTCGGGATCCATTTCAAATCTCTGTTCGGTAAAGCGAAAAGCAGTTACTAATTAATATTTAATTAATTAGTCGATTGAAGATAAGTGACGAGTTAGTCACCAGGCGTAATGCGTGGTGACGAAGAGTGAAGAAATTGAGGGGAAATTTTACTAGATTTCCTTGATCATACTCTGTAAATGCTGAAGTTTCCAGATTGTGCAGTGCTTGATTCCACCAAGAGGTACAGCCGGTGGGTCTCATTGGTGAGCCGAATATGTCTGCATGCCATCCATGTATCAGATTATTTCTGTATTTTTCCTCGCGTAGTGAAGGTCAACAACCTGTATCCAGCTGTCGATGATGATGATGGCTAACAGATTTGCGAGGATATGATGGGCCGGAAGTAACGAAGAGCGTTTGTAGAAGTTTATTTATATTGTGTGTGTTTTGGATTTAATATAACTATGAAAAAGTATCCCGTGTTCATATTTTCTCATCTAGGTTGCATTCCTATCAGGCGCTCCTAACGCTACATCGCGTTACGTTACAGATTATTATTTTTGAATTATATCTATGTACACAGTACACACATAGCTTATGAGAAGTGCGGTTCGGTAACGATGAAGCGAGTTTCACGCTTTTGCTCACCCAAAAAGTACAAATATATATTATACAGTATACATATAGCTCATGGAAAGCGTTCAGTGACGATGACGCGAGTTCCATGATTTTTGTTCACCCAAAAAGTACTCAACAAGCCTAAAGAAGTTTTCATTTCAAAAATCTCGAATCCGTATTTGGTATAGTAGTTCCTTATAAAGAGTATCTTTTTAAAATATATGAACAAAGATGGCACTCGAGATTTGTAATTAAGCAACTTAATGTTCTCTTTTGAATATCTCGAAACTCGGAGAATAGAAAATTCTTGCGGAAGTTGCGGACGAACTAAGGACAAGAAAGGAGTTCAGTTTATTATTTTACGATCTGGGAAAATAGGTCACGAGAGATGGGCGCCTGATGGTAAGTGATGACGTGTACCTATGACGAATCTGTAGCACACAAAAACTTTGAATTTATACAATTCCACGTACATTGGTATCATGCCTCGTAAACTTAAACAAGAGAAAATCGCATGAAATCAACATTTAGTATTGTCAAAGCATATGTCAAAATAATTATTTTTGAAAAAAAAAATGTGTTAATCAATCTTTATATATATAAAACTAGCTGCACCCCGCGGGTATGCCTGTGATTAATCCGGGTTAACCTTCAAATCATCTATCTCTCTTGAATAAATATATTTATTGGTGAAAGCTACATTATAATCCGTTGCGTAGTTTTAAAAGATCTAGGCGTGCAGACAGACAACGGGAACAACTTTAATTTATTATATGTACTTTGTAAAGATTCTTAAAGTCTCACATGTCCTGAATTTCTGTGGACACATTAATATTCAAACCGAAATAAACTGGCCAAGTGCAAGTCGGACTCGCACTCGTAGGGTTCCGTACCACACTGCAGTATTTAATAAGATCGAGCAAAAAATACCACTTTAATTTTTTGCCAGCAAAAAATAGTAATAATTAAACATTTGATTTCTTAAAACGCCATCTAACATCTAACAAAGGTGTTAGGAATCGATATTTCAATATAACGCCATCTATGGGACGTTTACTTAACTAAGCGTTCATAGTTGGCGTGAATTGCCGAAAAAAACGCGTTTTTTGTGCATACAAGGTCCCCATGGCCCCTCTATTACTTTAAACTTTATTCTGTTTTTAGTATTTGTTGTTATAGCGGCAACAGAAATACATCATCTGTGAAAATTTCAACTGTCTGACTATCACGGTTCATGAGATACAGCCTGGTGACAGACGGACAGACAGACAGACAGACAGACAGACAGACGGACAGCGGATTCTATGTAATAGGGTCCCGTTTAACCCATTGGGTACGGAACCCTAAAAACATCCTATTTCACAGCCAAATTAGTTGGCAAAGTGGTTGTACCGCTCCAGGCGGACTAGCAGGAAGTCTGTGTATATTAAACTGTGGTAAAACTATTGAATAGCTGATTGAATATTTAGCATTATTGCACTAAGTTACCTTGAGACATCTAGATAGTCTAATATTCCTTGCTTTATTAAAGCAATTTTTTTTGCCCTTTTTAACCTTTCACACCTTATAAACCTACCCCGACCTCCCTGAGTACAACCGCTAAAACTCCGTAACGTCGTCACTCCGTACTTTGTGAGACTGAACAAGTTTTGTCCAGTTGAAACTGGTTTCAAGTGACACTTTTTTACGTTCCCAGTTTTTCTATTTCTACTGAAATATTTTCAGTTTTTAAACATTTTGCTTTTGGGATAGAGCGCACAAGTATGTAAGTTGTAAATTTTCTTTAGCGAAATTGCAATAAGTAGTATATTTTTAGCAGACTTCCAAATAGGAGGAGGTTTTCAATTCGTCTGTATGTTTTTGAAGTGAAGTGAAACTTCAACTTCCTAATTAAAATTCTCTATATAAAATTTAATTAAACAATTATCTCATAGCATGATTGTTATTTAATCTATTCGGCTGAGATACAATATTTGATAATGTCGACTTAACCGTGGCTTTACAATATCAAAGAGCTTCACAACTTTGATCTTTGTTTGTCCTGTCTATTTGTTTATTTATCTGCGGTTAGAGGAACTCAGTATTTATTTAAGTAGATCAACTTGAATCAAAACACAGATTACTGTGGTAGCTTTAAGCTGATATGTTGTGAAGCTAAGAAAATATTTGTTAGCTGTGGTCGTTTTTAACTGACTTCAAAAAAGGACGTATCTCAATTTGACCGTATATATTATATATTGTACTGAAGCAGCGCCACGTCCAATGATTTTTTCTATAGATAATTTTAAATCGTTGGAAAGGCGACTTCAAATGCCGTGCTAGTCATTTTTAACCGACTTCAAAAAAGGAGGAGGTTTCTCAATTTGACCGTATATACTTTTTTATGTGTGTTCGCCTTCGAGCATTTACCAAAGGAGTTAACGCAAGGCGTACCTTTCTGCTGGCCGTATAACCATTTTTGGCCATATGAGCGTGCGTAACTACGCTGTATTTTTAATACTGTGTGCGTGTTTCAAGCTAGTGTGCGAGATCGTTAAAGTGAGTGATTTGTGTGTGTGCAATGCGTGTTTACCTCGTCCCCCGTAAGTATCGACAGAAAAAAATGTTTGCGGATTACAACGTTAACATCTCCATTGGTAAATGCTCGAAGGTTTTCGCGGTTAACTTCGTCGTTTATGAACCGATTTTGATGATTGTTTTTTTGTTGCAAAGGAAATATCCCAAGGATACCATGGTAATTTTATCGAAATCTGATAAGTATTTTCAGATATATGGAGATAAACACCTCAAACTTGGTACTGAAAATTAATAGTGCGGCATTTGAAGTCGGTTCTTTTAGTTTTTTAAACGATCTTATCAGTAGGAAGTTTCAGGTGTTTATCTCTATATATCTCAAGATACTCATTAGATATCAATGTATCGTGTAATGGCAAAATGAATAGTGTGTAAATGTCAATTTCTCTCACAAACATTTCTCAATATATTTTACATATGCGAGGAACTATACTTTTTTTTTAACGCATGAGGTGTGCGGGTTTGTATCCCGTCGGTACGATTACATTTTGGATTGTGTGTAACAATGTATATAATAATTAAGATAGTTTAAAAACTAAAACAACCGACTTCAATGCCCCGCGAGTCAATTTCAGTAGCAAGTTTGAGACGTTTATCGTCATATCTCTGGAGATACTTATCAGATCGCGATGAAATTAAAATGGGACCAATCCGGAAACGTACCGTACCGATTAAAAATCATTAAAATCGGTTCACAATTGACGGAGTAATCGCGTAACATAAACACAATAAAAAGAAAAAAACACATACAGACGAATTGATAACCTCCTTCTTTTTTGTGATGTCGGTTAAAAAATATGTTAAGTGTGTAACACTTAAAGAAACATAATATTTAACTTCTATAAGATTGAAAACTAACCTTAAAAAGATAAGTTACAAACGACCTACTGCTTACATCTCCAACCGAGTAAAGGATTACTAAAGCGGATACTATGTAAATATTTCGTTTTAGCTGCGCCATCTTGGTTCATTCGATGAACTTTGAACTGTTTGTGCTTCTTAATTAGTAGTTCCGACAATGAAGCCAGTTAATTAAACCTCTTTGACGGGAGGCTTATTGTGCGATGCGATGTTTGCTATTTTAAGACACATTTTACAATATTGAAAGCGTTTCCGAAAGGTGAAAATACTGGCAATAGTATTATTTGAATTATTAATGAGGGTAAATTGGCGCAGTGGGAGAAAGGTCGGCTTTTAAGTCTGAGGTAGCGGGTTTGATTCCCCGCCGTGCACCAACGGAATTTTCTATCGAAACTTTTATGAGCGTATCTCACAGTGGCTGGTTAAGGGAAACATCCTTAAGAAACCTCAACCCCCGGCATCGTGGTTAAACACATTTTAATGTTCACCTGGCTAGCCACCTTCTAGTTGGAAAATCTGTCTCCAAACATCTAATGTATTCCAGCAGCTATGAGAGCCTCTCTCAGCCTTGAAGATCCCATTCTAGACCTAGCGTGCTACCATCCTCGACCGCATCGTCACTTACCAACAGGTGAGATAGTGGTCAAACTTTAGTCTACATTCAGTCACCCTAATAGATTCAAACCCAAAACCTCCAAAACTGAAAACTCACACCCACTTCTCCACAGAGTCTGTCAAATCACCCACCAAATTATCTAATGATATCGATACTAAATGTTACCCTCATAATAAATCACTCGAGTATATGAAGTGTAATATATTATCATCACATGCACAACCTTTCTTTGTTGGTGCTAAGTAAACGGAGAGGATAAACAATAGAGGGGAAATATCCTAGTAATATTATAATTTTAAAAATGCAATGTTTGTAAGTCAAGTTAAAATAGATATCTATTAAGATATCTAACTACAAAGCAAGTCCATCTGACGAAAAATATCATTTGTGCAATTACTCATTGAGTAAATATTTACAGTGCAAAATCCTTCACCGCGATCTAGATGCTTTAATATTAAATCATGTTGCTGAGTATGGATGAATAGATGGTTTGTCACTCTATTACGCAAGCACGGTTGAACAATATCAATAGTATTTGGAATACAGGTAATAGTTTAATTGCAACTTAGCTTATTAAAATAGAGTTTTAAAAGGATTGTATTCTAAAACAAAGCTTATGAGTTTTGAATCTCACACCAGAGAAAACCTTGTGTTGTAAAAATAGACACAAAATAAATTACCATCTGCTCATTTATAGCACTTCCCCCATTTGCAAAGTGTGTCAAAAGTAAACAAGATTTATAATGACAAAAGCTTTACAAGACATAAACGACAAACTCAGCAAATTCACCGCTAATTGCTTACAAATAGTCCCACCTACCCGCGTATCTGAGCACATAACTCCTCTATTAGCCTAATTCCTCCGTTGAAGGAAATGTCGAGTCATCCATATTTGATTTGTGGCACATTTAATGGTGTTTGCTGTTTCATTACGCCTGTTTGTTCAGGGTTTCGTAAAGGGTTGTAAGTAGGACATTTTTGGGGAGGTCTTGAGGATATTTTTACTCCTTATTTAGTGGAGTATTGAAGATAAAGATATGTTTTTAATAATCGGATTTTCATGCGGTTTTTATCTATAGATAGAGTGATTCTTGAGGATATTTTTACTCCTTATTTAGTGGAGTATTGAAGAAAAAGATATGTTTTTAATAATCGGATTTTCATGCGGTTTTTATTTATAGATAGAGTGATTCTTGAGGATATTTTTACTCCTTATTTAGTGGAGTATTGAAGAAAAAGATATGTTTTTAATAATCGGATTTTCATGCGGTTTTTATCAATAGATAGAGTGATTCATGGAAAGGAAGGTTTATGTGTTTAATTTGTTAATGTTTTGTTGAAATTTGTTGAAATATGACGATGATCGTTGAATATAGTAATTCACACACGACGTTACAAGCTGATACAAAAATATAGGCATATAATATGCTCTACCTGAGCGAAACCGCGGCGGGTCGGTAGTTTGTTATTAAAAAAATATATAATTATACTTATAACTGTGGTAATTTTCAATTAAGTACCCCAAAATCTCAAAAAAATTTTTTTTTTGGATAGCTTGTTTATTCATACGAAATTTACCTACCCATACTTCATGAATAAAGTAAAATACTCGTTCACTAGAAACCTACACCCATCAAAATGTTTATAACGCAAAATTGCATACAGTACAACCCAAAGTACGCACACCATAAACATCTAGCCTCGTAAAAGTGACTGCACAACTTTTATGCGACACTGTACAATGTTGACTATCTCATTTTATAGACAGCATAGAATGGTTATTTACAATGTTGATAGGATTTATCACATTTTCAACGATAAATGAGTCTGGAGCTTAATGACTAGACAATAATGTTCTGATTTGAATGACAATAGCTTTTGTGTTTTGTATTCAGAATTATAATAGACTGACATTCGTATTCATAAATAATACCTAGATGAACTTTAAGGTTGGTTTATTTCGATTTACAGACAAAGGCCTATCTGTTAACTTATATATTTAATCCTCGCGTTAAAAGAAGGGTTGTTATAAGTTAGACGTATGTATCTGTCTGTGGCATCGTAGAGCCCAAACAGATGAACCAATTTTGATTTACTTTTTTGTTTGATAGCTTGTGTCTTAATGGAGAGTGTTTTTAGCTTTGATTCATGAAAATCCATTTAGCCGTTTTAAGACTATGAGTTTTTTTCTGGTTGATAACGCTATGTAATTCTAATCAAATTGGAAATTCGGAATTCTAATTTTTTTTTCTGATGCAAGGTAACAGGACAAGCACTACACTCGCCTGATGGTAAGAGATGTCGTCTACCTATTACAGATACAGCGGCGAGCAAAATTCTGGAATGTCACTGCATTGCGCTTGTTACCTTGAGACATAAGGATATTGAATCTCACATGTCCTGTAATTTCACTGGACACCTTGCCATTTCAACCGAAAAACATTCCTGACGGCTGAAAATTAATAGGCAAAGTGGTGGTACCACCCCAGGCGGACTAGCAGAAGTCCTTCCACTACAAAATATACCTCATACTTCATTGATATTGTTAAAACATGGTAGCATTGACTTGATGCTGGGACATCTTCTGAAATCAGCAGAATACTTAACTCCTCACCAACTTATATCTATTAAAAAAATCATCATCATCTATTAAAAGTCTCTATTTAAAAAAATACTACAAACTATGATTGCTTGAAGTAAACATTTTATTTGCATGGAAATTGGTATGACTAAGAAATTTTACTCATAATAGCTGAAAGTGTAATATTTCAGCGACGGAAGGTGAAATGTCACACCGAAAGAAAGTCTCTAGTAAAATAGAAATGTAGGTCACAAAGATGTAGAGTAGAGGAATGAGACACTTCAAGCAGTCCAGTGGAATAACAAGGACCGAAAGGTAAATTTAGAAATCTCCAGGTAAAAAGTTTTAAATGCTTAATCCAATTACAATCCACGATTTTCATGAGATGATTACCATCAGAGTGAACTGTTTGTACTTTTACTTTAAATGCATATAGTAAATTTTTGTTTCTTTATAGACAGATACACAGAACTGATCTCTCTATCACTAAAACTAACGATGCACTTTATGTATGAAGAAATTGTGCTTATCTGAAATCGAAGTAAGCAATTGGATTGGTTTCATATCTCTGTTCGGTGAGTGCTTCGAGCCATGGTGAAATCCTTACACTAGTAGTCACCAAATTTTCTCCACCTAGAGATCATGTGTAAAATCGAAGTTATGGATGCGGCTGATTTCTGATCCTTGTCAATATATCTAAAATTTGAAGAAAAAAAGAACATGTAAGTATATTGTGTTTGAAAACGGGACCCTAACGTGACTAAGGCGAGAGCTGAGAGAGATCATCATCATCATCATCATCATCAGCGGGTGTCAGTCCACGCTGAACGTAGGCCTCTCCCAAGATGCGCCACTGAGCCCGATCTTCGGCTCTTCTTTTCCAGTCACTGCCCCACCGCTTTGCGTATGTCGTCGCTCCACCTGGTCACATGACATAAATAAACATAAATGTCGATTACTATATCGACATTGCGTAATGAAAATTTAATGGGAGTTTTAATTGATATTTTTTTTAATTGTTAGTATGTTATTTTTATATTATAGATATTATTTAAATATTCCATGCCATTTCCAGTGCGACAAAGCCCATGTCCCAAGACGTGCATATTTCACACAAGTTTACGATTCTCGCAAGTTGTAAATAACTGTAAGGAACAGATGCATGCCTTTTAAAGAACAACGATGCATTCTCTCTAATTTGAAATTAAATTTTAAATCAATTTGATAAATAAAATGCAATAAAAAATTTGAATTTGATATATTTTGTCAATTTATTTTTATTTATTGTACCAACACAATGTTCAAATTCTTAATTTAGTTTAATGTTGGACTATTTGGAAGACAAAAAAGATGCTGCAGTTTTAAATGATAATAAAACATTGAATTTAAAAAAATGTGTTGCAAATATAAGAGGTAACCAAGTTTTTTTATTGTTTTTTTTTTGAATAGGCCAGCTTTTCACTCACTCGCCTGATGATAAGCGATGATGTGGTCGAAAATGGTGAACACGCTAGGTCTAGGATGGTTTGATTCACAAGGGCTGTGTGCCGCCGAAACACCGTAAGATTATGGGAGAAGAATTTCTCCTGACAGTGGCAAGTTACTTTTTGATAGCAAATCAGGCGAAACATCGATACAAATGCTTCTACCACCTGTAGAAATGTGTATATCTATGTGTGTGTAGACGGGTGTTTTTGAAAAATATCGCTAGGTGCCGTTTAAGAATGGCAATTTTATATATTCCAACCATCCAATAAAACAAAAAAAAACTGTAAAATGCTCCCTAACCGATAATTCGCTGGTAACTTCATAATTGGATAATAACTCAGGTACCTGATACCTGGACCTTCCTAATTTCTTACAATTTCTATCAAAGCGACCTTCGGAGTTGCCAGTTTATTGCCTTTCTGGAAGGCGGAACTTTTAATCGATGGTAGAGATAGCTATCGTAGTTTATGTCGGATTTAAAATACGCCAAATTGGTGTAAGTCCATTATCTTCACTGAGATTGCCCCACAGTTAGGAGTCGTGCTTCTTTGACTGACTTAAGTGACTTGACTTTTTTAGTTGACTTAACTGACTTAAGTGCACAGCCCAAATTTTTCAACTAGTACAAAAACCAATGCGAGGCTGGACGCGTCGGCGAGCGCCCCGCACTCGAAATCCTACTAGGCTATTCTGTAAGCTATCTCGACAGCGGAATCCGCGGTGAGATTTGAATTTAGTACCACAAAATTCAACCGTATTATCCGTATTACGAACGTGATACGATTGAATTTCGTAGGACAAAATTAGAATCTCACCGCAGATTCCGCTGCCGAGATAGCTTACAGAATAGCCTAGCTGAAGAAAGCATGCAAATGAGGCCGAAACAATTATCGATCGCTATATAGCATAATAGTATATATATATATATAATATAATATATAGCATAATATAATATAGCATAATAATAAGCTGCGTTCATAACCTGTGCGCCAATTTTTAAGAAAATGTATATTTTTGTATCGTATTGTATCTATTTTAATTATTTATATATTTATTTAAATGTGTTTTGATTGAATGTATGTTTCTGTAATATTATTTATTTTTGTAATTTACTCCGTGTCCAAACCGCTTAGGTCCATCTGAAAATCAGCGTTCCGGTTAAACCTGAACATATGTGCTGAGATGGTCCTGTTCAGCACACACACACACAAATAGCTTAAGTTTTATTATTTATGAGTTTTTGTTTTATATAGTACTAGGTTTAAGTTTTTGTTTTTATTTAAATACCTACGTTTTTTAGTGTGTAGCTGAATAAATGCATTTCATTTCATTTCATTTAATATATTATGGACATTGCGTAAGTTACGTTAAATTCCCTTTTTATCACAGTTTTTCAAAGCTTACTAGCTATGTTGGTTGCACATTACTAGTATTCTTGTTAACCCCCCCATCTAAATAAATATGCTTGTGTCTGGAGTGGGTTCATATCAATTGTGCAATGGGTGGGGATCGAACTCACAACCTCTCGATTGCCAGTCCGACACCTTATCCTTGGGCTATTGCCGCTTCAATAGGTTTAGTACTAAAACATTATCCCGGAGCACGAAAAACTAAAAATGTCTCTGTTTAGTGGGTGGTTTGAGTTACGGCTAAAAGCCACTACTGGTGACCCATTTGTCACGACTCGAAGAACACGATTGACGTTACCTAAGTTCTAATGCGGAAAGGTATCAAAGACACTCCCGTGGGCGGCGATTACCTTCAGCCATTTAAATTGTGATTACAGTGAAATTATTTTACAACGTCCGGATAAATAAACAAGCTGGCATAAATTTAAAAAGCGTCTCTAGTCTTAAACTAGTATCGGGAGGTAATTTCGGAGAGTTAGGGAATTTCTTATAAAACTTTAGGCTTAAAGTATTTGAAACTGGATAGTGGAATCAGGCTTTTTGGAAATTAAATCCTTGTAGAGTTACTTTTGAAATGTAATTGTATATTGTTTATGAAAAGGTGGTCAAAACAAACAGACAACCGACTAGGCGGAAGCAGTCACCATCTCTATCATCATCAGCCGGTATCAGTCCACAGCTGGACATAGGCCTCTCCCAAGACACGCCACTGAGCCCGATCTTCGGCTCTTTGTTTCCAGTCACTGCTCACCGCTTTGCGAAAAGCCACCATCGTCTATGTACACCTGCAATACCGGAGGTTTTACTGATGTGCTTGCTCTTTAAGACTATTTAACCGACTTATAAAAAGGAGGAGGACACAAATTCATGTGTATGTTTTTTGTGTGTATCGCGATTGTACAACAGAGAGATCTAAGAGTATAATATCTAGAGATATGGAGATACCTTAAACTTAATACAGAAAATGACAAGCGTGACAAGTTAAAATAAAAATGATTAATTTAAACGTCCATAATAAAATCTTGATAATCTCAATATTATTATACTATCTTGGTCGGCTGATTTCAACTAAAAGCTCGTTACTATTGCATGCCACAGTGTCCGTTATAAGTAGACGTCATTGTCATTTTTTTTTTTCATATCTGTAATATTCTTAGAACTACCTCAAAATGTTAGCAATATTACTGAGAAATATGAGTGAACGGCAAAATTGTCGAATTACCTTACTTTTAGTAACAACCTGTATATTTCAGTACGTTATGATAGCTGTAGCCAAGATTATAAATTGTTGCTTTTACTCAAATTAAATTTCGTACCCACGATAGAAAGAGATGGATGTATCTATAAATCATAGGGGGAGAAAGGGACGGGTAATCAAAAGTAAGCTACGTTAAATTTTAGTGACCTTTCACATTTGTGGTTTTGTCGCCCTTTGGGTAAAAGTTAGGTGTATATTGAAGTAGCATAAATACGAAAATATTTCCATATAATAATGAAGTTAATGCTTTAAGCAAATTATATCTGTTACTGGGAAATCTAAAGGTTAAGCTCGACGATTAACCCTTAAACTCAATGTGATGGAATTTTTTAGCATGTTTTGAAGTTATACTTCTTTTGGCGCGATAGAGAAAAATGATGAGAGTGAATTTTTACGATGCGCGCGCACACCGACACCTAAATTCTACACCGTGAAGTTAGTTCTAGGTGGCATGACTATGTTCAAGTTGTATATTCTAGTATTTAACACGTGTTTCGTAAGAACTTCATATTTAACGTCATATTTTTACGTTAATAAAACCTTTTTTATTTAAATAAAATCTTTTAGAATAATTTTAATATTTATCGTTAATCTCTACTGCATTTTAGTTATTTTTTTTCCATACGCCACAGAAGTATAACTTCTAACGCGCGTAAATAAGTACACACACTCTTTTTTATAGTAGTAACTTTAAAGTAGCCCAATGTAAATATCAAGTTCCTATAAAAACTTTAAGTGCTATATAGTGAAACACCTCAAAACAACAACTACAATTATCTCTTGCACAAAAAATAAAGTCGACCCTCTATCGATCCGCCATAAATGAAATGAAATAAATGTAACACATCGACATTTTTTTTTCAATTCACGCATACCGTTTATTCTTACTATAAATAAGAAAATAACCACTCTAGTGTCTGATCAAATTTTTACAAGCACGTAAATCGCGCGTAACTTCCAATGACACATATATTTCATTTTACCAAAATATCGCACCGACATTTCTTGCAATCTACAACAGCCTTTACCCTTCCTAAAATGGCTTGTTTATCGTAGACCTTCGGAGTGATGTCTTTTAATATCGCCCTGTATACGGCGATAAAATCACCCTGTATACAATACAGGATGTTCTGGCATTTTGAGAACATTTTTATGTTTGTGCGTGTGATATGAGTGACTGGGAAATATAGGGCCAGTCGAAATTAGTATTTTTATTTTATGTCTGATGGGCCTAGCTTTTGACCACTAACTCGCGTGGTCGGTAAATTATGGACACGCTAGGCCTAGAATAGTCTGACTCTCGACGGCTGTGCTGCCTGAACATCGTTAGGTTTTGGCTGCACATTCTTTTTTTGATAATTTTATTATTAAAAGGTCATAATTTGTAAGCTATCTTTTCTCTTAAGGTAATCTAGTAAGTTTCTATAATATTCTGACTTTATTGTTTATGATAAGAATATAGTTGTGCTTGACCTGTAAAGCCTTATAAAAAAAATCTTGAAAAGGGTAGCTACACTTTGGACAGACAGACAGACGTATAGACATATGGACAGACGGACAACAAATTGATTCGATAAGGGTTCCTTTTTCTTTTTGAGGTACGAAACCAAAAAAACATTAAAATGAAGTTTAGAAAAAGTTACATAAAACTTTTCATCCCAGCAATACAGAGTGAAATAGCAAGGCTACGTGTCATAAAACACGTATAATAATGATAAGATAGCGTAGCTTTATACACACACAGTCCTATATATGAAAAACCGCACATAAAGGGTGTCCTGTTATTCTTCGTTCCCGGAACATTTGTTCTGATGAAAACAATTTTTGGAACATGTCTGGTTTCGGTGAATTTCGTAAATGGTATTATGGTTTGTTCTAATGGGTTCGGTTTATTTATTTTTAAAGCGTATTGTTTCGCTCGGCAACAAATGTTGTTGAGATGCAAAGACAAATTTAACGTATTTTTACACGACTTTGTAGGGATATTGGTGATGGTTTTTTTTGACGATAGTCTCTTGTTTTATTCATTTTTTTACGAAACGAGTTTCCCAATAGAATAAGTGAACTGAGCTGTTGTGAAGCGAACAAACGGTACACGATTTAATAAAAGATGGATAGGTATAAAGCGATAGATTAAACATTATTTTCTTTGCAATAATTTAACCACTTGTATTACTTACTAGCTGGCCCGGCGAACTTCGTACCTAACACCTAACAGACAATGAATGTCGTGCTACCTTTTAGATGAACTTAATTTAGGCTTTTATGAACGTAATACAATGAATTCAAAAGAGATATTAAGTTTAGTAATGTATTATGGCAATACAGAAATATAATAAAAATACAATAATCAAGTATGTCAACTGCGTGTCAGCAAGACATGATAGAATAAAACAATGTTATTTTTGTTATAGATAAGTTATTAACTTGACATTCGTTTGGTTGAATTTAATTTTAATTGTAGAAATATAATCACCAGTATTTTATTTTAATTCTGAATAATTATACTTACTTCATGAATAACTGTCTAATATTTTTTTGCCTTATGGAGACTGTATTTGTCACTCATAAATTGGCTATCACATTCTTGTATATCTCTGTACATTGTACGTGTATTTACCTACATTCTAGCGCCCTTGGCTCGTATGAGGGCCCGGTGGCGTAATCGGGAAAACGGTTGGCTTTGATGCCAGAGATACTGAGTTCAAACCGCCGTGCACCAATGGATTTTCCTATAGAAAAAGAAACTAACAACCCCCACATGGTGGTAGGACACTACCGAGTGTCCGCCTGGCCAGCTACCACCCTTAAGTTAGAAAATCTGTCGCCAAACATCTAATGTGTTCCGGCAGCTATCCTTGAGAGCCAGTTCCCATTCTAGGCCTAGCGTGCTTACCATCTTTGATCGCATCATCACTTACGAACAGGTGAGATAGTGATCAGACGCTAGCTTATAAGATATTTAAAAAAAATCTGACAAAATATAAAATTGATTAGGCATTGATTATTATTGTCTTGATTGCTTGTAAGAATACATTTCTAAACGCATGTGTTAGATTATTTTCATAGTACATACAGATTTACGACATATTTCCAATGTTTAATGATTTAATTTATAAATTATTAATATTGCTTCAAATAAGGGTATTAATACTGTGATCTATACATTTGAGGGTGGTATAAACCTTACAAGATGTGTCAGAGCCGCCA
This sequence comes from Cabera pusaria, assembly GCA_954871355.1. Lineage (NCBI taxonomy): Eukaryota > Metazoa > Arthropoda > Insecta > Lepidoptera > Geometridae > Cabera > Cabera pusaria. Next base: position 18,715,490 of record OX940910.1, read on the forward strand.
TCTTGGTTTTCTGTTTGACTGATGCTTTAAAAGGGCGGTAGAAACTTTTATTGAGACACTTTTGCTCGAGCAGCCTTCGGGCTAACATCGTCACCTTTACTCTGTTGGGAATATCGTTCAGACGACAAAGTGCTGTCCAACTCAATGAAGCTAAGTATTTGTATTACAAAATGTATAGAATAATTATGGCTAGAATGTGGTTTTCTAGGATATGTTTATAATAATGATGGTTTCACCTAGGAATGGTGATGATAGTGTTTTAGCTTCGTTGAGGGTAAAGGCTATGAGGGGTGGTGGAGGCCTTTTGGGGGAAACCCCATAATATTTTGTATAAATTGTCTAAATCGATAGTGATTTTCATGTGTTATGTCTTGTTGAAACTTGTTATAAAGCCTTGTGACTTAACATTAAATACTTATTGGTATATTGCTGTTCTCTTTGTTCTATTGTCTATTATAATGGTCCTGAGTCTCCTGATGGTACATAAACTGTTGTTATAATGATGAAGGTACAAACAAATAAAATGCTTTCTCGGTGATGTCCTGACTTTTATATTTTATTAATAAGTCCTACCTATTAGCTGAAGTATAGGCAGGTAGTTTTGGAAGTGGTTCCAAGTGAATATTTAGCTCCAGACATATTAGGATTATGGTAGATTACTAAACTACTAACTACCACCCAGCCTTGTTAACGATCAGTAATCTAACGCATGCATATTTGATAATCAATAGAAATATCATACAATTTAAAATGTATTTATATGTAAAGTATTTATAATTCATTAACAGTTTTAACATCTACATGACTTGAATGCACAAAAACTTGAAGAATTTTTATACTTGACACTGGCTAAATACACTAATCGTGTGGAGCAATGACCTTTATTAATTTGCGGTTTACCGTATCGACGGGATAAACAATTGAACATCAAATGATTGGCAGTTTTGAAACCCAGGAACATTTTTGCAAAATATTTTTTCTTATATAATTTTTTTAGGTCAATTATTCATTGTTTTTAATACTTATTATCCTATTCCTGACAAATACAATTCCAAAAATACAAAAATAAATAAAAATTGGTTCAGCCGTTCTTGAGTTATAAGTGTACTAACTAACACAACTTTCTTTTATATATGTAGATAAGATGAAATATGTACTATAAACTAATATTACTGCGTTTACGTACACCAAGAATTTCATCTCTGTACAACTCTGTCAATCAACATTTGTGTGACTTGATTTTTTTTTTTAATTTTTTTTAATTTAATTTTTGTGGAAAATAATGATGATATTGTCACAAAAGGTAGTTTATGTTCATCATCATGCTATAAAGTATAATCTTGTTAAATTTCAGTAAGAATGGATTGTCCGTTTAGGCTTGATTAGGTAACAAACACACAGAGTTACAAACGTTTTTATAATATTAGTCTGGATTATACGAATAAAAGCTGTCCGTATTGTAACCTCTAAAAATTTAATAATAGGATTCCTAGTCCATTTTTTTTCAGTACTTTAGCAAGGTGAGTTGCGTAAATGAGGTAAAAACACAAATTAGCACCAACTATTAAAATGTTTATTAAAATGAATTTACGAGACAAATGAAAAGAACGAAACACGGAATAGATTTACAATGGAATTTGGACAATGAGTTAAAATATAGAATGATTAAAATACGTGATTATGAATTGAAATATCGAGAGGACGGGCGGTGTGCGCTTCGCGTGGTAGGCTTTGCAGACTGGTGCTGCGGCGAATGCATTCCGAGGAGGCCGGCGGCCGCGTGGTTTCTTATCTCGGCGCACCGGCCGGGCCTATTGTTCTCGGCGATGCAGGACAGGCTTACATGGCCGCAGCGCCAGCTGACACGTAAGTATTCTACTTTATTTATTTATTATTCTTGAATGTATTTATGTATATATAATTATTATTTGTGTTTCTGTTGCAGATGCAGTTGCGGCTCCGCCACAGTACCTTCCACCTTTCTATAGAAACTAATCTAATAGAGTCTATGCAAAAAGAGAACCGTCGTAGAAATCGAGGTCGCGTCGGTCGTTTTAATTTACTGTTTTTGTTGCATTGACAACACAGCTGTCATTATTAGTGCGACAAAAAATGTTTGATACTTGGTAGGTACCTACTCTTATCATTATCGTGGGCTACTGGTAGTTGTACCTTCCTTCCTTACCTTTGAATGTTAGCTCATCGTAACGCCACGACGGTTCTCTTTTTGCACAGACTCTATCTGCGGCTTCACCGTGTTCACGACAAACTCCAGCGTACTTTTCAATGTACAACTTGAATTAGATTTTATCAGAACTTTCTGAGTAGCACTGGGTTAGTTCAGTTGCTTTTTTTATTTTGTTGAGTAAAAGGAATGAAGTTTATTATTTTTATTTAAGTTGGAATAGTAAGCAACTTTAATAGATTCACTTTATGAGCCATTTACTTTTTTTATCTTGCCCGCGTTTAGTCCTAGTTATAAACCTTCCTCTTGCCTCACTCTCTATTTCTGAAAACTGCTTTAACATCTGTAGCGAAGTTTGAAAGATCAAAGAGTACAGACAGTGCGAGTTTTAGGGTCCCATACCTCAAAAGGAAATAATTAAGATAGTTTAAAAACTAAAACAACCGACTTCCATGCCGCGCGAGTCAGTTTCAGTAGCAAGTTTGAGACGTTTATCGTCATATCTCTGGAGATACTTATCAGATCTCGATGAAATTACAATGGGACTACCTCAGAAATGTACCCTACCAATTAAAAAAGAATTATTCAAATAGGTTCACAATTGACGGAATAATCGCGTAACATACATTTAAAAAAAAAACATACAGACGAATTAAGAACTTCCTCCTAAAAGGAGGAAGTCGGTTAAAAAAGAACCCTTACAGAATATTTTTGTTGTCTGTCTGTGCCGCAGAAAAGACCCTTTTTTTTCAGGAACGAATTGCAAAGTTAAGTTTGTCCTTTAACCTAGTTGTACTGATTTGTACGGAAGCCTCGGTGTGCGAGTCTAACTTGCACTTCGAGGGTTTTGTTTTGTTCAGTTTTTAAACTATCTTGCTATACTTTTAAATTATCAATTGTGATTTTTTTTGAGACCATAATCAAACATTCACAAAAAACAAAACCAACATCTCCAACCATCATACACTTAGCAGTTCCATAAAAATATAATATTCACCCCATTTTAGGGTTCCGCAAGTTTCCGGCTCATTGCCTAGCAATAACTCACAGGGGCCGTAAAACAAGCGTTTTTATATTAGAGCCATATATAGCCTGTTTTTTATACGAAGTCGTATAAGGCATGGTAAGTGTGAAATGGCCCTTATTTGACGACCGCTGGTTTGCTGATGCTGTACTTACGATATGGAATTTATTGTTGAAGTCTGTATTTGACATGATTTTTAGATAAACCCTTGGTTAGGTTTTTTATATACCTTATGGGTGAGTGTTTGACCACTATCTCGCTAGATAGTAAGCGATGATGTATTCGAAGATGGTGAACAGATCATCATCAGCCCATCTCTTTCCACTGCTGGACATAGGCCTCAACTATGGCACGACACTGAGCTCGATCTTTAGCTATTCGTTTCCAACCGCTGCCAGCCAGCGTATATCATCGCTCCATCTAGCTGGAGGGCACCCTACACTACGTTTGCCTAGCCGTGGTCTCCACTCTAGAACACATCTACCCCACGCTAGGCCTAGAATACTCTGACTCTCAAGGCCTGTGCTACCAGAACACCGTAAGGTTATGGCAGCAGATTTTCTCCTTGATAGTGTTAAGATACTTTTTGGTAGCAAATCAGGCGAAATATCAATATAATATTCTCCTACATCCTATGGAACGGACACCCGTGCTAGGATTTGAACCGGCAACCGCTCGTTTAGAAATCGACCCATATATCCTTCACGCCAATAGGGCTCTCAGACTCGCTTACTAAACGCATTACGCATAAAAAACAACAAAAATACAGTCAAATTGAGAACCTCCTCCTATTATGTGAAGTCGGTTAAAAAGCCAGCAGCAAAAATGGTCAAGTGCTTGCATATCTAATATAAAAAAATGTTTTGTTTCTTTTAATAAATTTTAAAGATATTAAAAACAAGTAACCAAATAAAATAATAACAAAGGCACTCCTTTTATAATATTACAACTGTAGTAAAGAAGAATATTGTACCTTATACACCAAAATATAGAACACAAAATTTAACACCGCCAACCCTTATCAAAACATCCCAAGCAAATTCGAACTTTACTACCAATATATTAAGGCATAATTTCCTTTTCTTTTTTCTTAGGGTTGTCGAAGCATTAACTTTTAATGTATTTTTTATTTCGAGAAGCTTCGTTTTGATGTCCTTAAGTTAAAGGTGTTTATACATGAGCCCTTACTGAGAGGAATAAAATTGAGCGATCTTATGGCCTGATGACTTTTATATTTTTCTTCTGTCCGAACAATAATATAGACTGAATTGAGTTAGAGGGATTTGCTTTAAGTTTGTTTTTGTATTATGTTTATTTTTACCTTTGACGTAAGGTTGATGGAATAAGTATATTGTGTTTTACGAATTTAAGACACCTTTGGTTATCAATGCACGTACATTTTGAAATTGATTATAAAAAAATCGTAAAAAAAATCCCCGACGTCACATGCCTGGTAAGTAAGTAACTTCGTTACAATTTAGCTATATAATTTACAATTTTGAAAACATATAAAATAACTTTATTGATTACATTATATGAAACTGTCAATCTAATAATACAACTAGAAATAAAACAAAATCTACTAAAAATATTATTTATAAGAATGAAAAACATAAATAAATAGTATAGACCGAAATAAATTTGTTTTGTTTTGTCCCGCGATCTGCGGGCGCGATTTCAGTACTTTTCGATTGTTTTCTGATCGCGTTTGGTGTGAACCAGTCGGTACAAATACTTATACGCCGCCTAGATCGCGCACGCAGGACGCTGCGGTGTGTCCGAACCTTAAAATTTGTAGTTTGTACCTTAATTTTAGTGGTAGTTCAGACTATTTAAACTGAATGTTAAAGGAGGAAGTTCATAATTAGTTTTAGTTAGTAGTAGTAGTTTTTGTGTGTGTTATTTCCTAACTTCATCATTTATAAACCGATTTGGAAAACTTTGAATAATTTCTATTTTCAACCGACTTCCAAAAAGAAGGAGGTTCTAAATTCGTCTGTATGTTTTTAGAGTTCCGTACCCAAAGGGTAAAACGGGAGCCTATTACTAAGACTCCGCTGTCCGTCTGTCTGTCTGTCTGTCCGTCTGTCACCAGGCTATAGCTCATTAACCGTAATAGTTAGACAGTTGAAATTTTTACAGATGGTGTATTTCTGTTGCCGCTAGAACAACAAATACTGTTCAGGCTTTAGTTTACAGTCCACTTTCCTTATTCCCGCCAACGTCCCTCCACTACCATTATCCAACTCCGCATTTAAAACTCGCGGCAAAATGCTCCTGCGCACTGATTGGCCGGCGCCTCCTACAATCGCCGCCAGTCGCCATGAAGTCGCGAAATCAATCTACAGCAATGAAAATGTAAAAAACATAATTTTGTGTGCATAAAAGTTTCCGCAGTGAGAATTCCCCGTCAAGTGCTGTGTTATCATCTTAACTATTCAAAACACATTAAATCATAACAGGATATTTACTAATGTGCGTGTATCAAACGAGAGCTGCATGTGAGTACCCTTCCATCCTTTTCAAATTTTCCATTAATCTTAGCTGAAGCCTTAACATCCCCCTTTTTTGTGGTCCTATCAGAGCGCGAATTCCTATGGAATTATCGTCAAATTCTTTATTAAATTTCATTAGAAAATCTGATAGAAAAACCGGCAAAAACAACAAGCAGCCAACTTAAGTTGGCCCGGTTTTACATACAGGCTACTCGGTTTCATATGTCAAGTTAACTTGGTTTCCTATTCAAAATTGCGTCATCTTTTATTTTCTAGTAATTTTTAACAAAATATCGTTATAACTCACATATATAAACATCTAATACACATAATAATCGTCTCTAACTACACTTATAACTAAATTAAATAATCCTAATCACAGTATTTACAGAATAAACTCGTAACAATCATATCAAGTTGTATCTACCTTCAACTCATTTAGCGATCGACCGACCGGTCTCGCAGTTAACTTACTTTACTGTTATCTTTATCTATCTTATGAGTATGGAGAAAAATAAACTTAGATTGTTGCGGTCTCAACGCGAATATGTGTTTCGGGACATTCAAATTCTGTACGATCTGTCACGGGAGATGATTCAAGATCGTTCAAAGGAATCGTCGTTTAAATCTAGATATAAGCGCATACATTCAATTCGCGAGGAATACATGAAGCTTTCTGAACAAATAAATGAATTGGAATTAGAACTGAAACCTGATTCGGAAGTCGATCTGTCGGCTATTAGTGCGTTCGATGAGTTGTATTACACGGTTATAAGTGCGGCCGACCAGTTATCAGATGCCTCCAGCGCGGGCGTCAAAGCCGCCGGGGCACTTAATTGTTCGTCGTCACATCAACCTTCAGTGAATGTGCGACTTCCTCAACTACAATTACCCCACTTTAATGGTAGCACCGAAGATTTTCAAGTATTTTTCGATACGTTTAAAGCACTGATCCATGAAAACAATACATTATCCGATATAGAAAAATATCATTATCTCATCTCGTGTTTATCCGGTCCTGCGCTGTCATTAGTGAAAGGAATTCCGGTTACCGCGAATAATTATCAGATTGTTTACGCTGCATTAGTCGAACGTTATCAGAACAAACGAATCTTAGCCGTTACCTACTTAGAGAAAATTGTTAATTATCCCGTAGTACGGGCGGGTAATTATAGGGAGTTACAGAATCTCACCAACGTGTTTTATGAATCGAGTCACGCCCTCGAAGCTATAAATATTGAGAATTTAGGTGAATATATCTTATTCCATTTAGCCTCGCGATCGCTCGATGCGGATACTCGCATGCGGTTCGAAACTCAAAACAGCACACAAATACCTACCTTTAGTGATCTTCTCAAGTTTCTTCAAGACTACGTAAAGATCTTAGAAACTACACAACGATCTCCAAATCCTATCTCATCCCGGACCTTTGACGGGAAAAACAATCCTTCGCGGACTTTCGACGGAAAGAAATCTCAGCCAAATAATCGGCAATCTAGCGGCGGATCAAACCGCTCATCTTATCTTACTGAATCTAGCCCGCCAACATTCAAATGTTTGTGTTGCGGCGAGGTGCACTCCATATATCGGTGCCCTACCTTTCAATCGTTAGACTCTCGTGCTAAACTTGACTTAGTAAAAAATAAACAATTGTGTACTAACTGTCTACGTAACAACCACGTCATAGACAAGTGCATATCAAAGGTAACTTGTTCAATGTGCGGATTACGTCATCATTCGTTGTTGCACTTTGAGAGCCCCCGAGTGAACTCGAGTGACATCACTCAAGCGAGCACTAGCGCGCATTTAGGATCGAGCCGCAGCATAGTGCTACTAGGGACGTGTCAGCTGCGCGTTTGTAATACCGTTGCCGGCACGCAGCGCACCGTGCGCGCTCTTATCGATAGCGGCGCGCAAGACTCATTCATAACTACTGCCTGCGCACGGAAGTTAGGCCTCAAGCTCCATCGCTGCAATCTTACGGTAGCTGGACTTGGTCAGAACACTGTGTTTCAAGTCAGGGGAGTCACACAGTGCGTTTTGCAACCCCTCGATAACAACGACCCGCTATACAAGTTAAAACCTATCGTTCTAGACAACATTACCTCGCAGATGCCTAGCGTTCAAGTGCCGTCAGTCGTCCGGAGTCTATGTCAACATTTTGTTCTCGCCGACCGCGACTTCGACCGGCCCGGACCGATAGATCTTTTAATCGGAGCAGAACTTTTTTCAGAAATCTATGACGGTCAACGCGTTAAGCTTGGTCCCGGTTTACCTACCGCCTTGCACAGCGTATTCGGCTGGATACTCACCGGCGCCGTTGACATCGACGTATCACCGCCACCCGCTGTCTCGTCACTGTTAGCTGCTTCGCGCACACTCGACGAGCAGGTCAGACTATTCTGGGAAGTCGAGGAGCCACCGCGCGCGCGTATTACTAAGCCCGAAGATGACATCTGTGAGACTATGTACGCCGATCTTTCCTCCCGCGAATCTAACGGACGTTACGTCGTACCTATCCTTCTAAAGGACCGCGATTGCACATTAGGCGAATCGTATCACACTTCTTTGTCTCGGTTAAATAACCTCGAGAAGAAGCTCAACAGACAACCTCACCTTAAAACCGATTACACAAACTTTATGCAAGAGTACGAAAGTCTCGGTCACATGCAACCGATATATCCATCTCAGTCTCATCCACAACCGCAAAAGCGTTATCTTATCCCGCATCATTGCATCATCCGACCAGAAAGCACAACAACTAAGCTGCGAGTGGTTTTTGACGCAAGCTGCAAGACTACTAATGGTTTATCTCTCAACGACGTAGTGTACGCTGGCCCTAAGCTTCAAGTTGATATCATAGATATCATAACCAACTTCAGACTGCACAGAGTAGTGTTTACCTGTGACATATCCAAAATGTATCGTCAAATTTTAATTCGACCAGGGGATCGCTGCTATCAGCACGTACTATGGCGTGAGTCCCCTAGTGACCCGGTAACGGAATACGAACTCTCCACCGTGACGTACGGAGTATCGAGTTCACCTTACCTTGCGATTCGCACTCTCCATCAACTAGCGGCTGATCACGGCGATGAGTATCCCCGCGCTGCTGAAGCAGTTCGTCATGAGACATTTATGGATGATGTTACGACAGGTGCGCCCTCTGTTGAAGCCGCAATCAAACTTAAAGACGAGCTTATCAAACTTCTCGGCCACGCTCAACTTGAGCTGCGAAAATGGAGCAGCAACTCCACCTCCTTTTTGCAAACCTTGCCAGTAGATCACTGCCAATCTCCAAAACAATTTTCAGAACAAGACGATAAAAATATGCTAAAAATCTTAGGAGTCCAATATGATCCGAAGGAGGATAGTTTCACGTACTCACATTCTCCGATCGTCGACACTGAACATACGAAGCGTTCTATCTTATCTAACGTTGCTCGCATCTTCGACCCTCTCGGCTGGCTCACACCTGTCATTCTCAAGGCAAAATTACTCCTTCAAGATTTGTGGCGTTCACATCTCTCTTGGGACGAACCGATTCCCAGAGACTTATCTCAAGACTGGCGAGAATTTATCTCGGACCTAAATGATTTAAATTTCATCAACATACCGCGTCATGTCATCCCTCATCAAGGCAAGACATTTTCTATTATCGGCTATTGTGACGGATCGACCAAGGCTTTCGGCTGTTCAGTCTATCTCCGTGCTGCCACTGATGACCAGGTCAATGTCCATCTTCTGATAGCTAAGTCCAAGGTAGCCCCGTTAAAGGTCCTCACTGTCAACCGTTTGGAACTTTGCGGCGCGGTTTTACTAGCAAAAGTCGCTAGTAGAATTTACTCCTTGCTTAGCAAAAACCTAAACTTATCTCAATGCTATCTTTTCACTGATAGTTCGACGGTGCTGTCGTGGCTGAACACTGAACCGCACAAATTAAAAACATTTGTAGCGCATCGTGTAGTTCAAATAATCGATGCGTCCGCACAGTTTGTGTGGCGTCACGTGTCCACACATGATAACCCGGCTGATCTATGTAGTCGTGGTCTACCATGCTCTCAGCTAGCTACCTGTGAAAGCTGGTGGTCAGGTCCCCAGTGGCTGACCGATGCACCTGACGACTGGCCTGTATCAGCAGTCAAAGGGCAGGAAAACCTTCCAGAACTGAAATCGTCATCACAGTTGTGTAACGTTTACCTCACTACACAAGATGCTGATGTGTTACAAACTCAGCTGGAACGCTCCTCCAGTTTTTCGCGCGTGCAGAGAGTAGTAGCGTGGATCTACCGTTTCATAGATAACGCTAAACGTAAACGCTCGGAGCGTAAGTTATCGCCTTTTCTCACCTCCACCGAACTCGATCGGTCAGTCAATTCTTTAGTGAAATATGTTCAACAGCAACAACTTAAAGAAATCCCACCTTTAGTTTCAACCAAAAAATCTCTTCCGAGACACATCTCTAAGCTCTCGCCGTTTGTAGATTCGCTTGGTATTATTCGTGTGGGTGGACGACTAGGGCAATCCGACTTACCTGATAGTGTCAAACATCCTTATCTTTTACCAAAATCATCTCGGCTGTGTCAACTCCTTATCGATCATTTTCATGCAACTTACCTTCACTGTGGACCGCGTCTTCTGCAGTCATTAATCCAACGTCGATTTTGGATTCTCGGCCTACGTAACCTTATTAGATCGCGACTATCTAAATGCGTCACTTGCTTCAAAACAGCACCTACTCATCTGCAACCATTGATGGGTGATCTACCTTCATCTCGTGTAACACCACAATGTTTCCAGAAAATTGGAATTGATTTTGGAGGGCCGGTGATGATAAAAGAAAGTAGGCGTCGTAATGCACGATCTTATAAGGCATATCTATGTCTTATCGTTTGTCACTCAACTAAGGCAATTCATCTCGAGCTGGTCACCGAGTTGACCACAGAAGCTTTTATCGCAGCTTTCGACCGTTTCATATCACGGAGGGGTCTTTGCCAATTAGTTGTTACCGACGGTGGAACCAACTTCATCGGTGCTAAGCGCTATCTATCAGAAGTTTCAGAAATGCTAGATAAAGAAAGCGACTCAATCTCTCAGCAGCTCGCGTCTCGAGGCATAACCTGGAAAATTAATCCCGCTTCGGGAGCACACTTTGGCGGTATTTTCGAACGCAGTATTCGTTCTACTAAGTATCACCTTAGGCGAGTCATAGGAGCTCAGACCCTTACTTACGAAGAATTCTATACTGTTCTTACTAAAATCGAAGCGATGTTAAACTCCAGACCTTTGGTGGAGCTTTCATCCGATCCCCGTGAAGTTGACGCTCTCACTGCTGGGCATTTTCTGATTGGCCGCCCGTTAGTTTCCTTACCTGAACCAGTACACGATGAGAATGTATGTCTGCGTTCTCGCTGGCAGCTCATACAGAGACTTACTCAAAGTTTCTGGCGTACTTGGCAAAGGGACTACCTTCATACTCTCCAACAACGCGTAAAATGGTTCAAGTCAGATAACCGACAACCTAAATTGGACGATCTTGTAACCATTATTGAACCAAACTTACCTCCTAACGAATGGCGTCTAGGTCGTATCGTAAAGTTGCATCCCGGAAAAGACAACATCATCCGCGTTGTGACTGTCAAAACTGCTAAAGGCGTGCTAGTGCGACCAGCGGTAAAAATCTGTCCTCTTCCGATCGAAGAGCAGCATTTATCTTCATAATTAGAAGACCTTAAACTTATTCTTCACTTAAAAAACAATATTCTTAGCATTTAACTTTAAATATTTATATATACATTAACATTAACTTACACTTCTAAATTGTTCACATATGTAATTTATTATGCAACTTATCACACCTATTTATCTAATACCAATGACCTTATGAATCCGAGTAGTATCTTAGTAGCAGGGTCACGAACCCTCATTTAACCTTGTGAAATCCATGATGATTTCATGTGGGGGGATATGTTCAGGCTTTAGTTTACAGTCCACTTTCCTTATTCCCGCCAACGTCCCTCCACTACCATTATCCAACTCCGCATTTAAAACTCGCGGCAAAATGCTCCTGCGCACTGATTGGCCGGCGCCTCCTACAATCGCCGCCAGTCGCCATGAAGTCGCGAAATCAATCTACAGCAATGAAAATGTAAAAAACATAATTTTGTGTGCATAAAAGTTTCCGCAGTGAGAATTCCCCGTCAAGTGCTGTGTTATCATCTTAACTATTCAAAACACATTAAATCATAACAGGATATTTACTAATGTGCGTGTATCAAACGAGAGCTGCATGTGAGTACCCTTCCATCCTTTTCAAATTTTCCATTAATCTTAGCTGAAGCCTTAACAAATACTAATAATAACATAAAGTTATAAATTAAAGGGGGTCCCCATACAAAAAACGTGTTTTTAAACGCCATCTATCTAATTAGTTTCGTCAAAATGACATAGATGGCGCTAGTAAACGAGCCCCGTCTTTCTAGATCGCGACCAAACCAAATATTCTTGGTAATATCAATTAATCAAATATATGAGGTTGAAACTCGGTTGAACAACGTGTACGAATGTTTCGTATTGTACGGAACCCTCCCTAAGTGTGCGATAAGAGATGCTGACTCGCACTTGGCCAGTTTTATTTTTTGTGCGTATGTTACGCGACTACTTCGTCAATTGTAAACCAATTCGAATGATTATTTTTTTAATCGGTACGGTTCATCTCCAAGGTGGTCTCGTTGTAATTTTATCGAGGTCTGATAAGTATCTCCAGAGATATTGAGATAAACATCTCAAAATTGGTACTGAAAATGAACATTACAGTCGGTTATTTTTTTGTTTGTAAACGATATTATTTAAGTACCTTTTTTAAGTACTTTTTTAAGTACCTTTTAAGTACCTTTAAAGTACCTTTATCTCTAGAGTACTCAAAAGTACCTCAACTTCATCTCTAGAGTTCTACCAAATTGTTTTATTTTTTCTGTGCTTATAAGGAACTTATTTACTATCAGACTTTAGAAAATAGTAGACAAAATTCGCTCTTCTTGCGATTCTTTGTAAAGATACCCAACAAAAACACGACACTATTTCGCAACATGGTAGCATATTCATCATTACTCTTCTGGATTGAACAAAGTTGATAAATGCATAAAACTCTAAACAAAACACATTTACACGCCATTCAGGGCTTCAGTATTACAATAAGACAGTATGAGCCGGCCAGTGATATATTTATCATAATATATAATACTAGTAGTGCCTCGCGGCTTCGCCCGCGTTAAAAACTTATTTTATTTACTTAGCTTTTGTAAAAATGATTCTATCATTAAATACATCAAATAAGAATAAGCCAAATCAGTTCACCCGTTTTCATGTTATCGCGTGACTTAGGCAATTCGGGATTCATATTTATAAAAACCGAAAAACCCAAATTTTCAGACTTTGTTACATACCCTGTTTCAAAAAATCCTACATCACGTACTTTATCTCATCTTATTTCGCCATACAAACTTTGAATCCCCATTCCGTATCCGGAAGCAATTTTTATAAAATCGTTTCTGAGCGGATACTTACGTCATAATACCCCAGTTTATCCTCTTAGGGTGGCATTTTGAAAAAGTCTGAAAATCGTATTTACTTATTTATTTACAGAATTACTTATGTGAAATGTCGAATAAAATGACTATCCAAACTTTGAACCCCCGCTTCATCCCCTTGAAGAGTGAATTTTGAAAAATTATTTCTTAGCGGATACCTAAGTCAAAATAACTATCTGCATGCCAAATTTCAGCGCAATCCGAATCAATATTGATTTTCACACTTTGTTACCCCATTTCACCCTCTTAGGGGGAGATTTTTCAAAAAAACCTGAAACACGTATTTCTTTTTTTATTATTGAAGCCCTTGTGTGAAGTTTCGGAGAGAAAAGACTATCTAAATTTGTTTCTCCATACAAACTTTGAACCCCCCATTTCATCTCCTTAAGGGGTGAATTTTAGAAAATCCTTTCTTAGTTCACCCCTACGTACTAAGACAAATATACCCTCCAAATTTCAAGTCTCTACGACCAGCGGTTTAGGCTGTGCGTTGTCTGTCAGTGAGTCAGTCAGTATGTCAGGACAAACATTCTTATAGTATTAGATAGATGTAGTTATTAATATTACGTGTACTATTTTATTTCTAGTTAATCATTTTAAAATAATAATATATTGCTGCTTCTCATGCACACCTACTATCTGTATGATATAAATGTGTCTCTAATCAGCCCACGGTTGCCTGGAAGAGATCGCTAATTAGCGATAAGGCCGCCGATTGTACTATACCTAAATGTAATCTTTATTGTACGTAATTCTAAGTTATTTAAGTGCAATAAAGCGTATTCTATCGATCTATCTATCTTTGATACGATAATATGCTTCTTTCTCATTAACGTTTTCTTCGCGTCCTGAGAATTTCTAACTCTGCTCTTCTCTACAGAAAATAACTGTGTAAAATGTAACAATTTCCAAGATACCTAATGTCCATACTGACAGTACAACACTTACTCTGTGTGCATACAGCTGGCAGTCTCTAATGTCCATACTGACAGTACAACACTTACTCTGTGTGCATACAGCTGGCAGTCTCTAATGTCCATACTGACAGTACAACACTTACTCTGTGTGCATACAGCTGGCAGTCTCTCTACTCGCAGAATCTTCCAGAAGCGTTTAAAGTACGAACAACTTGCAACTTTTGATTGGATTGCTATTAACTTGCTATTGTGTCAAGTGCTTGTTACTTTAACATCTGTGTAGACGAATTATTACTGCATTTAGTGGGATTTTGTACTCGTTTTTAACCAACATACAAAATAGAGTTTTTAAGAAGTTAATTTTTAAAGAAGTTGCGCGTACTGACACTGCCATCCATGGTGATATATCAGGTGGCAGTGTTTGTATGACTCCATGTCGACTCGTTCCTAAAGAACAGTGACCATCACCCGTACAACACGCGCCGGGCGGGGAAGCTGGTATATATCCCGCACAAACTAGCCAAAAGTGGGAATCTGACCAATGTCATGGGACCGTCAGTGTACAACCGACTACCTGACAATGTAACGGAAGCACCGAGCGTTTCTTCATTTAAAGTCAGGTTGAAGAACTGGCTTATCGACCAGGCTTTTATTCATACGATGAATTTATAAATTCTAATAAGAATTAAATTATTAATAGTATTATTTTATTGTTTTATGAATTTTTATTCAATTTATTAATATTATTATTTTATTTCAGATTTTTTATTATTTTTGTAAATGACGTGTATTTTGTTATATGAATAAATGATTATGATTATGATCAGACTTAATTTATTTATGTGTATATTTTAGTTTTTTTTATGATTTACGTTTTGCTTACGACACGTACTTGTGGTATTTGCACTCTGCACTTTGAAGCTTGTAGTTATAATTAAGATACCGAAAAAATACCGAATTTAAATGCCACCCGAGTCGTTTCCAGAAAGTTTATTGCCATATTAGATACTTATTATATCTTGATAAAATGGTGAATATGAACCATATCAATGATAAAAAGAATCAATCAAATCAGTTCACGATTAGCGGAGTAATTGCTTAACAAACAAAAATAAACTGGCCAAGTGCAAGTCGGACTCGCACTCGTAGGGTTCCGTACCACACTACAGTATTTTATAAGATCGAGCAAAAAATACCACTATAATTTTTCGTTAGCAAAAAATAATAATTATTAAACATTTTATTTCTTATAACGCCATCTAACGTCTAACAAAGGTGTTAGGAATCGACATTTCAATATAACGCCCTCTATGGGACGTTTACCTAACTAAGCGTACATAGATGGCGTGAAATGCCGAAAAAAACACGTTTCTTGTATGGGGACCCTCTATTATTTTTAACTTTATTCTGTTTTTAGTATTTGTTGTTATAGCGGCAACAGAAATACATTATCTCTGACAATTTCAACTGTCTAACTATCACGGTTCATGAATATACAGAGATACAGCCTGATGACAGACGGACAGACAGACAGACAGACAGACAGACAGACAGACAGACAGACAGATAGACAGACAGACAGACAGACAGACAGACAGACAAACAGACAGACAGACGGACAGCGGAGTCTTAGTAATAGGGTCCCGTTTTACCCTTTGGGTAAGGAACCCTAAAAAACAACATACAAACGAATAGTGAACTTAGATGTCATATATACGAAGATATAGATTTATTTTGTCGCCAAGCATCTAATGTGTTACGGCAGCTATCCTTGAGAGCCAGTTCCTTTTCTAGGCCTCGCGTGCTTATCATTTTCGACCGCATTATCACTTACCACAGGTGAGATAGTGGTCAAACGCTAGCCTATAGATATAAGAAAAAGTTAAAAAGCCTTGTAATTTTTTCTCGACTATTAAACAATCAAATAAATAAGTAAATAAAAATAAACAATGTACCTTTTAACTTTACTAACCTTAAAATCATCATTTATTACCGAGTTAGAAGCTAAAATCTTTCCTGAAAAAGCAATAAGAATATTTATTACCCTCTTTTCACATTTACACTAATTATCCGCCATTAAAATAAACTCGGAATAGTTGTAACGATCACATAACACGGCGATTTTTTCCTGATGGCGGCAAAACACAACATGTTTAATGTGTTTGAAAAACTTATAAAATATGGCGATTTCACACGAATATGATATACTGAGTCAGAAATAACTGCGACAAATGGACGAATAGAAATAGAAAGAGTGGGATTTATATTTGTATTTATTCATTGATAATTATAAACAATTATATGTCACAATATTGTCATGGTAAAATGGAATAGCTTCGAATGCTGGTCAAGTAAAGCTTTTATTATGAAAGCCAGCAATGATGGGACAACACACTTTAATCCCAATCGCTGATTCAAAGTCAACAGGGCATTTATAATCATAATTAATGAATACCATAATCACTCATTACCATTTAAGATATCTTCAGATATTATATAGATCAACTTTAACAACAAAAATAAACTGCTAGGAGCGTAGCCGTGAGACGTGACTAGTGTAACATAAACACATGGTTTTTCCATTCGTGGAAATTCAACCCCTTAACAAGTGGAGTACCACCCTAACACATTATACATTCCTAACATTTGCTCGTGTAACACGTTCCTATAAATTGTAAATTCAATGTTTTTTTTAATAAAATGCGAACTTTCAACAAAATATGTCAACTTTTTTAAACAAAAATGGAATACCGATGTTACGTGCTGCTAGGTTGGTCGGAAGTTAGATCTGGGAGTTACTACAAATAGATGCGTAGTCTTTCATTAACTAGAAAATACGATATACGAGTAAGTTTCTTCCGTGTTAAAAAGTATACTGGTTTAAAAGTTTTTTTAGATATAACTCTAAATGATATTTGTGTATTCTGTTAGTTTCCATGTTTTTATATTTTTAACCGACTTCACGAAAAAGGAAGAGGTTCCCAATTCGACTGTTAACACTCAGAACTCCGTCAAATCTTCACCAATTTCAAAAATTATTTTTTCGTTTGAGAGATTATGCCTTCCGATTGGTCCCATGCAAATGTTATCGAGGTGGAACAATTATCTCCGCAGATATAGAGATAAACATCTTCAACACATTACATACCTTGACGACACATGCGTTAGTATAAAAATACAAAATTCAAAATTCATTTATTTTTAGTTATGCCCATAAAACACATATTACAATTGCATTATTTATATCATAAAGTAAAAGCATAAACAAATTAAATTAAAAAATATTTTGTAAAATTCAGAAAGCGATCATAATTAAATAGGTGTAATGTGAAACGTGAACCTTGACGACATGATACTACTCGCTATTTTGACTATCGCGGCAAGTGAAGTCGTTTTTTTTTCATTTTGTAAACGATCTTAAATTATTACAGTACCACAGAGTGATGGTCACTTGTGATTGTAGGTTTTAAAACTAACTTTACGTTGGTGCTCCTTGCAACATTGGTTGCATCAAATTGCTACAGTTTGTAGTACTTATTACTCATTACTTTAAACTCAACTTTTGGAATGAGAAAATAAACAATATTAGTGTACAAAATTGAGAAGAAGTTACAAATCTATTAAAAATTGTGATAAAAAGGTGTTCGTACGTTATAATTTTTTTAAGATTAATTATCCCATACTTTTTTTATACTACAACACGCCAAATGTTAAGACAAAAATAACCAAAACATAAATTTTAGATCAATTTATTTTCTATAAATTATTAAAAACCTTAACTTAAAAATTGCATTACATAACTAATAGTACAAATATTTACAAATAAAATGAAAACATATAATAATAAATATATTAATTGACGTATCTATCATGTATTTGCGAACATCACATAACTCTAGCTGATATGTCACACGCTTTTATTCACTTTTCATAGTTTTGTTCAGAATTTGGGCGTCACTAGAATTGTCAAATAGTTTAAAATGGACAATGCGGGTTAGAAATAGCTCGGACAGCATTTTTTGTGTAGCAATAAAATAGAATTTTATTTTTGATACAAAACTGAAAATTATTTTATCGAGTCGCATTTGAAATGTGAGTAAGACGTGAGGTAACCTAACGTCCTCACATTGCATTTTCATATAGTATTTAGTGAACACACTCTTGACAAGAAGATAAATAGACAGATTACTTTTTTAATTTTCAACCAACTTCCAATAAAGAGGAGGTTCTCAATTTGTCTGTACGTTTTTTTTTGTATGTATGTATGTAAACCGATTTGAATGATTATTTTTGTTACAGGTAGGTTTAATTTCCAAGGTAGTCCCATTAAATTTTATGGCGATGTCATAAGTATCTTCAGAGATATGACGATAAACGTCTCAAACTTGCAACATAAACGGACTCGCGCGGCATGGAAGTCGGTTGTTTAACCGACTTCCGGATGGAGGTTCTCAATTCGTCTGTATGTTTTTTTTTGTTTTTTTTTTTGTTTGTATGTTACGCTATTACTCCGTCAATTGTGAACCGATTCGAATGATTATTTTTGTAATCGGTAGGATAGGTTGATAAGTATCTCCAGAGATATGATTATAAACGTCTCAAACTTGCTACTGATACTAACTCGCGGGGCATGGAAGTCGGTTGTTTTAGTTTTTAAATTATCTTAATTACACTTATCGAAAAACAAGCTCACACAAAAAAAATTCCTTAACTGTAAATGTGCTATAATGTCTCTTATTTATCAATTTATCATAATTTGAAGATTATCCAAAATTCTCTAAAAGGGTTACAACCCCTCATAATACATTTAACGTGATAATTTTTCACAATAAAACCTTCTGGAATGGCCATAGAATTAATGAGACAATTAAATTAAAGCGTGGCAACACTGCCAACCCTCGATTAATAAGAATTTTGATGGCAACATTGTATTACTCTTCGCATATTTAATTTATCTTGTGAGATCGTTACTTTTTTATAAATGTCTGCTGTTTAATATAAATATTCAAGCGTGCAACGAGGTTATCAATTTATTTCTTCCACAACACAATTGCAACTTGAAAATTTGAAATATTTTAAAGATTGAAACTGTAACTTTAATTTCAGTTCGCCTATTGACCTAATTTTTAACCGACAAAAAAAAACGGAGTAGGTTATCAAGTCAACGCGTATATTTTTTTTTATGTATGACCACGCATAACATTCTACAGAGTAGTTTGATTTCGATAATTCTTTTTTTATTGGGAAGGGTATACCCCCAAGGGGGTCTCATTTAAATTTTAACGAAATTGGTCAAGCCGTTTTGAATAAATCAACAAAAATAATGCATAAAAGTATCATTATTTTGATGATTTTATCATATCATCAATGTATGTCAACACACACGGGAAAAAACAAAGAGCCGAAAATGGGACACAGTTGCGTGTCTTGAGAGAGGCATATGTCCAGCAGTGGACTGATATCGGCTGATTATGATGATGATATTTTACAAAAGGTACTATTTAAATTTCATCGAGATATGTTCAGTATCTCCAGAGATATGAAGATAAACACCTCAAACTTTGTATTGAAATTGACTAGCGTGACGTTGAAAGTCGTTTTTTATGTGATCTTAAATTATTTTTATTATTATTACTAGCAGCCCGCCCCGGCTTCGCACGGGTAGAACATATATGTCAACAAAATTTGCATCAGTTTGTTGCATCGAATATAAAATATGAACATATTTAACAACCATCGTCATATTTCATCCAATTCACAAAACCTTAACGAATTATGCACCTAAACCTTCCTCATAAACACTCTGGCTATTGGTGAAAACCGCATGATAATCCGTTCAGTAGCTATTGAGATTATTGCGAACAGACAGACAGACGCAGTGATGAACTTTTTTTTATGATACTTACGTATTGATATTGGACGGCCCTTTGGCATAAAGGATAGTTACCCTGATTCTGACCCGACGGTCGTTGGTTCTAATCCTAGATATATACCTACCAATGAAAGTTTTATGCGCATTCATGAATCATGAGTTTTCGTACAGTGGTAGTGGGATCATTAAATCTACCAAAAAGTAGCTTACCACCAAGGAGTACATCTGCCGCCGTAACCTTACGGCGTTCCCCGACGCAAAATATAGGGGTAATATACGTTTAACGTGTGTATCTGTGTGTCTGTCTGTAGCAACTTAGCACCTAACCGGATGAACCGATTTTGTTTTTATTATTGATAGTTTTTTTTTTGTTTGATAGATGTCTTTATCGAGAGTTTTCTTAGCTTTGATTCATGAAAATTCGTTCAATAGTTATAAAATTATGAGCTTTTTTCTAGTTAATTGCGCTATGAAATCAACTTTCATAGGTCTGATCAATTCGAAAATCTTCTTCTTCAACGATATTGTAAGAACATGGAAGCCTCCTGGACTCTACAGAATACTCAAATCCTCACCAACTTACAGCTCAGATTTTAAATGTCGTGTTTAGAGTCATTGGAAAAAGCTATTATACATAGATCAGTTGGGGTGGTTTAAAATATTATATTATATTATTATATATATAGATGAATATTATTTTATACAATAGATAATATTATTATACTATATTGACTTCAAATTGATTGTGATCGGTGGGGATCTACAGCATAGCTAAGCCTAAAATAATATTTTCCTAGTAACTATGACCTAATCTGTGGTTTCACTGCAAATATTTTATTAATTTTGCGATGCGTGTTTGTGAAATTCGTGATATCTTCTAGAGTTTTCATTTGAATTATATACTGTAAAGGACAATTTTAATCTATAATATGTGGCCAAGCTAATTAACGTAATTATTTGGATAAGGATTAATACTATATACTTGAAAATAGCCTTGGAAGTTATGTAATATTTTTTAACAAAAAATTTAAGTTTAAAATGGTTCTTGTGAGTCAACCTTAAGAGATAGACATATGCTGTCGCGGACTTTTTTGTAGGTCTTATTAAGTTGTACAACTCTTGCATAGAAAATATTCTTCTATCTATTTTCAATTAAGCAGCGTTCGTAAGAAACGAGTTTTTTCGACCGTTTATTTGCCGACTTAGGTTGCAAATTAGGTCTCCACGAATGTACCTTTAATTTAAACGGGATAATATATAACCTATTTTCATTCCGAAAGTCCATTCTATGTATATTAGTGAAATAATTTTTTAAATCGGTTCAGTAGTTTTTGAGCTTACTCATTACAAACATACAAAAATACAAATGTTCTCTCTTTATAATATTAGTATGGATAACGCATAAATGTTCTATATAACGTTTGTCTGGGCCAGGGGTAAGCAATGACGTCTGCTTTTAACATAGTAGATTATAGTCACAAAAAAATATGAAATAAACTTACTTAGGTATACATACTTACATTAGTTTAAGAACTTAGTTATTATGTTTAGTTAAAAACTCAAAACAATAACAAAAATATATACTTAGGATACTAACAGTATTTTAAGAACTTCGTTATTAAGGTTAAATAAAAACGTTTAATTATTTTTTGCTTTTCAGTTTTTTCGGCGGTTTAATTTTTGTTAAAAAGTTTTATTACCATAATGACGTATTGTTTATTTTGTTTTGTCAAAACATATTAGACATAAATTTTATCCCTCTGCATTACAAATTTTGTGTTTATTAGAATATTTATTGTTGAATGTACTTTAATAATATGAGTCTTTGATAGTTACTTGAAATAAAATAATTTTATCTATTATTTAATTTTGCTACAACTTTTCCAAATGTCAGACTTCTCGCCAGTGTGTTTAGTTTTTTTTTTCTTATTTGCCATAATATTGCTGCTTGAAAAACAAAGTATCCAGTGATATTACAAGCTGTGTTGATTTGAAATTTCAAACCCAATACGTAGATATTTTTCGGAATGACGCGAATTGATAAATCTTATTAGAATTTTGCACGCAATTATTTTTTATGAAGAAATGATCACGATAAAAGTCTTTTATAAATAATACCTATCCATGGCATTAAAGCCAAATAGAGAGATAAATCACCTTCATAAAATAAACAACACTATTCTTGACACAATAAAATGAGTCTTCAAATAAAAAAAAAATCTTACAGAACATCAAACAAAGTAACGAACATTTTCAAATCCAAACCGGGATGTAAATCTAAATTGAAAGACATCGAATCATATTGTCCGATAGAAAAGTGGAGTAGCCCAAATTGGTCTCATTTATTCATGGGACGGACGGTGGCAAAAGAGGATTTGGTAAGGTATTTTTAAACGAGCGAACTTGAACTGATGCATGGCAGATTATTTTCGACAAAATGTTGGATTATACGTAGGTCAAAAAACGTCAGAAATTATACTAGAGGTTAATTGAGTTAAATATTTAGCAGCAACAAAGAATCAAACTATTGATAATTATATTTAAATTTACAATAGTAATCTTCTTTCTTTATTTCTTTCAAAATAATTTTAAAATGTTTATAATAAATGGATTGACAGGTGAGAAAAATATTAAGAGCTGAAATTTGAATTAACAATAAAGTACAAATAAGTATCCTCATGAAAATAAGTTTCACTAAATTCAAAACATTTTAAAAATGTATAGTCATAATTGGAACATATTTAAGAAGTGCGTCTCATTTGCGTGTCTTGTATCTCTGTTCTCGTTATTCATTATCTATTTATTTCCAAATTGTAACAAAAAGACATACAGAGAATTAACGTAATTTTGAATCACAGTTTACGTCGCAAAAATTACCATGTAACATCCAAAATCGAACTAAACGATTGCAATTTGTAATCCCCTACGGTTTCAAAATTCGTAACGCGTCGGACGAGCTATTGTCAACACATTCGGCTCCAGTCAGATATTTTCAAAAAGTGATAAAAGAATTGAGGGCAACATTCTGTTATTTTGAGGGTTCTGTGTGTTGAAAAATATGTAATCTCATATAATTTGACTTTATTTATAGACAATGATTTTATTAATAGAAAATGGGAAGAAAACTTATTTTGAAAATAAATTGTAGGTATTTTCATCAGGAATAATATTACATTTCTTCAAACTAAATAAAGCTTAACTTTTGAAAAAAAAAATAGGCATCTTCTTTTTATGAGTATTATATTGAAAAAACAAGAGTAACTGCTTCGCTAATATTTCAAGAGTTATAAAAAAATCTATATAAATTATTTCAAGCTTACATTATTTATTTAATTAACTTTCCAAGGTTAGAAAATATTTACGATAAAATAATGTGTCTTAAATCTTACGAAAATTGGTGCAAATATAAATATTAGATTGTAATGGTTGTACTTAATTATAATTAAGATAGTTTAAAAACTAAAACAACCGACTTCAATGCCCCGCGAGTCAATTTCAGTAGCAAGTTTAAGACGTTTATCGTCATAGCTCTGGAGATATTTATCAGATCTCGATGAAATTACAATGGGACCACCTCGAAAACGTACTCTACCGATTACAAATATAATCATTCGAATTGGTTCAGAATGGACGGAGTAATCGCGTAACATACACAAAAAAAACATACAGATGAATTTATAACCTCCTCATTTTGTGTAAAGTCGGTTCAAAATAATAAAAATCTACAGCACCAGAGTTTAAGCCAGTGACAATAGACAAACTAAAACATTCGCGCATCGAGCGTTTGAGCGTTAGACTTGAATAATAACTTTCGAAATTGTTGAACAAATATGGTTTTATCTTGTTTGTAAACCCTCTAAAATAAATATGTTATTTGGGATTTTTATTGTACATAAAATAACGTCACACGATTTTAAATAATTTTCAGCACAAACACAGTAACCACTGAAAGCTTTCTATTAAATAATGTGGTCAGTACAGTATCACCAGCTGTTTACGATATATATATAACTCCAAAATAATCATCGAGATAAATAAAAAAAAATCAAAAGGTACTAAAATTACCGACGTAATCTAGCAAAAACCATCCTTTACCCAGGTGTAAAGGCCAAAACAACTCGGTATTCGTGATTAACAACAGTAAATCTAGTACAAAGAGCCGTAAAGGTGATTTCTGACTCGAACTTTAATTTGATGAAACGCGCAGATAAAGTCAATTGATGTAACAATTACGTTCCCGCTTGACAGTGTAATTGGTAGAAGGCTACATGGCGTAATTACTGTAAAACCTTTAGGTTTCCACTTGTACTTTATATTGCATATAAATTCAACTAGAATTTATGTATAACGTTGAGTATTTTAATAATTACGAATATAAACTAAAGTGAATGGAACGATTTCTTAAGGACTCACAATGCATTAACATACTATTGTAAAATTGCTGATTTTCCTAAATGACGGTATACTTTCATACTATGCAGGACGTATAATATTCATTTATATATATCACGCCTATATACTCGTATATAGTATTTTGTAAGTGTCAGAACTCTAAATTGTCATTAGTCTCATTCTTACCATGGGCTCCTGTTTGTTTGACGTATTCTCAAGCAAAATTACCTGGGAAAAAAAAGTATTTTAATAAATACATCCAATTTATATAAAAGGAAAATAAAAGGGATAGAATCGTATTTTATAGATAACTAGCTGACCCGGCAAACGTTGTTTTGCCATATAAATAATTTCGTAGTAATTTCTAGTGTAGACAAAAAATAGCTTACTTATTGTAAGTATGTATGGAGGAAAAATGATTAAATTACTAAAATGGCTATTAAAAAATAAGGGTTGATCGTAGAAAGGTGAAAATTGAAGATTGTATGTATTTTTGTATGTTGTATCATAAAAAAATAGAAATTAAAAATTTTGTCTAAAAAATAAAAAAATAAATTTAGGGGTGGACTACCCCTAAAATTTAGGGGGATGAAAAATAGATGTTGGCCGATTCTCATAGATACCGGATAAGCACAAAAAATTTCATCAAAATCGGTCAAGCCGTTTCGGAGGAGTATGGCAACGAAAACTGTGACACGAGAATTTTATATATTAGATAATACTACGTAGTTGCTCAATATATTATTCTACAAAAGTAACAGCTGAAGTGACATTGACACTTATTTTATAATATATGTGTAATGTTTAGTCCATTCATTGGTTTTCTGGAAGATATAGTTTTAGCGACAAGACAACCTATTGAACCTTATTTTGGTAAGTTAAATCCTTATTTAGGTCGTATCTGTCTTATTAATTTAGGTCGTATCTGTCTAATCTTCTTGGTATCAATAAAGAGTATTTGAATTTAATTAAATTGACACATTGCACACGGTGAGATGGTGATTAAGTTTTTCTATCTATTATCTGATAGGCTAGTGTTGAACCACAAGTTCGAGGATGACAAACTCGATAGGCCTAGAATGGTCTGCCTTCCAAAGGCTGTATGCTGCTGGAACATCATCATCATCATCATCATAATCAGCCGGTGTTAGTCCACTGCTGGACGTAGGCCTCTCCCAAGATACGCCACTGAGCCGCTGCCGATGCTTTTGGAACACTGTATTGTTATGGCAGCAGATTTTTTCATTGATAGTGGTAAGCTATATATTGGCAACAAGTCGAAACATCGATTTAATGCTCATATCACCTGGGGAAGAACGTATGTACGAAGGTATTTACTCAGAAATTATACAAATTGCTACAACATATAAACTGTAGAACTTTTATATTAACACACACAACGTTTTGCACGAACAAATTCAAATACACATATTTGCATTTGAATTAAACATGGATGTCGGCGTATTTCATCCGTTCATTTTACCCGTTCATTCTGTGCATTCACTGTGTGTGAAGGTCCGCTTAGTTTCACGTAATATCATTGGTGTCTTATTTTATTTTATGGGATTTAAAAAAAATATATAACATTTTTATTTATATTGTATTCAGCCGACTTCTAAAAACGAGGAGGTTCTCAATTTGTCTGTATGTTTTTTTGAATGTATGTTACGCGATTACTCCGTCAATTGTGAACCGATTCAAATGATTATTTTTTAATTGCAAGGGTAAATTTTCAAGGTAGTTCCTTATAATGTCATTGAGATTTAATAAGTGTCTCCAGAGATATTGAGATAAACACCTCAAACTTAGTACCAAAAATGACTAGAGCGGCATTTGAAGTCGGTTTTTTTCGTTTCGTAAACTATTTAAAAATATTTTGTATTTAACTCATCTGCGATTACTAATTTAACAATAAAATCGGGATATTTATGCGTTCCCGAAAAATACTTTGATTATTCTGTTGCAAAGATATTTTGATTGTTCTGTTAAAAAGCGGCAGTGGATAAGGTGTCGGACTGGCGATCGAGACGTCGTGAGTTCGATCCCCACCCATTGAACTATTGACGTGAACCCACTCTAGACACAAGTATATTTAGCTTAGTTGGAGGGGTGAGCAAGAATATAGCAACCGACATTGCTAGTAAGCCTTTTTTTTAAACAAGTGCCATTATCGCGGTTGAAGTGGTAACCACCTAAGATATCAAACAGGCTGTGGATGATCATATTAATTTTATACGTATTATCTTCTTATATCTAAACTTAAGTACTTATTAAATCTTTAATAAAATTTTCAGCAAAATTGGTTATCCATTATCCACATAGAATTGTCCACTCAAAAATTCTGCAAATTGAACTGTTTGACCGTAAAGTGGTCACAAACAGAAAAACCAATTTTCGCTTTCATACTAATTGGCGTTGATTGTACATTATCAAATATTATCACAAGCTGTACTTGAACTGATATGCTTTACGTGCTAAAATGTAATTAATGATGTAAATAACTTCCAAAATATTGCAGCTTTTATGAAATAAAGTGTCTATTATAGGCAATTTACTTTTACAATCATTAAGTTCAAAACTATAAGGTTTATTTTGAATATAAGTCGAAACGACCACTTTTCTACTTTCCAAAAAGGAGGAGGTTCTCAATTTGTCTGTATTTTATTTTTTATTTTTAGTTTTTGTTTGTTTGTATGTTATGCGATTTTTCCGTGAATTGTGTACCGATTCGAATAATTTTTTTTTTAATTGGTAGGGTACGTTTTTGAAGTAGTCCCCTTGTAATTTAATCGAGATCTGATAAATATCTTCAGAGATATTACGATAAACGTCTCAAACTTGCTACTGATACTGACGCGGGGCATGGAAGTCGGTTGTTTTAGTTTTTAAACTATCTTAATAATCTGTATATTTAAAAAAAATGTACTGTGATATCAAATATGCAATTTTATACATTTTATGTTGCTTTGCCACCAAAGGCTGATAATATAGCTGTTATACGGTTTCGTATGAATTCTACCCGATTTTCTAATCTTAAAATCTTGTTTATTTTTAACCTCCAACGCAAAAAGGAGGAGTGTTATAAGTTTGACGAAAGTATCTGTGTGTCTGTCTGTGGAATCGTAGCGCGCAAACGGACGAACTAATTTTGATTTCATTTTTTTTGTTTGATAGGTGTCTTCGTCGAGCGTGTTCTTAGCTTTGTTTCATGATAATCTATTCAGCTGTTAAAATAGCATCAGCTCTTTTTTGGTTGCTGATATTAAGATTGCAACTTTCGTAGCCCTTTGACCGCGGACATCAAATAATAATAATACTTAAAATCAAAATTTAAAACCACCCCCGACTGATTTTTAGAGTTCCGTAGTCCTGACAAGGAACCCTTATAGTTTCGTCATGTCCGTCTGTCTGTCTGTCCGTCTGTCTGAGGTTTTGCTAAGAGACCGTTAATACTAGAAAGCTGTACTTTTGTAGGATGTAGTATGTATATAAATTACGCCGACAAAGTGGTGAAATAAAGTTAAAAAAAAATATATTTTTAGAGTAGCTCCCCTACATGAGAAGTGGGGATGATTTTTTCTTTGGGCGTATACCCCATCGTGTAGGATATCGTTGAATAGGTCTTTTTAAATGACTTCATTGAATGCTCCATTTACGAAATAATAAACTTTAAATTGCAAATTTTTGTTCCAGTAGTAGCAGTTTCAAGTCTTATTGTCTCAGCATTAGATCAAGTTTACCATTTAATATTCTTGCAATATCATTGAAGTAACAGGATACTGAATATCAAATTAATACATTTTTGTATTGATTTGAAATTAAAGTATCAAAGCATTTGATTTGACTAATGTAAACTACTGATTTGTATAATGTATAATTTGTTAGTTGAGACCATTCCAATGAGCTTTATACACGATATGTCAGACGAGGAGTTGAGCGTATTCTGCAGATTCTAGAGAATTGTCTCAGCGTTATGTAAAGTTAACCATATTCTTGCAATATCATTTAAGTAACAGGATACTAAAATTTCATTCGACATATGTAAACAACGATAAACAGACGGCAGTAGTGTGACAGGTAAGTAGTGCGCAGAATCGCCATTTTGATTGTTTTGACGTCCGCGGTCAAAAGACTACGAGTTTACGAAAGTTGCTATTATAGTCTTTTCAACCAAAAAGAGCTGATAGTATTCAAATGGCTGAACGGATTTTCATGAAACAAAGCTAAAAACACTTTCGATGAAGAAACCTATCAAACAAAAAAAAAACTAAATGAAAATCGGTTCATTCGTTTGAGCGCTACGATGCCACAGACAGACACGCAGATACACAGATACATAGATACACAGATACACAGATACACAGATACACAGATACACAGATACACAGATACACAGATACACAGATACACAGATACACAGATACACTGATACACATATACACAGATACACAGATACACAGACACACAGATACACAGACACACAGATACACAGATACACAGACACACAGATACACCGATACACACGTCAAACTTATCCTTCGTTTTGCGTCGGGGGTTAAAAATGGCGCTTCTGTGCACTACGTACCTGTCACTCTGCTGCCGTCTGTTTTACATAAGTCGAATGAAATTTCAGTATCCTGTTACTTAAAAGATATTGCAAGAATACGGTTAACTTTACATAACGCTGAGACAATTCTCTAGAATCTGCAGAATACGCTCCTCTCAACTCCTCGTCTGAGATATCGTGTTAAAGCTCATTGGAATTGTCTCAATTAACAAATTATACATTATACAAATCAGTCGGGGGTGGTTTTACATTTTTTACTGAAGAATGTATTTAATTTTAAATTTAATAGGTACAATCACCAAAAATTACTTAGATGGTATACTTTTTCTAAATTGATTTTTGTAATTGACTTTAACTTAGTATTGACTTTAATTTAGTATTTATTTAAAAGATTGCTGAAATATTTAAAAAGTTATATAATAACCGACCCACTATTATTGCAGCCCATTGTATTTTGTTTCAAATAAAGCTGTAATAGATGATTTCAAATCAAAAGTAATGTGTTTTTAGAAATACTACGATTAGTCGTATTACTATAGTAGATATATATATTTTTCTTATTGCAAAAGTTTATGAAAAGACATGGGGTGCATAGAAAATGTTTTGCAAGTAAATATTCACAGTAAACTTTTCGAGACTCTCTTATAAAAATCTTTCAATCCTCCCTTACCTGGAAACTTTGAAATGAATTCAATTTTTCTGAATACGTTCTTGATTCTTTTCATATTACGTTTCCTCCAGCCATAAGAACGTGTTACAGTATGGGCAGTTTTAGTAAAAAAATTCTATTAAAAATTAAAAATAGCAGTTATTAGTCAAATTATTATTTTGTTATAATTTTATAAATAGCATTGTATGTTAATTTCAGTTAAGTAAATGGAAATTATTAATTATTTAATATAATTGTTTTTTATGTAACAATAACTTGAATGGGTGAATTGGGAAAGTGGTAGGCCCATTCAAAGTACGATAATTAAATAAATAAAACAAATTTGCTAGCTGTGCCCCGCAACTTCGCCCGTGTTAAAAAAGTATCCTATAGCCTAATCCATAATACGGGCTATCACTGTACAAAATTTCAGCCAAAGCGGTGCAGCCGTTTGACAGTGAAGAAGTTCCAAACAAAAAAATAAACAAACTGACTTTCACATTTATAATATTGGTGTTGATTTTAATCAAAGACCTGGGATTCACTGCATTTAATGAATCCTACGTCTGTTATTTATTTGATACAATGATATATTTTTTATTGTAATGATATAGATACTAGGTTACATTGGTATTAAATATCATAGATAAATAAAACATTCCTTCCTGATGACAGCTTTCATGCTATAAAATTTAGAATGAAATGTCAAATGCCATGTTTTATAATATAAAGTAACAAGACAAGCACTACGCTCGCCTGATGGTAAGCGATAACGTCTACCTATTACAGATACAGTGGTATACAAAATTCTGGACTGCCAGAATTTTGCATGTCACTGCAATGCGCCTGTTACCTTGAGACATAAAGATGTTGAATCTCACATGCCCTGTAATTTTACTGGTCACCTTGCCATTTCAACCGAAAAACATTCCTATTTCGCGGCTGAAAATTAATTGGCAAAGCGGTGGCACCGCCCCAGACAGACAAACACAAGTCCTACCACTACATGTGAATGCCATGTTATGTGAATGTCAAATGACATTTGACATTTCGCGGACTTCTTATAACCCTAGCGCCGCAAGGAGCAAATTTACTCGCGGTCACCCCCTTTGAGCAGGTTTCTCTCAATTGAGTTACTCTCAATTAGTATTTGCCAGTAACTTTGCAAAGATCATCGTTCCATCGGAATTTACCTTCCTTCTGAGCTATCGGGTAAAAACTTAAAAAAAGCCTTTAAGGGCGTTTTTCCACTTATCTGTATTCGGTTCGTGTTAAATTTGTAATTAATTTTTTGAATAAATTTCAAATTTAAATTGAATTCGGATAAATGTGCAAAGGTTTACAACAAATGTATTTTTTCACGTATCGAACCCGAATCGAGTACGAACCTGTGACGGATAAGTGGAAAAACGCCCTTACTATCCTAACACATCCCAGACTGCAGTTTCTTACTGTTAGTATAGTGCACATTTTCTCGCTAGTATAGTTTTGCTATAAGCTTTATAAGCCAAGAGAACAACTTCTTACTTTGAAGAAGTCTCGCTACTTCCCGAGGTTGCTGAAGTTTTGATGGTGTCTTGTTCGGTTTCAGGAGGATACGTGTATTTTGATTATAACAATGTAAAGCAATTGGATTAATAACATACCTAAATAATACTTAAATTCAAAATGTATAACCACCCCGGGTGATCTATGCATAATCTGTTCATTGAGACCATTTAAATGAGCCCATTCTCGACATTATATGCTGTATATATGGTGTGTATATATGGTGTATATATGGTATATATGGTGAGGAGTTGAGTATTATCTAGATTCCAGGAGATGCCCAAGCATCAAGGTCATTGCTGTCATGTACCAAAAATGTATTTATTTTTACTATTATTAATTTGTATCAAAAAACCTAAATCAAAATCGGTTCATTAGTTTAGGCACTACGATGCCACAGATAAACACACAAAAATACATATGTCAAACTTATAACACCCCTTTTTTTTGCGTCGGGAGTTAAAAAAAGGAAATGTTATTAGCAAGAGTTTAATGAGAGTTAAAGTTGATGAAAAATAATGTATATAAACCTAATCTGTGGACATTTCTAAAGTATATATTTCTATAAAAGTACATTTAAGTTCTATTAGTATAGCTAAAGCTAAGGTTAACAGCAAAAGGGCTCTCAGTCTTATCTAGTGCACTTTTATAAGCCTGTATGAGTGCCCTCGTCAACGTATGATGCACACATGTTCGCGCACGCGTGCCTTAATGACGAGACACTTGGCTGATATAAATGTTTTTCAAGCCTTAAATATTATTACACTTTCAAATTCCTTACATAAATACTGTTTCGATACATACAATGTTAAGTCTCATATGCCCCGTAATTTCACTGAACACAAACACTACGATATCGCGGCTGTATTAATTGGCAAAGTGGTGGTACCGCCCCAGGCGGACTAGCAAAAGTCCTGTCACTACCGCGATTCTAGGAACTCGATTAAAAACTATGCGATTCAGATTCATTTATTTTCCATCAATTATAAACATTTCATAATATACATTTGAACTCAAGTAGTAATAGATAGAATTTAATATGATTTACGAGTGGCTTTTTTTATATCATTATAGGCTAGAATATGACCACTATCTTACCTGTTGGTAAGTGATGATGCAGTCGACGAGGAGGCACGCTAGGCCTAGAATGGGAACTGGCTCTCAAGGATAGCTAACAGAACACATAAGATGTTTGGCGACCGATTTTCAACTTGAGGGTTGAATTATTCGAGACCTTTTTAAGGGGTGAGAGACTCTACATTGAAAGCGATGCATCTTGTCATCGCAAACGTCTAATAAAAGGAGATGCAGCTAGACATTTATATATCTGCATATCTTTACTAAACAACGGTCATCGCTCAAAATTCATCGCCATTCATGAAGAGACTTCAACCCCAGAAGTCGGTAGAAACACGTTGATAAATAGCAAAAGATAGATTCTATAAAATGCTATTAATATCAAATCTTCTGACAGATATAAAATATATCCAATCTCATCAATCACACATATATCTAAACGGCACGAAATAATATCCTAGATCTTCCAAAATGTAGGATAAATCTTGGGCATAATGGACGGGGCAGATTTATGATTGTAAATGGCCAAATATCTTTTGTCGATGATTTATAATATATCACCTTGCAAGGTTTATTTACTCATTGTTAAGTAATATAGACTAGAATTCTAGATCGCGATTGGATGATATTGTGTCCTGGGAGAGGCTTATGTCTATCTGTGAATATACTCGTACCAGCTGATTGTGATTTTACTTTGTTTTTATATCTTATACATCCATCCTATATAGTTATTTATATCAATAATAATTAAGATAGTTTAAAAACTAAAACAACCGACTTCAATGCCCCGCGAGTCAATTTCAGTAGCAAGTTTGAGACGTTTATCGCCATATCCCTGGAGATACTTGTTAAATCTCGGTGAAATTACAATGAGACCACCTGGAAAACGTACTTTACTGATTACAAAAAAAACATTCGATACGGTTCTCAATTGACAGAGTAATCGCGTAACATACACACAAAAATAAACTGGCCAAGTGCAAGTTGGACTCGCACTCGTAGGGTTCCGTAATACAGTTAAGTATTCCATAACTATGACTTTTCGCACCTACAAAATTAACTTTGTTTACCATAGTATTTGTATGAAAAACAAACTTATCTTTGCGGTCGCCATATCTCTAAAACTACTGACTGTATCTCTTTCAAACTAATTTTCGTTGTTAGTTTTAATTGAGATCTACAGCATGTATTTCTTTTAGATTTTTCACTCCCATACTTTAAATGTTAGAGGGGGGGGGGGGGGGGGGACACACATTTTACCACTTTAGACGCGCCTATCTTTCAAATGATTGACTTCGAGAAAAAATGATTTTAGGAACCTCAATGTCATTTTTGAAGACCTATCCATAGACGTGTAGACCCCACACGTATTGGATTGAAGAAAACATTTTTTTTTTGTTTCAGTTACATGTATGGGATGCCCTAAACTTTTATATTTTTATTTTTGTGTAAAAATCGGAAAGCGGTTCACAGAATACATCTACTTACCAAGTTTCAATTCTGTTGTCCTAACAGTTTCGGAATAAAATGGCTGTGACATACGGACGGACAGACAGACAGACAGACATGAAGAATCTATAAGGGTTCCGTTTTTTGCCATTCGGCTACGGAACCCTAAAAACACATACACACATAGGTACTTATAATCGATTGTTAAATGACTGCTGATTAAATTTCCTTTTAAATCTTTACATTTACATGTATAAAACAAAGTTGCCACCCTCCGTCTGTACGCTTAGATCTTTTAAACTACGCAACGGATTTTAGTGCGGTATTTAAGGTTCCGTAGCTAAATGGCAAGAAACGGATCACTTATACATTCGTCATGTCTGTCTGTCTGTCCGTATGTCACAGCCACTTTATTCCGAAACTATAAACTTACAATTAAAAAAAAAAAAAAAAAAGATTTAGGGAGGCTACATGGAACTGAAACTAAAAAAAAATTTAACTTATACGTGCGCTGTGTTTATAGATACGATTACGTCTTTAAAAATGACATTGAGGTTCCTAAAACTATTTTTTCTCAAAGTCCGTAATTGAAATGATAGACACTTCTGAAGTGGTAAAATGTGAAAATGTGTGTCCTCCCCCCTCTAACTTTTAAAGTAAGGGAGTGAAAAACTAAAACAAATATATGCTGTAGATCTCAAATTAAACACATTCAACGAAATACGAATAATTATAGTTATAAAATACTAGAACTGTGTTACGAAACCCTGAGAGTGCGAGTCCGACTTGCACTTGGCCAGTTTATTATTAATAGATAGAGTGATTCAAGGGGGTTTATAACTAAGATTAAACGCGAGGAAAACCGCGGGGTGCAGCTAGGTAAACATACAAAGTTTATTTTAAACAAGTATTTTTGCTCAGTTATCACCTAATATAACTATTGTTGCAATCTAAGCCCAAACATTTTTGAGTCAGGTTTGAACCTGCGACTTCCAGATTGATCCTTACTAGCCCATCTTTACCAAAGATAGTTTACTCGGTTATCCGTAGATCCTTTGACTTCATAAGATGGATAGTGAGCGCATAATAGGAGAGGTAGATTTATGACATCCGCCATTGGAAAACGGCTATATATTTCTGGTAATCGACAATAATTCTTCAAGCTCTGATCTGTGGTGAAATATTGGGGCTGTATTATATCCATGGATTTCAGATTGTAATACCTACTTTTTAGCCAGCTTCGCAAAAAAGGAGGAGGTTCTCAATACGTCGGAATCTTTTATAGGGTTCCGTACCCAAAGGGTAAAACGGGACCCTATTACTAAGACTCCGCTGTCCGTCTGTCTGTCTGTCTGTCTGTCTATCTGTCTGTCCGTCTGTCACCAAGCTATAGCTCCGTGATAGTTAGACAGTTGAAATTTTCACAGATGGTGTATTTCTGTTGCCGCTAGAACAACAAATACTAAAAATAAAATAAAGTTAAAAAGTAAAGGGGGTCCCCATACAAAAAAAGTGTTTTTGAATGCCATCTATCTAATTAGTATCGTGAAAATGACATAGATGGCGCTAGTAAACAAGCCCCGTCTTTCTAGATCGCGACCAAATCAAATATTCTGGGTAATATCAATTAATGAAATATATGAGGTTGAAACTCTGTTATGTTTCGTATTGTACGGAACCCTCCCTAAGTGTGCGATAAGAGACGCGATGCTGACTCGCACTTGGCCAGTTTTATTTTTTGAATGTATGTTCAGCTGAAGATGCCTAAAACGATTTGAAAAAATCTTTTTTTGTTTCAAAAGGTACCCTTTCCAGGTGGTCTCATTTAAATTTTAACGAAATCGGTCAAGTGTTTTTTACTATTAATCTTAATAACATTTGTACTGCGATGCATTTATGTACCTCGACGATATACTACTACTTACTGCTGGCAACGTTGACTAGCACGATGTTTAAAGTCGGTTCTTTAAGTTTTTTAAACGATCTTAAATTATTATACCTTCTACAACAGACCATTATAAGGTCTATGCTACTACCACAGAATAATCAATAGTACAACTCCTATGAAGGTTTGTAAATATTCTGGCTTCAAACTTTTTGCTTTTTACCCGACTGCGCGACTCAAAGGAGAGGTAATGTGTTTCATCAGACTATGTATGTAATATTTGTTCCACTCTTGAGACAAACGCGTGGGTTGCTTTTGATAAGTGGCACGTCGTTATATACGCCATGCCAGCGCGAGTGTCCACAAAAATGTGTAAAAGTTCAAAATAGTGGGTTTTTGATGCCATTATTTTTTTTTTCTTCAAATCCTTGTGAGTTGGTTATCACATTAATAAGCTTGAAAATGTGATTGTAATATATATATATATATTTTTTAAATATTGTGAACATACTTGAATAAGGAATAATTAAGGTAGTTTAAAAACTAAAACAACCGACTTCAATACCCCGCGAGTCAATTTCACTAGCAAGTTTGAGACGTTTATCGTCATATCTCTGGAGATACTTATCAGATCTCGATGAATTTACAATGGGACCACCTCGAAAACGTGCCCTACTGATTACAAATATAATCGTTCGAATCGGTTCAGAATTGACGGAGTAATCGCGTGACATACACAAAAAAAACACATACAGACAAATTAAGAACCTCCTTCTTTTTTGTGAAGTCGGTAAAAAATATATATTTACGGACAATGTATTATGTATATATCATCCGCAGTCGGGTTTATTGTATTTTTTTAATAAATGTGTTATACGCAAACAATGTGCTACATAGGTTTTATTCTAGGAACATGCAGTCCATGTGTTTTTCGACCTAAATCCCTTGTGATTGTTTTCTGTGACCTTTGTGAGGCCAGTTGGCTCACCAGCCTTTACAATTTTAGCTAAGGTTGAGTAAAGAACCTAATCTGGGAACCTAAATCTGTTCATCGGTTCGGGCGCTACGGACTATGCCACAGACAGACACACACATACACAGATACACACGTCAAACTTATAAAACCCCTTCTTTATGCATCGGGGGTTAAAAATAGGATGGTGAACAACTTCCAGACACAGAACAATACTTTCAACGAAAAAAAAAACAAAATAACCGAAGCATGTAACCAGTTCATATTAAGGTGCAAGTAATTTAGGTATCGAGTTCAAACCCCGCCGTGCACCAATAGATTTTTCTATCGAAAAATGTATGTGCACTTTTCACAGTGGCCTTCTAGTGAAGGAATAACATCGTTAAGAAACCAACAACCCCCGCATACGGCGGACACTATCTAGTGACCGCCTGGCCAGCTACAACCCTCAAGTTAGAAAATCTGTCCCCAAAACATCTAATGTGTTCCGGCAGCTTTCCTTGAGAGCCATTTTCTATTCTAGGCCTAGCGTGCTTACCATCTCCGACCGCATCATCACTTCCCAACAAGTGAGATAGTGGTCAAACGCAAGCCTATAAAATACAAAAGATTTTTTTGTTTTTTGTTTAAAAGATCTAATATTATTTTCTTGGATTCAATATAAAGTTACCATGCCGTACATTATCACTCATAGAAATGCCTCACCTAACAAAAATACTCCACTCCCTAATGAGGCTTTGAGTATTTATGGCGCACCCTGGACGCCGTAACCAGCTCCAACCCTTCTCGGTACGACTGGACATTCCTACCGTAAATGGTACGATGTGGGGTTATCTTGTAATTCTGTATCGTTCGATTGTTATCTCCATTTGTTACTTCCTGTGCCCCGAGGTCTTACCCGCGTAGACATCGTTGCCGTAAGAAAATCGGTATAAAAAGTATGTTTTTTTTTTTTTTTTTAATACGTTATAGGCTAGCGTTTGACCACTATCTCACCTGTTGGTAAGTGATGATGCGGTCGAAGATGGTAAGCAGGCTAGGCCTAGAATGGGAACTGGCTCTCAAGGATAGCTGCCGGAACACATTAGATGTTTGGTGACAGATTTTCTAACTTGAGGGTGGTAGCTGGCCAGGCGGACACTAGATAGTGTCCTACCACCATGCGGGGGGTTTTGTTGGTTTCTTAACGATGTTTTTCCTTCACCGGAGGGCCACTGTGAGAAGCGCACATAAATTTTTCGATAGAAAAATCCATTGGTGCACGGCGGTTTGAACTCGGTACCACGGCATCAAAGCCGAACGTTCTCCCGATTACGCCACCGGGCCCTCGAATGTGTGTGTTATTCCAGGGTCTAGGCTATCTACATATTAAATTCAAGCTCAATCGGTTGAGTAGTTTTAGCCCGAGGATGTAACGAACATACTATATATCATAAAGACGAAGGTTTGTGAGTATGTACGTATTTACAATATTAGTAGGGTGGTTGTGTATATTTAAATTATCGCTCATTTGAATTTAAAATTTTCATTAACGTCTTGTTAGGGTTCCGTAGTCCTAAGTCAAAGTCAAAGTCAAGCATTTATTCAGTATATGGGCAAATTAAAAATTTGCACTTACACAAGTCAAATTACATTAAACAGATCATATTCAATAAAAAATATTATAGATATAACAGAAACATAACTTATTGCATTAAATTTACAAAAAAAGAAAAGGTATTGAGCCATTCAGCTTTCATCTAGACGTCGAACGTCACACTTAAAACACATGTTTGATTCCCCTGATTAATGTAGGGTTGCCAACCGTACTATTACGTGCACCCGCAACCCAGTGCAAGTTTCAGTACTTCAGACAATTTTTATCCAAAAAATTGTGAAATAATGAAACATAATAAATAAATAAAATAAAACGCAGACTAATTGCAGAACTGCATCCTGATAAGGAACCCTTATAGTTTCGTCATGTCCGT
This sequence comes from Cabera pusaria, assembly GCA_954871355.1. NCBI lineage: Eukaryota > Metazoa > Arthropoda > Insecta > Lepidoptera > Geometridae > Cabera > Cabera pusaria. The sequence goes on from OX940910.1 coordinate 18,754,082, forward strand.
CTGTCTGTCTGTCTGTCTATCCGAGGTTTTGCTAAGAGACCGTTAATACTAGAAATTAAATAAAAAAATAATTTTAATTTTAAACTTCTCCATCTTTTCGATGCAGGAATTAGACTCCTTTTTCCATTCTTCCTTTTTCCGTAATTCGTTTTTTAAATATTCAAAACGTTCGTCATAAAAAGAAACATATAGGTATATAAAAAGTTGTGAATCATGAAACCATGCATGAAGGTGATTAAAGAAAATAGAAATATCACAAGTTACAAGCTTTTGTTAACTCTATCTGGTACAGTGGTCAACTCTTCGTGAACTTTATGTATGCGAGTGGCGAGAGTATAGTTTTAGTTAGTGTACAATCCTTTTGGTTGAAATTAATAAGTAATTTCCTTATTACTATCACAATGTGATAAAATGTATTACGTCTTATTTATTATTATACATATATATATACATATGCATATATATACATATACATTATATATTATTATTGAGGGCCCGGTGGCGTAATCAGGAGAACGGTCGGCTTTGATGCCGTGGTACCGAGTTCAAACCGCCGTGCACCAATGGATTTGTCAATCGAAAAATTTATGTGCGCTTCTCACAGTGGCCCTCCGGTGAAGGAAAACATCGTAAAAAAACCAACAACCCCCGCATGGTGGTAGGACACTATCTACTGTCCGCCTGGCCAGCTACCACCCTCAAGTTAGAAAATCTGTCACCAAATATCTAATGTGTTCCGGCAGCTATCCTTGAGAGCCAGTTCCCATTCTAGGCCTAGCGTGCTTACCATCTTCGACCGCATCATCACTTACCAACAGGTGAGATAGTGGTCAAATTCTAGCCTATAAAGTATAAAAAAAAAACATTGTTATGTTTCGAAAGGAGAGTCCAGCAGTGGACGGAGATTAGCTTAGCTGGTAATGATGTTGATGATGTTTCATCATTATCAGCCGGTATCAGTCCACTGCTGGACATAGGCCTCCCCCAAGACACGCCACTGAGCCCGATCTTCGGCTTTTTGCTTCCAGTCACTGCCCACCGCTTTGCGAATGTCGTCGCTACACCTGGTCACAGGGCGTCCTACGCTACGTTTGCCGATTCGTGGTCTCCACTCTAAAACCAGTCTGCCCCAACGGTTATCGGTCCTACGGCAGATATGACCATGATGATGTTTGAAATATTTTAATAAATTAAATTAATTTTGTCAATATCTTAAACTATCATATTTTCACACAAACTTATATATGGTTTTTACTACCAACGATCGATCGATTGAATTACAAAATAGCCCTGCAATATAACCCATGTGAATGAATGACCAGTGGTAGGTATAACCCTTCTGAATGAGCAAGTGTTATGGTGGCTGGTGATAATGACCACGTCTATTTGAGGGTTGGATTGGGGTAACTGGCTTTGATTGTTCTGCGATTTTATGTGTGGATATGTTTATTATTGCTGCGAATAATAGCAATAAAATAATGGCATCCCACAATAACATAAGTCCGAAAATCTTATGTCAGATTTTTAGTTTTGTCTCTGTCAAAAGTATTAATTCAAATTCAAATTCAAATTCAAAATCATTTATTGCGACTAATTTTTCAAGTCATAGATACAATATAAATAATTAAAACATTTTAATGAAGACTACTACAAGAGTAGTATATTTTTAATGAGTTATGGTTATGTCTCGCGGCTTCGTTTAGGTCAAAAAGTGATTGTTAAACTATATAGGATAGGAATATATTAGAATAGAAAACACTTTATTCAACACCATAATAAAGAAACAGTACAATACAATAAATAAAACAAGTGTAACAATAGGCGGTCTTATCGCTAAAAGCGATCTCTTCCAAACAACCTTCTGATGGAGAAACAATTAACGTGATACGGCGGTAGGATATATTGTATAAACTATATTTATTCAAGTTTATAAAGTCTGTGGGTCAAATTTTATTTAATACCAGTCTTTTTACAAGCTTTTATTACCTCGTCACTTTATTTTTTGTCTGTATGTCTATCGTTTGGGGTGAAATCTTGCAAATCAAATTTTAAGCATTTCCCACTTAGCTATCCGGTTGAAACTTTCAGGATACGTCACAACTCGATGAAAATTCATTTTATATACGTTTATTAGCATACAATGCCGACCTAGTCTCAATAAACCATTAAAACCGCTATATCTCCTAAAAAAAGCGAAATAGATCAGAAATAAACGTAAAACTTGGTTTTTAGATTAACTTATTGATCTAAATTAATTTCTTGTTTACCTACGCGATGAATTAACATACATCATGTTAGATAGGATGAGTTTTGTGTCGTTGAAAAACAAACAATATAAACTAAAATTGCAGCATTCTACATGTATTACAGAAATCTCCCAAGGATGCGATCCCAAAGGCGAAACTCGCGTCGACAAGTTCTTATTCTTATATTTTTGACGTCTTATAAATCGATGCTGCACGCACAAAAAAGTGTCACCTTCCGCGTGCGATTGAAAGCGCGGAACAAGCGATAGAGAAGCACGATCGCACGTTATCACTTAAAATTATCGTCCGTAAACCGACTTTACAAACAACCATTTTTTTTAGATCATAATCTAGATAAAGAAACAAGTCATTGGAATGCTTAAAATACAAACAAAGTTAAAGGCAATAGCTTATCCTCAATGCATACTATAAATAAAAATTCTACACAGCGAGACCAAGTCGATCGTAAAACACAATTTGGCAAACTTTTAAGCCGTGCGCGGAACAGGTTACTTCAAGTTGTTTCCAACTCTTGAGTGCGAAGTTGTCCCAATCGATTCATACATAAGTGATTTCACCGTGTATTTTTTTATCGAAGAGTGTATATTAGAGTTATAAAAATTATAATGATAATTATTATTATATGCTTTGATCTGTTGGGACCGATCTATTGTCACGGACAGGACTATTGTCGCTAATAAGCCTGATATCGTGATAGTTGACCGGTCCCAGGGAAGGGCAGTGTTAGTCGACTTCACCATCCCGCATGACGAGAACCTCGTGAAAGCCGAAAAGGACAAGCTCAGCAAGTACCTTGACCTGGCTCACGAGGATACCACCATGTGGGATGTTGACTCGACTATTATTGTCCCGATAGTTGTCTCGGCAGACGGCCTAATAGAGAAGAGTCTCGACCAACATCTGAAGAGACACTCAGTAGACGGCTGGATCAAGGGCCAGATACAGACGGCGGTACTTCTTGACACGGCACGCATCGTCAGGAGGTTCTTCTCTCTGCAGCCCTAACCACTGGTAGCTTGGGCCCTGCCCCACTACTACTACTAGCGGCACCCTAGATTTAGGTTTTTTATAATAATTTATGTTTTTGTAGTTATTTTCTTTATTTTATTTATATGCAATATTATAAATAACCTAAATTTAAGAAAATGAAATATGATGAATCACTATGATATCACTATAATAATTATTTATTGACTTTTAACTCCGTCAGAGAACGAAAGTTATAGCTCAAAGAATTAGCAAGCTAAAATGGCAATGGGCTGGTTACATCTGTCGTAGCACCGTAGAACCGTAGAACCGTTGGTGTAGAAAGACGTGTTCTAGAGTGGAGACCACGGCTCGGAAAACATAATGTAGGGCGCCCTCCAGCTAAATGGAGCGATGATATACGCAAGGTAACTGGTAGTGGTTGGAAACGAATAGGCTTGCCATAGGAAAGGCCTATGTCCAGCAGTAGACGGATATTGGCTGATAATAATGACTTTAAATACATGTGTATGAGGTGATTTTGTACTTATAGACTAATTATAAACAACAAGTTTGTTGGTATTTGTAGAAGTTATAAAACTGTGTTACAAACACCATCGGCCGCAGTTAGATAACCACAACATAATGTACATACACATTCTTTTAAATATAAATACATTTATATAGAAATATTTAATATCATATATATTTAAATATACAAATCTAAATTGCGTTTGTAAGTGTTTTTTGTGTATTGTTTCAGCTTCATTCAGAAGCCTTCTCCAAGATCTTGAATGCGAAGTGCACACAGCTGTCGCCATCTCTATGGCAATCTAAAAAATTCACTGTTGATATACATTTTGACTTCTCATCCTGTTCTTACCAGCATTTCAAGAAGATCATCCCAGTGCTTCTGAAAGCATACTTCACTACGCGGCTATCGGTGATCTCTGCTTAAGAACTCGTTTACCCCAACGATTATTATCATTCTGCAACCTACAGCCTCTTAAGTTTGGTAATCCTGTGCTCCTAGTGATTTTAACTTCAAGATCACGCTGTTGATTCACTGTAAGGTATTGTTTTAAACACACAGTTACGTGTAGGGTTGGCAGCCCTTCTTTAATATTTTTTAATAGTCTGACGACAACGATTGGGTGAAAGCTGAATGGTTCATTACTTACTGCGTTAAATTCTGCTTTTGCTATGTTTACTTGATAATTTATTTTATGACTTATGATTTTGACGTGTATATGTGCGTATATTAATACTACCTACATACTGAATAAATGCTTTGATTCTTTGATTCTTTGTTTACTACTTGTATCACCTCTGATAAACATAAGTTATTTTTCAAAAAAAATATAACCGACTTCATAACCACAAAAAGGCACTCAAAAGCGAAAAATAATTTACTTAAAATTATTACAAGCGTTACCCACTTCTCTATTTGAAGTCGGTGCCAGCCAAGCCTATTGGATATTAGATAGACACTATGTATGTAGTAGTAGTAGGTAGGTTAGTAAGTAGGTAGATACATGTAGGTATTATCTATCTACTACCTATTAGACTTGGCTGGCACCGACTTCAAATAGAGAAGTGGGTAACGCTTGTAATAATTTTAAGTAAATTATTTTTCGCTTTTGAGTGCCTTTTTGTGGTTATGAAGTCGGTTATATTTTTTTTTGAAAAATAACTTATTTTACCCTTTTTAGTGCAAAAAAAATATTAATGAAATTACATGCATCTATTAAATTTCGTGTCTGGGCCGTTATACACTGAAGGATATATACTTTTTGAAAATTTCAAGTATGTACCTATAACGGTTAAGAAGATACAGATCTGTAAAGTGCGCACATATAGACACACAGACGGACGGACGGACGGACGAACAGACAACAAAGTCTCAGAAAGTGATCATTTGGTAGCCTTTGGGTTCGGAACTCTAAAAAAAATTGACTTTAAATGCCGCGCTAAAGTGAAAATATTCACTAGTAATAATGATGTCATCAAGGTATCAAAGGACAATGTCCAAAATGGCCCTGTACAATTAAAGCATCTGACACACACGATAATTAATTGTCTATTTTATTACAATAATTCCAAATACTTTTATAACACGGACTAGTTGTATTTCAAAATGAATATAAAAAGTATTATTTGCTATTATTAACATTAATTGCCGCCATATGGCCAACAGAGTACTGAATCACTCTACTACGTTATAAGCGGCACTTCCCTATATTGTGGATACCCGAATTATGAAAGCACTGTGTAGCCAACCTAACAACGGAAAGTATTATTTACGTAGTAACTATTATATAATATGTGGTTTTATGCTTATAATTTTTTTTTGCTGTGTTGATTGGTACAAAGTACGTTCATAATTCTGAGTTATTTAAATATGTATGCAGTGTCGCGGGACTGAAATGGCCGCCATCTTCACCAAACGTCATGTCATGTCAAAAAATATTAGGTAGGGTTAAAAAAGTTTGCACCCTAACAGACTTTGCCCGGTAGAACATCCCTGTGAAGACAAATTATTTATATTTATATATAATTATTTATTATAATTATTTATTGAGGGCCCGGTGGCGTAATTGGGAGAACGGTCGGCTTTGATGCCGTGGTACCGAGTTCAAACCGCCGTGCACCAATGAATTTTTCTATCGAAAAATATATGTGCGCTTCTCACAGTGGCCCTCCGGTGAAGGAAAACATCGTTAAGAAACCAATAACCCCCGCATGGTGGTAGAACATATCTAGTGTCCGACTGGCCAGCTACCACCCTCAAGTCAGAAAATCTGTCGCCAAACATCTAGTGTGTTCCGGCAGCTATCCTTGAGCGCCAGTTCCCATTCTAGTCCACTTCTCTATCTTCGACCGCATCATCACTTAGCAACAGGTGAGATAGTGGTCAAACGCTTGCCTATAAGATATAAAAAAAAATTATACCCACCTTTATTTCTATCTCGCTCACAGTTACCGTAAGAATATCTTATATGCAATAGCAACCTCCATTGTGTATAATCTTCTTGGGACTCTTCTACTAAAACTAGTACATTCTCCTATGTTTGAGGTATTTATCTCCATATCTCAGGTGATACTAATCAGATCTCGATAAAATTAAAATGGGACCACCTCGGAAACGTATCCTACCTATTAAAAAAAGAATCATTTGAATCCGTTCACAATTGATGGAGAAATCGCGTAACATACACACAAAAAAAAAAAAAAAAAAAAAAAAACATACAGACGAATTGAGAACCGCCTCCTTTTTTGTGAAGTCGGTTAAAAAGGAAGGGAAAGGTTATGATTTAAGCAGTCTATATTTTTATGTATGTATGTTTGTATTTATGTATTTTTCTCCGTAGCGCCTAATCTGTTCATCCGATTTTGATGAATAATATGTCAATCGATTCATTGTTATGGCCCGGGTACATGGGCTACATTTTACTCAACTTCAACAAAAGGAAGAGTCGATTTTACCTTGTAAACTCCTATTTTAACCGATTTCATTTCTTTCTTTTTAGTTATATCGTTTTGTGTATCAAATACACTCTTCTAATATGTTTATTTATTGTAAGCTGTTGCTCGCGGCTTTGCTTGCATGCACCCGACAATCAACACCAATAATATAAATACGAAAGTTAGTTTCTTTATTTGTTTGCTTGTTTGCGACTTCTTCACGGTTAAATCGCTGGACCGATTTAGCTGAAATTTTGCACAGGGATAGCCAGTACTATTTTTTTTTATTAAAATCAGGTAACGTGACCCATTTATTAGAATTATACATAATATACATTAAATTGAATTTTACATAAAGACACAAAATTATAACAATAAAACAACAATTCAATTAAAACAAAATGACAAAGAAAATAAAAATAAAAATACAAATGTCAAACAATAAAATAATCAATAGATTAGTTAAATTCTATAAAGCAAATACAATACAATACAATACTATGGATTGGACTATAGGATTCTTTTTAACGCGAACGAAGCCGCGGGATTTAGCTAGTTAGGAATAATTAGGTTAATTGCAAAAATGGGTATCGCTTGACCACTATCTCACATATTGTTTCTTCTTATTTCATAACTAAATATTAACTTCATGTTGTACATTGCATTGCAAATTTAAGAAGAGTATCTTTAACCCACTGTGTGTGGGTTAAAGATACTCTTCTTATACACAGACAGATATACTGTCATAATATTTAACACATACATCATAATAAATTAATAACAAAAAGAAGTCCAAAATGACATGCAATCAGAACCCTCTCCTAAAATTCACTCCACGGCAAGTGGTGGTCTCAAGCCGTAATTAAAAATTACACAACTATAAGTGGGGTTTTTAGGATTCCGTGCAGGAATTGAAAACTGAAATTGTAATTTACACTTACATCGTACAGATCTAAAATTTTATAAAACACGCTTGAACTGAAGAACAGACACCTGGCTCAATCATCAGAATCTTGTTACTAAGCTAAATCTACTAGACTAGTCAAAACGTATCAGATGAGCCGATCTCGAGGTACTAGTAGCTACGGAAGAGTTCTACTGTCCTAGTTTCTACTATTTCACTTCTTTGCATCATCATCAAAACAGCATCAAGATATCAAATCACAGTATTGTCGTCTATACCACATCCTCTGTAATATAAAAGGCAAACGTTACTGTCTCACTAACTTTGTATGAGTTTTCATCGTAAACGCTTTTGACAGATATCACATAGTTTTGGACTTATTCTGGCTCTCTGATTGGTCTAAATTTAGTGAAGTTATTTTATAGTAACCACTAGAGCCGCAGTACTGTTTTTCGTACAAAATTTGTTCGATATACACTATCGAGTTTGGTATGAAAACTCGACTTAAGGGTACTTACTGACTGATCTATCAATGCACAGCTCAACCCCCTCAACGGCTTGCGCAGAAATTTGGCATGCAGATAGTTATTATGACGTCAGTATTCGTTAAAAAAGAATTTTCCAAAACTCATCCCTTCAGGAGATGAAACAGGGGTTCAAAGTTTGTATGGAGAAACAAGATTAGATAGTCTTTTTTATTCGAAACTACACACAAGTACTTCTGCCAATAAATAAGTAAATTCGTGCTTAAGGCATTTTTTAAATTCCACCTCTAAAAGGTAAAATGGATAACGAAGTCTAAAAATGCATATGGTTTCTGGGTTTTACAATTTATATATTTAAAATTTTATATATGTTTCTTAGAGTGAAGATTCCGTAGTTTCCTTATATCCTGGTTCCCCAGTAGTAGACACTTCTTTAAGTCAATTAATAAATATGTTTAAATTACGGAACCTGGTTACGCTTAGCCATTTTTTTTTGTTTAAACAAGCTCATTTTTCGCTGAAAAGCCGGGGGTGGAAACTAAGCCATTCAACCCTCAGTCGTCCGCGGATAATGGTAGGGCATTTCAGACCATTGTGACTACAGACTATTTGCTGGATTTTACAATACATTGAGTCTATGATTTTTTGTAGGGTTGTTGTTCGGGAGAGTTTTTATATTTTGTGCTATTGCTTATTTTATGCTACTTATTTTTTTTATATCTGAAAGCTGTATTGTGAGAATTAGAGACATTGCATGTGCTTAGTTAATGTTGAATGAATGAATGAATGAATAAATGAATATTTTTTATTGTACACCATACAATAAATACTTAGGTTTATAAAATATTTTACACTAGTACAATGGGTAGTCTTATCGCTCAAAGCGATCTCTTTCAGACAACCTTTGGACAGAGTGGACAGTACGAATATTTCAATGGCTAAGGTGCGCATTTATCAACTATAATGAGATGTGATATTACCATATTGATTCGTATAGCGAAATAATTTTTGTACGTACAAAAAAAATATTCAGAAAATGTAAACACCAGACAACCGACTTTCTATGCACAACTATCTCTAGCGAATAAAAATATCATAAAATAATTTATCTAAAATTATCATAATCTGGGTTATGACATTTTAACGCGTGATATTAATATTTAGTTTTAAACAAACCGGCATTCACTCGCGTTTATTTTTCGGGTTATGCTCCGACCGGTTTCGACTCGATTTGAGAGTCTTCATTCGGGAGCGGCTAGGAGAGCTGTGGCTCGTGGCGTGCCGCACGAGCTTCATAGCGCGACTAACTCGACAGTCAGTACAGTCGCGCTGGCAATCGAGAGGTCGTGAGTTCGATCCCCACCCAATCCAGACACAAACATATGCATTTAGCTTAGTTGGTGGAGTTAATAAAAATACTGGTAATGTGCAACTCACATAGCTAGTAAGCTGTATTTAAAAAAAAATCTGAAGTCGAATGCCGTCTCTTCAAATAACCAACCACTCAGTATTTAATCATTACCACCTATACATTCTCACCTTAACTGCACCAATTAAAACTCAGTTTAAAATTTTAACCGTAAGGCCGATATTAATTCGTCATTAACATCAACAAAAGCTGAAAACACCAGCTAAAAATAAAACCAGCATTTTTTTTATTTTTCTTAAACTCTTGAAATTGTAAAACCCACTTGGTGTATAATAGAGAGGGGGTACAAGAGACCCCTCGAGCCCCACTGAATAGCAAGAGGGTTCTTCAGACCCCGCGTAGATATTTACGGGTTGAAGCAACGCCATTTTTTATTTTCAAATTTCGTTGTCACCTTAATTGGAGGTTGTAGTTGGGTTTATTGTTTTTCATTTACATAAAGTTAGTGTTAGTTGAATGGAGTTTGAACCGCCAAATTAATACCTGTCTTTATTTGAGGCCAGTAGAAGCCAACTGCAACATTTACCACCTCAGGAGTACCATAATATACTCTTTCGAATAAAAAAGAGAGTGCAAAGAAATCAACGAGTTAGAAGTGCAACTTTCAAGTTCATTCAATTTAATTCTCGTCTTTAATTATTTTTTTAATTGAAAAATTCTTTAGCGCCGTTGCGCACTTTTCTTGGTATGGGTAAAAAATTTTAAACTCGCGTCAGGGTCACGTGTCCTGATCGTAAGACGAAAATTCGTAAGACGGAGCGCAGGGCGCTTGCGCGAGGTGTCATTCCAACGGAGCGTAGGGCGCTTGTGCGAGTGTCATTCCATAAGATCGTTTAAAAAACTAAAAAAAGAACCGACTTCAATGCCGCGCTATTAATTTTCAGTACCAATTTTGAGGTGTTTATCTCCATATCTCTGGAGATACTAATCAGACCTCAATAAAATTACCATGGTACCACACTTCGGATATTTCCTTTCCAACGAAAAATTAATAATCAAAATCGGTTCATAAACGACGAAGTTATCCCCGAACAAACATAAAAAAACAAAAACAAACATATATACGGTCGAATTAAGAAACCTCCTCCTTTTTTTGAAGTTGGTTAAAAATATTTAATAAAACTCAGACGTCAGACTTTTGTCCCGCACACGGAGGGTTCCAAACGCCATCTAACGAATATCTAACGAACTTCTAGCACCAACTAACTAAACGTTAACCAAAGAAAATATAATAATACTACGCGTTAACACAAAGGTGTAAGTAATTAATATTATTAAATATCTGGTTGACCGAGCTTTGCTCAGTATTTTTTGCGACTCGCTCGGGAGATTCATATTTTTCTGTTTAAAATATGACTCTTCCCGACATCTATTGACGAATAATAATACTTTTTTTTTTATTGAGAGTAACTAACTGCTTTATCAACACAATAACACTAAAGCTACTTCTACTCGCCAATAGATGTCGGGAAGAGTCATATTTTAAGTTGATTATCGATAAAGTTGATCATTGAAAACTCGAATAAAACAACATTTTCTGAAAATGAATCCTAGCTAGATCGATTTATCACCCCCGAAATCCGCTGTATACTAAATTTTATTTAATCGTTGGAGCCGTTTCCGAGAACACGATAGCGCCATCTATTTTGCTAGCTAGATGGCGCGCTATCGTAAAAAACACTTTTTTTGTTTTAAGCCCTTTAATTTGTATCTATGTTCTGTTCTTAGTATTTGTTGTTATAGCGGCAACAGAAATACATCATCTGTGAAAATTTCAACCGCCTAACTATCACAGTTCATGAGATACAGCCTGGTGACAGACGGACAGACAGACAGACAGACGGACAGTGGAGTCTCAGTAATAGGGTTCCGTTGGTACCCTTTGGGTTCGGAACCCTAAAAATGACGTGTTCAAGTTTTCACTTCTGCCGGCACTCTCGGCACATGAGTAAAGAAGTCTACTCATGTGCTCTCGGAGTGCAACCCGTTGTTTTCTTAGCAGGAAGAATGCCCAAATTATAGCTTATACGTCCTTGTAGTTACGCCGTTCTACAATAGAGGGCGTTTATAAATATAACATATAACATGACGCTTACGTCACTTCCGTTGGTACGGACCGTGACGTAACGTCACTTTTGCCAGATTATATACCACATACGCCTAAAAAAGTTTCACTTGAAAAATATTTTTTAAAATCGGTCAACAATTGACGGAGAAATTGATTAAAATAAATAAATAAAAAAATATTAATAAAACGCACATATGAACTAAGAACCTCCTTTTTGACGTCGGTTAAAAAGTGACATTGCGTTGTGTATGCCGGAAAATTACTATTCACGTTTGGTGGACATTTTGGGGCTAAAAAAAGGAAACTTAGAAATATGATCATATGACCATATTTCTAAAAAAAAACTTAAAATAATAACATATAAATTATGGTCGTGTGACCATAATTCTAAGTTTCTTTTTTTGGCCCCAATTTTGGCTCAATTGGCCGAAAATGAATAGTAATTTTTCCGGCATTCAAACGCAATGTCACTTTTATGGTCTATGTACTCGTACAAGTAATAGTATGAAGCAAAGTACTCCAATTAGAAATTATTCTGGTATTAAATTCATATGCGCATCTTTTGATGTTGCCTACTGTACAGTCTGTTGTTGTTCATATTACCTCTAACGCCGACATATTATGCTTAGATTTTCCAGTCACTTAATAAAATAAATGAGCAAAATCTATAAACTCATTAAGAAGTCATCAAAAGGTTATACGATAGAAATAAGTGCTTTCTTTATATGACACGCGAACTTATCAAATTAAACTGAATATTGTGAGAAGAGGATTGTTTAGTACCTACTCGTATATTAAATTTGTATCAATCAAGTTAAAGTGTGAATATTAACATTTTGTTTTTTGCTGTTATGAAACGTGTCTTGTATAAATTGTGAATATTAACTTTATTATTGTGTTCCTGTTATAAAACGTGTCTTGTATATATTTTTATTTTTGTTATTCTTAATAGAAATTAGTTGTATTTTCAACCGACTCCCGAAAAGGCGGAGTTTCTCAAATTGTTCGTCTGTATGTTTTTCTGTGTGTATATTAGGCTATTACTCCGTCAAGTCTGAACGAATCGAATGACATTTCTTTAAATTAGTAGTAGTAGGTGGTCACGAGTCACATTGTTTTATAATTACACCAGGTGTCAAGGTTTTTATTTTATTTCGTATTTTTATTTATGACTTACCCCAACGTTTCCATAACACAGTCCCTTTTATGTTTGCCGATGACTTACAATTAATGAGAGAAGTACGTAATGATAAGGATGTTAGCCTACTTCAAAAGAATTTAAATGCACTTGTAGACTGGTGTGATCGCAATCAGATGAAATTTAACTACGACAAATGTCTATATATTAAATTCACGCGTAATCACAATATTCTTGCATCAAAGTACACTCCCAATGGAAACCTAATAAAAGAAGTCAGCTCAGTGAAAGACTTAGGTGTTATTCTGGATAGGAAACTGAGACTTGTGCCTCATCTTGACCATATTATCAGTAAATCTTCTCGTATGCTTGGCTTGGCTTGCGTTATGCTAGAGTTCCAAAGAGTTGTATCTGTATCACGCAACATGGCAAAATCTGATAAGCTGACGCATGTCATGGGCCCATCAGTTTACAACAGACTTCATGATACAGTAAAGCAGGCACCGAGTCCTGCTTCTTTTAAAATAAGACTAAAGAGCTGGCTTATCGACCGGGCCTTCTATACATTAGCGAATTTATAAATTCTGTAAAGGATTAATTATTTTATTCATTATATGTTATTATATTATTTTCTTTTTATTATATTGTTGACATTATTATTATTTTAAGTGATTTCGAGTATTTACAATTGACATGTATGATAATAATATGAATAAATGAATATGAATATGAGTATCAAGACTAAGAAAATGTTTTATAATAGTAGGAGTTATAACAGTACGTAGCATTTTAGAATATTGCACTATAATTTGGAAACCACATTTTGCGACTTATATGTTAAGACTGGAACGAATCCAAAAAAGGTTCCTCAGGCATCTAGCATTTGCAGCGTTGTCAAGTATAGAATTAAGTCTTATACACAAAGACTGAAATATTTTAACATGTCTACTCTTTTTACTCGAAGAGAATTATTAGATGCTGTTTTTGCTTATACACTAATTAGAAACTACACTGACTCTCCAGATTTACTTAATTGCTTAAGTATTAAAATACCGTACAGATACTTCCGTTAAGCAATACCAACCGCAAGCGGCACCGTTAAATATTGCGATAATCCCTTTGAAACTAGAAAGTCTTACAACGAAAATAGAATCAAAAAGAAGGTTTTGATTCTTTCAGATGAGATAGGGAAAGGAATGGCACACAATATTATTTATAATTCTAATAAAGATGCTGCAATAGAAAATCATTGCAAGCCTGGAGCAGATATCGAAAAAATTATTGAAAATTTTAATGAACGGACTATGTTGATGAAGGAAGGTGATCTTGTCGTAATTTTAATAAGCGCATACAAGACACAGTATTCAACGGGCAATAAATATGTTAAAATTATCGAAGAGTTAGTTAATCAATGTTCTAATAGACAATTTAATTTAGTAATCAGTGGTCTGAGATATGATGGATCAGATGACAAAAAAATATTTATGATAAATAAGGACATATTACAAATAGCCAAATTTAGAAAAAATTTGAAATATATAGACATAAATCAGGCAGGTAATTATCAGTTATCCTTAAGAAAAGCACAGCGATTGTTGATGAATGGTCTACTTAGGGTTATAAATCTTCAATTTAACGCCTCTTCTGTACTGAGATTTGTACAAACTTCTGATAGGGGATCAGTAAATAGTTCTAGTAAAAAACTTAATGCAACAAACACTGCGCTGCAGTTTTTTCGAGACTGATTCTGTAGGGCATCATAATAATTGTAACAAATCAAATTCCGAAATGTGTATATTTCTTCAGAATGTATGCGGAGTAAGTAATAAACGAAATGAATTAGAGATTTATATCGAGTCATTGGATTGTGTGACAGACTACATATGTTTATGTGAGCACTTTCTAAACAAACATTCTGCTTCTTTATTTACATTGCAAAATTATACATTAATTTCATATAGTCATAGAAGTAATAAAAAAAGAGGAGGGACATTGATTTTAGGACGCAGCTCACTGAAATGTGAAGAGGTAGATTTTTGTAAGAAAATGTATAAAGTAGAGTGTTTTGAAATTAGTGGCATTAAGGATTTAAGTACCAATGTTTACATTTTTTGTTGCTATCGGAGTCCAAATGACAAAAATTTTGATAAATTTATGGAATCGTTAGAAATGTTTCTTGAACACTTTTTTAATAAGAAGTGCATTTTGTGTGGTGATTTTAATGTAAACCTTTTAAAAGATGATCGAAAAACACACGAATTTCTTAAGCTTCTGAATTGCTACAATTTCAGGCCTTTAATTGACACTGCTACTTTCGTGCGCAAAGATTCACACTCCTGCTTGGATAATTTTTTGACAAATATGACACAAAATCACATTAACTTTTGTAATGTAGATCATAATGGGCTTGCAGATGGACATGCTGGATTATTATGCAAATTGGAAGTAGAAAGACAATCTGGTACTTTGACTAATAAAACATTACATGTAAATCGTAGGGTATATAATAAAACTGCACGTTCCAACTTCAGACATCTTATTAGTGAAATAAACTGGAATAATTTGGGAATAAATAGCTTCATTTTACAATTTCAAAATGCGTTTAAAAACAGTTTTATCAAAAAGAAGCGTAAAATAAAGATTTGGACATCCAATACATTGCAGTGGGTAACAAAAGGGATCAGAGTTTCGAGTTTAACGAAGAGATTTCTGGCTCTAAACATTAATCAAACAAGTGGTGAAGTAGCTACGATATACAAAAAAAGATATACACAAATATATAGGAGAGTATTAAAAAAAGCAAGAAAACTTTCTGTTCAAAAAAAACTGGAATTAGCTAGAAACTCAAGTAAAGAGATCTGGAAGGTAGTGAATAGCTACAGAAATAAAATCGAAAACAAAAATTTCACATGTACCCTTAAAAAAGGCGATATCATAATTAGCCGGCCACAAGAAATTGTTGACACTTTTGCGTCACAATTTGATGTCACTAAGACACTTATTCAAAGCAAGTCACAACCTGGCAAGGCCTTGGATATTATAAGGCAAAACGTACAACAAATAGAGACAGAAATGGTGATGGATTCTGTTAAAGCTTATGAAATTGAAAATATAATCAAATTCATGGAGAATAAGAAATCATACGGAATAGATGAAATGCCCATTACAATATTTAAAGATAATATTGACATTTTAGCAGAACCTTTAGCTTACTTTTACAACATTTGTATAGAGAAAAACACATTTCCCGAACAATTAAAGATAGCACGAATTATCCCGATCTTTAAAAAGGGCAAGAAAAATGAAGCCAAAAATTATAGACCTATATCTTTATTACCTATTCTATCTAAAATATATGAAAAACTAATAAAATCACGTCTACTTAAGCATTTGAGGTTAAATGGAATTCTCAATGATAGGCAATTTGGCTACCAGAGATTTGTTGGTACCACGGATGCTATTAATAAGCTCGTCGATGATGTAGCAATAAACTTAAATGATAAAAGAAAAGTTGGTGCTGTATTTTTAGATTTAAGTTCTGCGTTTGACACTATAAACCATACATTACTACTGCAAAAGCTTGAATATTATGGTGTAAAAAACGGTATAAATAAATTGTTCAGATCATACTTAAGTAATAGAAAACAGCTTGTAGAACTGAAAACTATTGAAAATAACGAGGAAAAAACGTATAGATCAGTAATGACAGATTTAAGTGTAGGAGTACCACAAGGATCCATTTTAGGACCAATATTATTTATTTTATTCACAAACGATGTAATAGCCTATATGGAAAGGTGTGATCCAGACGTTAAGCTTACAGTGTTTGCAGATGACACAAATGCAATTTTATCATCTCAGACAATTGAAAAATTAAATGATAAGGTAAATAATGCATTAAATAACTTTTATAATTGGTTTGCAATAAATGGCCTGGTAATTAATACGGGTAAGACCAATCTAATGCTCTTTCGTACTACAGCTAGACAGAAAGACACACTTGACATAAAGTTCAATGGTGATCAAATTCACTGTGTAAAAGTAGTTAAATTTCTAGGAATACATATTGACGATAACCTAAACTGGAAGGACGAAATAAAAACTATTGAAGCAAGTGTTAGTTCTGCGTGTTATGCTATCAGGAAATTAAGAGACGAAGTTACAATTGCACAACTGAGACAAGTATATTTTGCATTAATAGAATCTAAGTTTAGGTATAGTATAATGTTATGGGGCAACAGCTATAAATATAACACAGAAGCAGCTTTTATCATACAAAAGAGAGCCATTCGAACTATGGTTCGTATTCCTCAAACGGACTCATGTAAACCACATTTTATCGCTTTAAAAATACTGACGGTGCCATGCCTCTACATTCTAGTAATACTTACGAACTTTGTAAAAAAATTAAGTAGTCTTGAATCAGAAGAGGATCGAAAAAAAAGAGAACGGACGCGAAGGAAAGATATACAAAATCATTTTGTCTCATCCCTAAATGTTGTTAGTCACTGTGTCAGAGTGCAGTCAGTTCGCCTGTTTAATAAATTACCAACTGCCTTAAAAGTTATTCAAAATAGTAACTCTTTTAAAAATAATTTAAAGTCCTTCTTGTTGGAAAAGTGTTACTATACTGTTACGGAATATATGGAAGACCGAGATACTAACAAAATATGATATGTCTTTCTAAATAAGTAATTGTAATTTGACCTTTTTGTTTTGTTTTGACATGTGTTTTAATACTTTGATTTTGACTAATGAAAATGAATTTCGTTAATGGAACCTTTATTTATTTGACTTTTTGATTATTTTTTTTGTTTTACCAATGTATAATTGTTAATTGCAATTGTATAATTTTTAATTTATTAATTTAATTGAATATGTAATGATTTCATTGTTAATTTTTGATATTTTTTAAATTAATGTATGTATCGGTAATATTATTATTTTTTATGTGTAATTTCCAATACAATTGATTTTGTTCTCGGAATAAATGAATATGAATATGAATATGAATATATATGAATTTGAATATGAATAAGCAATTACACTATTAGTTGTCCCACCTGTACTTCGCACTGTCTTAGATAGAAACTCGGTTATTCCAAGGCTATGCAGGCTCATGAATGAATGTGCTAGCGTTACAGATATTTTTTTGGACTCGTTTAGTGGTTTTCGTAAGAATTTGTTAGAGTTCCTTAATTGTACGAGTAGAAGCATGTCTTCTACTCAGAATAGATAGTTATGGTTATTTTATAGTTGTTTTAGTTGAAATTGTATTCTTCCCATGTTACACTAATTTTACAGTTAATAAGATACTTACTTATAAAGCATGAATGTCCGGTGTTTATTTATAAATGGGTATGATCTGTCTTAATGATAATTATACTTTTCTTAGCACGCAATAATGTAATAGCTGTTAATGAACCATAAATAAATAGAATAAATAAATAAATGATTTGATAGATAGACTTAATATAATTATTATAAGCGCTACCCACTTATCTATTTGAAGTCGGTGCCAGCCAAGTCTATTGCATAGTAGATAGATAGTATACATATAGTATGTAGTAGTAGTAAGTAAGTAGATACATGTAGGTAGTATCTATCTACTACCTATTAGACTTGGCTGGCACCGACTTCAAATAGATAAGTG
Source organism: Cabera pusaria (assembly GCA_954871355.1). Classification (NCBI taxonomy): domain Eukaryota; kingdom Metazoa; phylum Arthropoda; class Insecta; order Lepidoptera; family Geometridae; genus Cabera; species Cabera pusaria. The sequence goes on from OX940910.1 coordinate 18,772,457, forward strand.
GGTAGCGCTTATAATAATTATATTAAGTAATTTATTTTTCGCTTTTGAGTACCTGTTTTAGTTATGAAGACGGTTTTATTTTTTTTGAAAAATAATTTATTTTACCCTTTTTAGTGCAAAACAAATTTTAATTAAATTACATGCATCTATAAAATTTCGTGTTTGGGCCGTTATATACTGACGGATATATACTTTGTGAAAATTTCATGTATGAACTTATTACGGTTAAGAAGATACAGATCTGTAAAGTGCGCACATATAAACACATTGACGGACGGACGGACAAGCGGACAGCAAAGTCTCAGAAAATGTTCATTTGGTACCATTTGGGTTCGAAACCCTAAAAAATTGACTTCAAATGCCGCACTAGTGAAAATATCCACTAGTCATAATGATGTCATCAAGGTATCAAAGGACAATGTCCAAAACGATTTTAAGTTATATTGAAATAAAAATATTTGTTTACATTAAATATATTCGTACAAGTGTTTTTTTACACTGCACTGGGTAGCACTTGACCACTATCCCACCTGATGTGAAGTGATGATGCGATCGATGATGGAGCAAGTATAGTTTCCTATCAGAAAACTCTTACATTTCTTACTATTCATTTTAAATATTGTGATAGCATTCACCCTGCCATCAATTCGAACATCGCGTCTGATATCCGTTCACGTGTATAAATGTTTAAAAACGGTATCACGTTTAGTAACAGTATGGACATATTTGTAATAAGTATAAAAGTTTTATTTATACTTTTATAATAATATCACGTACGATCTTCTATATATGCATTGTGCAGAATGAATTCCTTATTGTGCCCTCAAATTTGATTGAAAGTCATCGATAAATACCGCTACAGCAAACTTCTCCCCTTTCCCCCCCCCCCCCCCCTTTTTCCTTAAATCAATCTCGATCAGCATTTTTTTAGGGTTCCGTACCCAAAGGATAAAACGGAACCCTATTACTAAGACTCCGCTGTCCGTCTGTCTGTCTGTCTGTCTGTCTGTCTGTCTGTCTGTCTGTCTGTCTGTCTTCTAAACTTTATCAAGAGATTGGTATCCTTTCAGTAAGGCAGATATTCGTCCTAAGGCTATTAATTAAACAACATAAACTTACCTGAAAAATCCCGTCGCAGAAGATGTAAATTTAATATATTTCCGGTGTTCATACATAAAACTCAATTTGCAAAAAGATTTAAATGTTTCTTGGGTGGTTACATCTATAATAAGCTATCTAAAATTGAAACCATTAAAGACCTTAACTACTACAAATTCAAAATAAGGGTCACAAACATCCTCAAGAGATACACCTATGATGAAACTGAAAACCTACTATCAGTGCTAAGATGAAAAGTAGATTTCGTAAAATATAAATATAAATGATAAACTTTTAATAATAAATGATAGAAATACAAGCATACATAAATCACTCACACACAACACACACACACACACACACACACACACACACACACACACACACACACACACACACACACACACACACGTACACACACACAACACACACACACACACTCGCTTAGTTAAATCTTACCAAATAATCAAGTTATTTAACCTAATTGTTTAATGTTAACATTTCATAGTAATACTACTTACAAATAAGCACGAAACGGTCATAACGTACGCTTAGAATATTGTCACTATAATGGGGGTGAACATACCTCTGCAATACAGGCTTCTAGTCTAGCGCAGAGATATGTAGCTTTAGCAATCATATTAATATAATGTTTAATAATCCTAATGTATTTATACTAAATTGTGCTAGCTAAATAATTGTCATCATAATGCTTATGAAATAAATAAATTATGAATTATGAATTATTATGTCTGTCTGTCTGTCTGTCTGTCCGTCTGTTACCAGGCTAAATCTCATGAACTGTGATAGTTAGACAGTTGAAATTTTCACAGATGATGTATTTCTGTTGCCGCTATAAGAACAAATACTAAAAACAGAATAAAGTTAAAAATAATAGAGGGTCCCCATACAAGAAACGTGTTTTCTTCGGCATTTCACGCCATCTACGAACGCTTAGTTAGGTAAACGTCGCATAGATGGCGTTATATTGAAATGTCGATCCCTAACTCCTTTGTTAGACGTTAGATGGCGTTATAAGAAATAAAATGTTTATTAATTATATTTTTTTGCTGGCGAAAAATGATAGTGGTATTATTTGTTCGGTCTTATAAAATACTGTAGTGTGGTACGGAACCCTACCAGTGCGAGTCCGACTTGCACTTGGCCAGTTTATTTTAAGGTACAGCCACCGTACCGTACCGTACCGTACCGTATGTACAGTTGCAAACTGCGTGCGCAGGCGCGGGCGCGATCAGTGTTTTGGTTTAGTTAGTGCAGTAATGTGGAGTGATAGATAACAATATTTTTACCGACTGGTTCAAACCAAACGCAATCTGCGGCGATCAGAAAATAATTTGAAAAATAGATCGTGCCCGCTACCGTATATCGCAGATCGAATCAAAGAACTCTTGTGCCAATTTTCATAAAAATCGGTTGAAAAATGCGACTTGCAAGAACAGACAGACACGCGGACAAAGCATTTTTGGCCAATCTTGAAACTGACACGTTTCGCTCGCTCGGTCAATAAAGTACGTAGAAATATTATTATTTTTTGTTTGAGCCCTGACTGAGTCATCTCTGACAAATTTGAGGGCTTATTTAAACAAGTAGGATTCCGTGAGGATTGCTCATGCTTGAGTTCGAGCTACATTTGCAAACCGCTGCAAAATTTGCAAAACATATTTTTTATCAGTTCTAAATGCAGCTAAAGCCACGGAGCAAGGTAAGTTACATGATTCCTATACTGTTGCTACTCTAATGTCACTGACTCCAAAGTACGTTCAATATAATCTTCTTAGCCCGCCTCCCTTTTGTCGCCAGCTGTAATTTTTCAGAAAACTCTCAAAGGAATTCGGAAGTACGTCACATATGCCGGTAGGTAGGATAAAACCAATTTGTTTTGACTTACTTGTTGTTTTTTCTTCACAAAGAATTATATTGAATATGTTTTCCTTCTTATTAACAATATGTAGTACGATACCCTGGGGTTTTCTTTTTATTTATGTGATACAGGCTAGCGTTGGACCACTATACTATCTGTTGATAAGTGATGATGCGGTCGAGGATGGTAGCACGCTAGGCCTATAATGGTTACTAGCTCTCGAGGATAGTTGCCAGAACACATTGGATGTTTGGCGACAGATTTTCCAGCTTAAGGGTAGTGCTGACCAGACGGACACTAGTGTGCGTCCTACCACCTTGCGGGGGCGTTACTAGCTTGCCCAACACCTGGATTATGCCAGCTTACTGAAATGGTAGTTACTTGGCGATGTTATGCACAACTTCACTACTACTACTGAAGGCCCAGTGATGTAGTGGGAGAATAGTCGGCTTTAATGCCAGAGGTGCCGAGTTCAATCCCTGCCGAGCACCAATGGATTTCCTAATGAAAAATTTATGTGCGCTTTTGGCAGTGGTCCCCGGCGAAGGAAAAACATCGTTAAGAAACCCAACAACCCTCGCATGGTGGTAGGTCAATATCTAGTGTTCGTCTGGCCAGCTACCTTCAAGGTGGAAAGTCTGTCGCCAAACATCGAATGAGTTTCGGCAGGTATCCTTGAGAGCCAGTTTCCATTCTAGGCCTAGCGTGCTCACCATCTTCGATCACATCATCATTTAGCTACAAGTGAGATAGTGGTCAAACGCTAGTCTATATGATATACAAATAAATGAAAAGGTTTATATCTTTCCAACGTACTAATTTTTTGATATTTTATTACTATAGGTAATTTATTTCCTTATAATAGGGAATATGCATGTTTTTTTTAAAATATTTTTATTTCACTCATTACATCCATATAACATAATAAAAAAATAAAATACTGCTGGAATTAGTCTAATAATTTTTTTAATAAACATTTAAATATACAAATAAATTTGAGCAGTTTAAACGCCATCATTTCCCGGGCTCTTTGGTAGTGCATTGTGACGTCACGCACTTACGTCAGACACATGCCGCTTGAAGCAAACTAGCTTTTTTTTTAAACTAAGACTTCGCGCGATTATTGTATTTAGCCAATGGCATGTTTTTATTAAATTATACAGTTTCTCTAATCTCGTACTCATTTTTATCTATATTTAATGGTTAGTAATATACATTTTTGCACAATAATACGCGGCAAACACAATATTTGGAAATAAATACAATAAGACCACACCATACATTTATTTTTATGTTCCCGCGCTCATGTTTCTATCACGTGGAGTAGTGCATAATGACGTCAACTTTCGATTCGACCAATGGTGATCTGTTTTACAAACTTAAATTTCCCTCGCTTAAATTGCATTTTAAATTTATTATTTTAAGCAAATAAAATGGAATTAAATAAAAAAAAAGGTTTTACATATAACTCCAGGACAACAAAGAATCGAAAAAATATGATTTTCAATAAATCTGAGCTTCATGCATATTCCCTATTGGAGTTTAACAAGTACTTTACGACTATATAAGGTCAACTCATGTAAAGAAATTGCTGCTATTTTTTTGTATAATTACCAAATAACATTCTCATATATTTGTGTCGAAGCTCGCACGCATACCTGTAACAAATAAAAGTATTGTTTTAATATGGGTTAATATATAATTAGCTCTTGTCCACAAAATATTGCCTGGTAGAGAAATCTAAACCATAAGACCACCTATCGTTAATTCTATAAAGCGTTTACCTCTCATAGATTAAAATGTTTTGTTTGGTATCACAGAACAGCAAACGTATGTGACAAGTTTGGTATGCAAATTTAAAGTGCAAATGTCGTTCTCACGATCTCTTTGCGTGCCTGAACGCCCGATGAAGAGCGACGACTCGCTCGAAAACTAGGTTGAGAAAATTGGAGAAAGATGTACGTAAATTACAAACGGTATTATAATATTATTATAATGTTTTTTTTATTATTTATGTTATTTTCACGTTTTTTTTAAATTAAAGTCCGCGTAGTGATAAAATACAGGTAGATACTGTGAGTGTAGTGTGATGCGATCGAGTTCCAGTGAAAACAAATGGTAGTGGTGCCGAGCGCTCAAAACGAGAACGAAAGAGGGTAGTTCGTTTCGATTGCTCGTAAACATTACTTCGACCCGCAATCTACAGTTCATCCGTGATCATGGCGCTTGCAACAGAGCCGAAATATCGGAAACTTATAAATAATAAAAAAACATGGTAAATATCCCGTTAACAGTTATAATAATAGTGTCAGTGACCATGAAAACCTAAAAACCGGTATTATAATACGTCAGCGATATATCTTGTTCAATATCCTGTTCATCATCTACTACAATACGTAGCGTGGAATGTCCTGTAACCAGGTGGTGCGAGAATATACGCAAAGCGGTGGGCAGTGCCTGGAAAAGGAAAGCCGAAGATCGGGCTCAATGGCGTATCTCGGGGGAGGCCTACATCCAGCCGTGGACTGACACCGGCAGATTATGGTATGAAATAATATATTTAATACTTTTAGGGGTTGGATTTAGAATCGTTTGGCACGAAAAAGGGGGGTAGAGGGGTGGAATGGGAAGGGGAGGGCCCCCCCTTCACTACCCTACCCACAGAAATAGGAATAATAAGGTATTTATTCCTATTTCTGTGACCCTACCACTCCCATTACAAGGTAATACATAGTTTTTGAGTTATTCCTATTTATGTAGGGTTTGGTTTTGGATTTTTGGTTGAATTTAGAATCATTTGGCACGAATTTGATATAAAATGTTATCGGGATGGGTAGAGGTAAGGTCCTTGATTGTAACAATACCATTCTTATAACAAGGTAATGCATATTTTACAAGAAAACGATATAAACCAAATCTAACCTAAAAATATACTAAACCATAAAAACAAAGTGCAAATAATAATTACAAGGGCTAGATAACTTAGTAAAAAATGTAGTAATATTATTTACCACTACTAAATTAATAAGAACACCCCACTAGAAAAAAACTAGGTTAGGTTAGGTTGAAACTGCGACAACACAACGCGCGAGCCGAGCGAGCGAAGCGAGCGTGCCGCGGCAGCGGCCGGCGAAGCGCAAAAAGTCTGTTAAGCATCCAACAAAACAGTGATATTGATCAGCAAAGTGTTACAAAAAAGTGAGGTTATGATTTTACAAAAATACGCATAACCCTAAACTATGCATGACATTGTAATTAAAGTGGTGGTAAAAGAAAAGGGGGACCCTCCCTTACCCCCCCCCCCATCACGTCACCCTCCCTTTTTCGTGCCAAACGATTCTAATTTTTTATCAAGTGAGGTTGCGATTTTGCAAAAAAAATCATAACACATTACCTTGTAATGAGAGTGGTGAGGTAGTGAAAGGGGGACCCTCACCTTCCACCTCCACCCCTCCATTCCCCCTTTTTCGTGCTAAACGATTCTAAATTTCAACCCTTTTTAGATTAACCTTCTTTTGACTTTGGGTAAATTATATCTATATAAGAAAGAGAACTTTCTTGAAAGTCTGAAAGAACCGTTTATTATGTCACGAAATAAAGAAGATACACAAATTCGTAACAAGTTGTAACTTGTATGAAGCACGAACAACTTCCCTCTCACGGATTGAAGGCATCTTGTAGATTATATTCAACAGTTACAGTAAGGGCAATGACGATTATAAGGTCTGTGCTACACTACATGCATATATTTAAATCCAAAGATCCGTACAATAGTAGTAGTTAATAATTAAGATAGTTTAAAAACTAAAACAACCGACTTCAATGCCCCGCCAGTCAATTTCAGTAGCAAGTGTCAGACGTTTATCGTCATATCTCTGGTGATACTTATCAGATCTGGATGACATTACAATGGGACCACCTCGGAAACGTACCCTACCGATTACAAAAATAATCATTCGAATCGGTTCAGTATTGACGGATTAATCGCGTAACATACACACAAAAAAAAAGAAATACAAAAAAAACATACAGACGAATTGAGTAGCTCCTTCTTTTTGGAAGTCTGTTGAAAACAAAGCCACTCCGGCTGTCTGTACGTTTATCTCTTTTAAACTATGCAACAGATTTTAATGTAGTTTTCATCAATAGTTAGAGTGATTCAAAAGGAAGGTTTATAATCAGGATTTAAAGCGGGAAAAGCTTTGGGGCGTAGCTAGTTTTATATTTAACACAAAAATTGTTTTTACCAATGTCCTAGTCTATATATCAACATTGTAAGTTTGTATGTATACCAATACATACTGTAATATTTGGCTGTAGCTCTTAACACTACCGAATAAAGACTTTTCACTAACCGATTCTCCAAGCTTTAGTTTTAAATTTTGTTTGTTCCACTTTGGGAAAATGTTTTATATCAACTGGACTAAAATATATTATAGTTTGGAACGTTTATAAGAATTCAGTTTGTTAAGGGTCAAAGTGCCAAAGTGCCACTAGTGGTCATCCATTTAGCACCACCTAGGCTTCTTCACAGCCGTGGTGGGTAAACTCTCTTCAGATGCCCATACTGTCATTTACATTCAAATCCGTCTTAACTTTTAAGAGTTCGACAAAATTGAGTTTTACGTTCGACTGCGTTTTCTCGATAAAACGTGAATGTGTAATGTAGGTATAGTAATTCCGTTGTTTACGTCGTATCAGCATCATAAATCTCAACATCAACATTATAATCATCCGGTATCGATCTACTGCTGGACACAGGCAGGTCTCTCTGCTTACGTTTCAGTTTACAATAATTAAACATGGCTTTTGTCATCGATTATAATGTAAAGTTTGAAATTAATGCAGAAAAATAAATTTCACATATCACGCTTATGATTTTCTGTCAAACTTGTAGTAACTTTGCGAGATACCGATAGGATATTAATGAAATAAAAAATAAGTAATATTATTTACCTTTACATAGTATATTATACGTAAAAAATTCGTATTTACATCAGTAGGTCGTCTTTACGTATAAAAATAAACTGGCCAAGTGAAAGTCGGACTCGCACTCGTAGGGTTCCGTTCCACACTACAGTATTTTATAAGATCGAGCAAAAAATACTACTATCCTTTTTCACCAGCAAAAAATAATAATTAATAAACATTTTATTTCTTATAACGTCATCTAACGTCTAACTAAGTTGTTAGGGATCGACATTTTAATATAACGCCATCTATTGGACGTTTACCTAACTAAGCGTATATAGATGGCATGCCGAAAAAAACACGTTTCTTGAATGGGGACCCTCTATTATTTTTAACTTCATTCTGTTTTTAGTATTTGTTGTTATAGCGGCAACAGAAATACATCATCTGTGAAAATTTCGACTGTCCAACTATCACGGTTCATGAGATACAGCCTGGTGACAGACGGACAGACAGACAGACAGACAGACGGACAGCGGAGTCTTAGTAATAGGGTCCCGTTTTACCCTTTGGGTACGGAACCCTAAAAAGTCGCTACCGCCACATGAGTAAAACTTTTCTTTACTCATGTGCTACCGCTGTCTGTACACTTAGATCTTATAAACTAAGCAACGAATTTTGTTTTAATGCAGTTTCCAGCAATAGACGGAGTGATTCCAGAGGAAGATTTAAACGCGGGAAAAGCTGCAGGGCGTTCCTAGTTTATAATATAAGACTGACGTTACGTATGCCACACAAGTTTGCTATTTCGCTTTATACATACGTTACCATTCCATTCATATGACATACGAACCGACTGTACGACCATATCTTTAGATATTTTCATTGTCATATCTCGATCCCATATCTCTAGATATCGTTCCCATATCTCTAAAAATTGTCATTGTCATATCTCGATCTTGATTAATCAGTGAACGCAAGCTCTGAGATACATGCTAACATCACACGAATAGTCTGTCAATATATATATAATATTTATATATAAAATAAATGTATTATTATTAATTATTATATTGTTAGTCGTATTCCAAATTGCTTTACTTCGCATCGTAACGTGTCTCTCAGGTGGGTCAGCGATCAAAGCGCTTGCCGTCTAAATAAACTTATTGTGACAAAGTTCTACTCCGTAACAAGTGTAGTGAACAGAGGAACCAGTGTAAATTAACTTTGAAGTGACAGTTAAGCAACCGTTGGGACCGTGGCCTTGATAGGGAGGAATCATGCTTCGATGCACACTCCTTACTGCTCTTTAGAGTGACGACTCCGACACGATTCTTGGTCGTAACGGTAACGTTTCCATTTAACTATTATTAATTAAAATTGGTGCTTGGAATAGCATATTAACAAACTTCAAAAAAATAAGGAAGTTTCTCAAATCGACCCTATATTTGTAAGTTTGGAGAACCCTTTATTAGAGAATGAATTTTTGAGATGGAAGAGCTTTTTTTTCTGTTATAGATACAGTTATAAAATGTATGACTTTATGTTCAGCTGCATTTGCAGAATTAAAAAAAAAGCAGTGTGCATGTAAGGGTGAGGGCATAAAGAGGCAGATTCCCGGCGTAGACAACCGGTACCGATCCGTACTGGTAAAATATTCCAACCAACTTCCTAACATTCAAAGGTAAGGAAGGAAGGTACATACCTACCTAGTAGCACACAATTATGAAAAGATTAGGTACCTACCAAGTATGAAACATTTTTAGTCGTACTAGTAATGACAGCAGTGTTGTCACTTGTCAATGCAACAAAAAACAGTAAATCAAAACAACCGACGATCGACGCCACCTCAATTTCTGCGTTCTCTTTTTTTCATATCAACCTTCTGTGTTCGTATCGATCAGATTACCAATAAAGATCAAAACATTACACTAACTAGTACTAAATAAATCGACCTGCGCTATAGCTGAAATTGTGTAGCGAGGATAGTTTCAATGGACGAGGTTCTATTTTTAAGCTAGTAGCGGCCCTCACTAGCAATTTTACTATCCCAGTGTGTACTAGATTTGAGTGGTCGAAGAAGCTAGTATTTGAGTAGTTAGTGGCATTGACTACGTGTTTTGTTTCTCTGGACGCTACCACGTGTTTTACGAGCTAATTATAGATAACTAAGTACCTACCGAGATTCATTTTAAAGTATAGAATTTGTTTTTATTACAAACATCTTCTTTCAAATATTATGTTTCTTTGAAGTGTTTCACACTTTATATTTTTGTAAATTGTCCCGTCGGTAGGATGAAATTTTGGATTGTGTTTAACAATCTTCTTTCAATTCGTGTAGGGCGAATCGGCAGTTCCAAATTTACTGTTTCAATAGTGTTGTGATTTGTTTTTGCCGTTAATTTTACTTCATTTTACTTCACTTCACCTTTATACACAGCAATTATTATGGTATTAGCTAAAAATTATCTAGCATCCTGAAAACAACAAGCATGATGCCAAGCCAGGACAGCAAGCCAGGATGGTATACCGAAGATTATTAGATGAAAACAGAAAGACAGACAGACAGACATGACGAATCTATAAGGGTTCCGTTTTTTGCCATTTGGCTACGGAACCCTAAAAAAATGATCAAACTGTTTCTCAATTCATTTTTTTAGATCATCATACCATGGGGTAGAAATTAACGAGAATAAATTACACATAAAAATGTGCAAGATATTCGAAACCGCCCGCGATTGCCCAACTTTTTTTTTCTTCCAATGAAATATCGTATTAAATCATGATAGTTCTGTACTAGACAGATAAAAATATTCATTTATGATTTAAAATTATACTTATTAGCACATTATCAATTGTTATCACGGGCAATTTTTTTAAGTGCTTTCAATCTTTTTGTGGATAACATTTATTAATAGATTTCACATTAATTATGATAATATTATAAGGTAGCGAGATAAGCTCGCAGACGGTCAGCTAATGTATGAATGATGTGTGTGTACGTACATAATAAATACGGTCTATCAGCAAGTCAGACTTTGGATTTTACTATCTATGTGCAAAATTTTATCTTCTATTTATTTGTTCAACTGATTTGCGGGATTGAGTAACAAATAAACTTAACATACAAAGTTTCTCATTTGAAATAATAGTAGTTGCGCCCCGTGGTTTTATTTACCCCAGACAAGAACTTGGCTGCTATCTAACGTGATGTAAAGACGAAAAATAGTTAATAGTACTACGTAGTAAAGTGAAGATGCAATCTGCGTATGTGCTGATTAGAAGTATGTGGGTTGTATAAATTATAATTAAAGAATTTAAAAAGAAACTGATTTCATTATGTCGCGCGAATTAGTTTCAGTGGCAAGTTTGGGATTTTTATCGCCATATATCGCGTGATAAATATACAAAAAACTATGTAAAACCTACTTTTTTATGCAAGTCGGTTGAAAAAACGAATAAACATTACCTGTCAGAATCGTATGTTGTAAAAGGGTTTATCAGAATCGTCCGTGGGACATAACCAAAGGATGCACGGACCACTGAGTTTGGTCTTGTTGATGTCGGAGTCAAGTTTCTGGGGTTACCTGGACACGACGATTACCCGACTTCGAAGAGATAGTTCTCAATTCAAATGTTTACCTATTTTTTAACCGACTTCAAAAAGGGAGGAGGTTTCTCAATTCGATTTTTTTTTTATGTTTGTTCGCGGATAACTTCGTCATTTATGAACCGATTTTGATTATTCATTTTTTGTTCGAAAGAAGATATCCCAAATGCGGTACCATGGTAATTTTATCGAGGTCTAATAAGTATCTCCAGATATATTGAGATAAACATCTCAAAATTGGTACTGAAAATGAATAGCGCGGCATTGAAGTCGGTTATTTTTTAGTTTTTAAACGATATTATTTATAATATATGTTCGAGCATAACTCCGTCAAATACATATAAACTTATTTGCAATACTCCTTTTTGTTCGGAAAGAGTTTATTCCCAAATGTAGTGGTGCATGGTGGTAGGACACTATCTAGTGTCTGCCTTGCCAGCTACCACCCTCAAGTTAGAAAAATCTGTCGTCAAACATCTAATATGTTCCGGCAGCTATCTTTCAGAGCCAGTTCCCATTCTAGGCCTTACCATCTTCGACAATGATTCTGATGCTGGGATATGTCTTAGAATCTGCAGAAAACTCAATTCCTCACCAACTTACAGCAGAGTTTAGGCTCATTAGAATGGTCCCAATGAACCTATTATACATAGATCACCTAAAAGTTATTTCTGGCGTTTTATGTTCTATCTTATAAACCGTAATAGATAGAGACATGAAATTTGCTCATAGTGTGTAATTATAATGGTTGCTGTAATAACAGAATCATAATCAGAAAAATTTATTGAGTTACTGACTTAATTTACATTAGGCTAGTTGTCATTGCCTTTAAGACCCGTCAGTTACCCACATCGGGCATTCAATAATATAATTATATTTTAATTTTTAATTTTATTAAAGACATTAATAATTTTATGCATTTGAGCCAAATTATATCAATTATTTAATAAAATATTATGTCAAAATATAATTTTAATAATGATAAAAAATTATTAATAATAAATTCGAGAACAGATGTCTACAAGCATTTTAATCAAAATTAGTATCGGTACCCTTGTCACGATGCATAAATTCTTTAATGTCATAGAAACTCTTAGATATTAGCCACCACTTGAGTTTTGTCTTAAATCTATTTACAGAAGTAATGTCAGATATATGCTTAGGCAGTGCGTTATAAATACGAATAGCACTAGTGTATGTGCTTTTTTTACCAACATAGCCAACATAGACCAACAGCTTTTTTAACGACATGGTGCTGCTCACCAATTCTGTTAGCTTGAACTTAGCTCGACACGACACCGTGTCTAGATAATAAGAACTAAATTAACTTTAAATTATATACAAATAAAACATACAAAAAACTTATTTTCCGGCAAATTTTGTACAATCAGAACCCTGCGTGTGCGAGTCTGACTCGTACTTGCTCAGATTAATATAGCTCAGATCACACAAATGTTGATTGACAGAGCTTTACAGCGCTTGTCCACAGCAACGACACCGGGACGTCAACAGGAACAAAATGCCGGCGCCGAAGTAGCGGTACATATATATAGTATGGCAGCTTGTCCACAATATGACCGGCACTGGGCGACGTCATCATGGCCGCCGATATTTCGAGTAGATCGGCGCGACCGCTAGAATTCGGCCAGAGATTTTGACGGGCCGATATGCCGGCATTGGCTCGCAATACAAAACACGTTTGATCTTGTCCACACACTGCCGGCGCCCGGCGCCGTTCGATCGGCGATTATTGTTTTTTGTCTGAGGTTGTTTGTTTTATTTCTATGGAAACGCATCTGCCACGCATGACAGCTAGAAGAAACAGAACCACCGGAATCGGTGGCGGTGGACAAACGATCGCCGTCACATCATTTTCAAATCGGCCCGAAAAAATCGCGGTGCCGGTGACGTCCCGGTGCCGTTGCTGTGGACAAACGCTCTTACAGTGATAAAATTCTTGGTATACGTGAACAAAGTCAGCTAGTAAAACATTTAAAAAACAAAGGAATTGGGCATATATATTTTTTAAAGGGAGCAAAGCAGTGGTTCTCATGTTTGTTTTTTTTTTACAGATAAGGAATAGTAGTAGCCCCAACGGTCACCCCTGCAGCCTGAGGGCAGGATGCACGCATCAACGCGCTCTGGGGAAGGGTGCATTCTTATGGTCTGACGATTTTATTCAATTTGTACGCATTTTATGTGTTTTGCAATTTAGTCCGAGTTCATAAAATAAGGATGTGTCAAATTGTATTTTAAGTACCATATTACCTCCAATCTTTTTTTAAAATAAAGAAATCTGACAGATTTTTGACAGATTTTATATGGCGTTATGTGTCAGATAGCTATCTAACGCATTATCAGGAACCGATGAAACTGGCCCTATATAATTGAATTTAATAAAAGCGTTAAACTGTGCTTTTGTTATATTTACATTACAATTGACATGATTTATTTTATGATTTTTTACCGACGAAAAAAAAACGGAGGAGGTTATCAAGTCGACGCGTATATATATATTTTTTTTATGTATACCACGCATAACTTTTTACAGTGTAGTCTGATTTCGATAATTCTTTTTTTATTGGAAAGGGTATATCCCCAAGAGGGTCCCATTTAAATTTTACCGAAATCGGTTGAGCCGTTTTGAATAAATCAACAAAAATATTGGATAAAAGTATCATTATTTGGATGATTTTATCATATCATCAATGTATGTCAACAAACACTGGAAAAAACAAAGAGCTGAAAATCGGGATCTGTTGCGTGTGTTGAGAGAGGCATATGTCCAGCAGTGGACTGATACCGGCTGATTATGATGATGATAATATTTCACAGGTGGTACAATTTAAATTTCATCGAGATATGTTCAGTATCTCCAGAGATATGAAGATAATCACCTCAAACTTAGTATTGACATTGACTAGTGTGACGTTGGAAGTCGGTTTTTTTAGTTTTTCATGTGATCTTAAATTATTTTTATTATAATTATAGAGCATAAATGTTCTATATAACGTTTGTCTAGGCCAGGGGTCAGCAATGACGCCTGCTTTTAACATAGTAGATTATAGCCACAAAAAATATGAAATAAAACTTTTTAACAAAAGAATTAAACCGCCGAAAAAACTGAAAAGCAAAAAATTATTAAACTTTTTTATTAACCTCAATAACGAAGTTCCGAAACTACTGTTAGTTTACCTAAGTATATATTTTTGTAATTGTTTTGAGTTTTTAACTAAACATAATAACTAAGTTCTTAAACTAATGTAAGTATGTATACCTAAGTAATTTTGAGTCGGTGCCAAATAATCAATAAGCAAAGATCACTAACTAACCTCTTAAACTTAAAGATATAATCAAATCAAATCAACAATGCAACGTGAAATCTCCAGTTATAAACATAAAAATTCCCAAAAATTCGCTTCCCACAGACCAAATAGAGATGCACGACCACTCGCAACGACTTGTGCCCGTCACGGGGCGTCACAGATATGATACGTTATGTGGTGCCCGTTCAGGTCGCAGTCTCGCTGCCATTAACTTCGTCAACACTCGGCATTTTCCGGCAAACTGGCGAAAAAAACCTCCATTGCTTGTTTGGCGCCGACTCAAAATTACTTAGGTGTACATACTTACATTAGTGTAAGAACTTAGTTATTATGTTTAGTTAAAAACTCAAAACAATTACAAAAATATATACTTAGGTAAACTAACAGTAGTTTAAGAAATTCGTTATTGAGGTTAATAAAAAAGTTTAATTATTTTTTGCTTTTCAGTTTTTTCGGCGGTTTAATTTTTTCGTTAAAAAGTTTTATAGATATGTGTGTATATAAATACTGTCTAAATAATACTTTCTGCATAAATACTCTGAACTTCATTTGAATGTTATTTTACAACCGACTTCCAAAAAGGAGGAGGTTTTCAATTCGTCTGTATGCTTTTTTTGTTTTTTTTTTTTGTATGTATGAACCGTCAATTATGAACCAATTCGAATGATTATTTTTTTAATCAGTAGAGTACACACATATCCGCGGTGGTCCTATTATAATTTCATCGAGATCTGATAAGTAGCTCAAGAGATATGACGATAAACGTCTCAAAAATGCTACTGAAACTGACGCGGGGCATGGAAGTCGGTTGTTTTAGTTTTTAAACCTATCTTAATTTTTGTTTGAATGGTCGCTCTCATAATAATTTGCAATCGTTTAAAAGACGAAAAAAAGCCGACTTCACTAGTCATTTTCAGTAGCTTTAGTTTGTTGTGTTTATCTCCATATCTCTGGATATACTCATCAGATCTCGATGAATTTACAATGAAATCACCTCCGTAGTATATTCTTTTGAATGAAAGAATAATTTTGAAACGACGAAACCCTACGAGTGCGAGTCCGACTTGCACTTGGCCAGTTTATTTTTATACATTACTCATATTACATTACCCATTGAGCTACAGCTTCCAGCGCTATCAAGCATGAAAGCACACTAAAAATGAATGCATTTTAATTTGTTATGACAATGAAACTCGCTCTAAAAATATCTCCGGCTCATGTCGCAGCAAAATAAAGTACGGAACATGAATTATTAAGATAATTTAAAAACTTATAAACTGAATTTACATTTCACGCGAGTTAGTTTCAGAAGATCTAGAGATGTTTATCGCCATATCTCTGAAGATACTTCTCAGATCTATATAATTTGTGTAATAGAACTACTGTAAAGAAATACCGTACCCAAGAAAAAAATCATCATCCGAATCGGTTCACAATTAGATTTTAAAAAACATACAGATGGATTGAGGAACTCCTTTTTTTTAGAAGTAGGTTGAAAAAACAAATTCAGCACCACCCAGGAATCACGTGTAGGATTAAGATGAAAAACCTACAGACGCCAATGTACAGGCATTGTTGGTATTAAGTACTTAGGCATCTGCTAATTTACCACTTGACTGGATCCAACTGGTTTCGCTTTCCCACGGAACATGTTCATAATAATATTATCACTGCACCGGGTGCGTTCCGCTTGGACCTCTTTCTATATACAGTGCCACAAGTATAACTTGGCGGTGGTGGTTTTTGGAACTAATTCTTTTAATTGAAACTGTGAGTTTGACGTTTGAGAGATTATCGCGACATTATTGTTGATAAATCTGCTACATTAAAATAGTTCAATAATGCCAAAAGTAATTAAAAGTGGTTTAAGAGAAACTGTTATCAAAGTACAAAGTAAAAGCACAGTGGCGCACAGGCACGCCAAGTTATACTTGCCGGACTGTAATAACTACAACTTTACCGAGAGGCTATTTGTTAACCGTCTTCACAAAACAGGAGGAATTTCTCAATTCGTCTGATAGTTTTTTATGTATTTTCAGCGATTACTCGGAGACGCGTGCAACGATCTGGATATTTTTTTGGTTTGAAAGGGTATATTATACTTCCAAGGTGGTTCCATTTAAATTTCATCGAGACATGTTAAGTATCTCTAGAGATATGGAGATAAATATCTCAAACTTGGTAGGTACTGAAAATGAGTAGAGCGACGTTTAAAGTCGGTTCTATCTCAAATTATTTTTTAACAGGTCATAAAATAATTATGACTTGACATTGTAATATCTTCAATATCAGTTTAATCCATTATATTTTTTTGTGGTAAGCGATGACGTGGTTCAAAATATTTTAACCAGTGTTGCCAGGTCTATTTTTCACTTTACCCTAGGCTTCGTCAATTTTTACCCTTTACTAGGTTTGTAGTTTCTTTGAAAAAATACTAAATACTACTCTTAATAAAAGTTTAAGTAAAGTTAAAAATGATATAAAAATCACACTCCATGGGTGCGTTCAGGGAATTGTGCCGTATAATTAAAGCCGGACATTCACAAATCCTGCCGTAACCTGTGTGAAATAAAATCCTAAATATGTTTATATTTTTTTATAGCAGAAACTTCTGCACTAAAAATTCTGAATTATGTTTACTTTTGTTCTGACAAAAATACCCTAAAAAATACACTAAATAATTTCATACCCTAAAAAATTCCCTAAGAGTTCAGTTTTACCCTAAATTTAGTGAAAAATACCTTAAGGTCGCATCACTAGTTTAAACACGCTAGGCTAAGAATATTCTGACTCTCTAGGGCTAAGTTATAATTATGGGTAAAGTAAGGTTTCTTTACTCATGTGGCTAATGACCGGTTTCTGAGTACATTTATTGAGAGTTTATCTACGCAATCATTCAGTAAATAAACTCTCATATAATAATAAATGTACCTCGGAAACCGGCCATAAGTGCTGCCAAAACTTCGCAAGGTTATGGGGTTATTGCGGCAGATTTTCTGATGATGGTAAGCTCTGTTTTGGTAGCTAGTAAGGTGGAACATACGAGTAGATATAATATGCCCACAGACATATTAACTACCTTATTGTTAATATTTCTGTGAATATGCCCCTACCGCCTTTGAACAAACACCCCTGCTAGGATGGGAACCGTTGATCTCTCGCTTAGAAGTCAAGCCATCTACCCTAAACGCAAACGGGGCTCAAAAAAGTTCGGTTGAATATAATCTAATACTATAAGAATCTTTGTCCTGACATACTGACTGACTCACTGACTCACTGACTCACTGACTCACTGACTCACTGACAGACAACGCACAGCCTAAACCGCTGGTCGTAGAGACTTGAAATTTGGAGGGTATATTTGTCTTAGTACGTAAGGGTGTACTAAGAAAGGATTTTCCAAAATTCACCCCTTAAGGGGATGAAATGGGGGTTCAAAGTTTGTATGGAGAAACAAGATTAGATCGTCTTTTCTATCCGAAACTTCACATAAGTGCTTCAATAAAAAAATAAGTAAAGACGTGTTTCAGGTTTTTTTGGAATTCCACCCCTAAGAGGGTGAAATGGGGTAATAAAGTGTAAAATCAATATTGTTTCGGATTGCGCTGAAATTTGGCATGCAAATAGTTATTACGACGTTAGTTCCCACTGAGAAAGGATTTTCCAAAATTAACCCTCAAAGGGGATGAAACGGGGGTTCAAAGTTTGTATGGAGAAACAAGATTAGATAGTCTTTTCTATCTGAAACTCCACACAAGTGCTTCAGTAAAAAAATAAGTAAACACGTGTTTCAGGTTTTTTTTAATTCCACCCCTAAGAGGGTGAAATTGGGTAATAAAGTGTGAAAATCAATATTGTTTCGGATTGCGCTGAAATTTGGCATGCAGATAGTTATTACGACGTTAGTTCCCACTGAGAAAGGATTTTCCAAAATTAACCCTCGAAGGGGATGAAACGGGGGTTCAAAGTTTGTATGGAGAAACAAGATTAGATAGTCTTTTCTATCTGAAACTCCACACAAGTGCTTCAGTAAAAAAATAAGTAAACACGTGTTTCAGGTTTTTTTTAATTCCACCCCTAAGAGGGTGAAATTGGGTAATAAAGTGTGAAAATCAATATTGTTTCGGATTGCGCTGAAATTTGGCATGCAGATAGTTATTAATTACGACGTTAGTTCCCTCTGAGAAAGGTTTTCCAAAATTCATCCCTGAAGAGGATGAAGCGAGGGTTCAAAGTTTGTATGGAGAAACAAGAATTGATTGTCTCTTATATTCGAAACTTCACACAAGTAGTTTAGTAAATAAATGAGTAAATACGTGTTTCAGGCTTTTTGAAATTCTATTCCTAAAAGGGTTAAGTGGAGTAACAATGTCTGAAATCAATATTGTTTCGGATTGCGCTGATATTTTGCATCCAGATAGAAATTTTGACGTAGGTATCCGCTGAGAAAGGATTTTTCAAAATTCACTCTTCAAGGGATGAAGCGGGGGCTCAAATTTTGGATAGTCATTTTATTCGACATTTCACACAAGTACTTCTGTAAATAAATAAGTAAATACGAGTTTCAGACTTTTTCAAAATGCCACCCTAAAGAGTGAACTGGGGTAAAAAAGTCTGAAAATCAATATAGTTTCGGATTGCGCTTTATTGGGTTTTCGGGTTTTAAAAATATGAATCCTGATTTGTCTTAGTCACGCGATAACATGAAAACAGGTGAACCAATTTGGCTAATTTTTATTTGATGTCTTTAATGATAGAATCGTTTTTACAAAAGAAAAGTTTTAAGTAAATAAAAGGAGTTTTTAACGCGGGCGTAGCCGCGGGGGACTTCTAGTTAACTTATAATTAAGATAGTTTAAAAACTAAAACAACCGACTTCAATGCCTCGTGAGTCAATTTCAGTAGCAAGTTTGAGACGTTTATCATCATATCTCTGAAGATACTTATCAGATCTCGATGAAATTACAATGGAATCACATCGAAAACGTACCCTACCGATCACAAAAAGAATCATTCGAATCAGTTCACAATTGACGGAGTAATCGCGTAACATACACACAAAAAAAAAAACATACAGTTGAATTGAGAACCTCCTTCTTTTTGGGAAGTCGGTTGAAAATACACTTAAACTTAGTACTGAAAATGTCTAGCGCGGCATTTGGAGTCAGTTTTTTTCGTTGTAAACGAACTTTTATAAATTATTTAGCAGCAGTAAATTCTGTGACAAAAATATAATTATAATAATAATGATGTTATCTCAGGTATAGTTTACAAAGAAGAAGTTTACTGCACGTAACCCTAGTTTCCCACGTTCGTCACGCTTCGTTGGAAACCTTGTCTTTGAACTCTGCCTTCCCTACATTATTAGGTTCTAAAGCATGCATAGTTTTTCTTTATGTTGGTTTACTGATAGCTGTTTTTCTTAAACTCATCAATAAACATAAACACACTCTTAAAATTACGCTGCACTACTAAACAGGGTTATTGGTAAATCAACGTATTCCCGACAGGAACAGTTAATATACAATAAAATCCCCAAAGCTCTAAGAGATAAGCAAGCACACGCATTTAAAAATATACTTAAAAAAATATTAATGGACAAATGCTATTATACAATAAATGACTTCTTTAATGACAAACAATTTTATAATCCAAATGTGACTATGTAATACAGATTAAAATAAATAAATAATGTAATGTACCTACTAACTGACGCTTTAAAGGTACTAACAAAATTAATGTATGACAATTATACTTTTTCTTTTTTTTAAATCTTTTATGTAACTAATTGAATATTTGTATAATGAATAATGATTGTTGGCGGCCATCTCTTTATTTGTGCGCCTTTAAAAGGTAAAACATGTATAACGCTAACCATACAATAAGATCTCTGCAAGCATGTTTGCAATGTCCACATGTTTATTGCAAATAAATTTATCTTTATCTTTATCTTTATCTTTAAGGGGGCTAAAATGCGACATATTTTGAACCCCCAATGTATCTCCAAAAGTTAATAGTTTACAAGATATTTGGAATTTAGCAATTTTTGGAAAACAAATCTTATTAAATATTATTCAATATTTTTTTTATTCGTAGGGTACTTAGTGACTGATAGTGATAATTTTTTAATCGACTTCACAAAAAAGTAGGAGGTTCTCAATTCGTCTGTATTTTTTTATTTATTTTAAAAGTCTTAAGGTGGGTACAGATTGGTGCAATGCAACATGTAATGCAACATGCAATGCAAGAATTTGAGGTCCACATTGCTGCAATGTATCATGTAATGTAACAGAATTCCCATAGTGTGGACGCCTCGCGCGCACGAACTGCGCCTGGGTCGCGCACGTTCCGAGCGTTACAACTCGTGCGCGGCTCGATCCGAGATTTGTCGGTTTTTAGTACGAACACAAAGGGGCGCGCGGTGCGGGAACAGATGTTCTCGTTCTGATTCGTAGTCAATGCGCGTACCGCGCGCGCCACACGTCCGTGGCAGCAGGGAACACGCAATGTAAGGCAGAATATTACATTACATGTTGCATTGCACCAATCTATACCCACCTTTAGACGGAATTTTCCGTGCCTTAAAATTAAAGACGACTTTGAGACGACTGACTTCAGGCCAATGCACATAACGCAATCCTAACCCACCTTCCAAAACTGTGGGCAAAAACATCATGTTGGAACTTGGCGTATTGATTGGTGATATTTATTTGTACGGTAGGTGGTTCGAGCCACGAGCACCTCAAGCCGACTTGTAAGGTTAATAATTATTAAAAGGTCTAAGCTTAGTCATAGTCATAGTCATTTATTTTCATAACACTTGTTACAGGTCCAAAGCTGCATTGTACAACAGTACAATGAGTTAACAAAATATATAAGTATAATCGAATATTATCAAATATAAATCACAAATTATTTATTATTCAAAATAAAAATCATTATATGTATACAATCCCTTCTCAATAAGCACTTTTTTTAATTTATACTTGATGGAGTTCATTGATGTGGCGGTCACGCTTACGGACGCAACATTACAGTTTCGTTACGCAATAGGGAATATGCATGTTTTTTTTTAATATTTTTATTTTACTCATTACATCCATATAACATAATAAAAAAATAAAATACTGCTGGAATTAGTCTAATATTTTTTTTAATAAACATTTAAATATACAAATAAATTTGCGCAGTTTAACCGCCATCATTTCCCGGGCTCTTTGGTAGTGCATTGTGACGTCACGCACTTACGTTAGACACACGCCGCTTGAAGCAAACTAGCTTTTTTTTATTTAACTAAGACTCCGCGCGATTATTGTATTTAGCCAATGGCATGTTTTTATTAAATTATACAGTTTCTCTAATCTCGTACTCATTTTTATCTATATTAAATGGTTAGTAATATACATTTTTGCACAAAATACGCGGCAAACACAATATTTGGAAATAAATACAATAAGACCACACCATACATTTATTTTTATGTTCAATGTTTCTATCACGTGGAGTAGTGCATAATGACGTCAACTTTCGGTTCAACCAATGGTTTAAAAAAAATGGTCTATTATGCACTGGGCCAATCAATCATAGAATACTGCATCACCTCATGGGGAGGGTCTACCAAATCTCATCTAATTCAGGTTGAGCGGGCACAGCGTGCCATTCTAAAGGTGAGTGCAGGGCTACCCTTCAGGTTCCCCACAGTAGATCTATATAAAACCTTGGAGGTACTTACAGTGCGACAGATATTTATATTAAATACTGTCATAAAAAAACATTCCGAGCTACCTTTCGATCCTAACCTTACTCTAAGCAGGAGGAGAAAAGGAACAGTTTGCGAAACTATACCCCGAAATACAGAATTCTCCCGAAAATTCTTCACTTTTCTTGGACCTTTCCTCTATAATAAGTAAAAACACTAATCTTTCAATATACCCCCTGCCTACCTATCGTTGCAAACAATCTGTCATTAAACATCTACAAACATTAAACTATCAAGTCACGGAACTTTTACTTTCATCCCTGGCCTAAGCTTATTTACTTAAAAAAAAAATAACTCCCAATAGAAAATAACATACTTCCTAAACCGACTTACCAGTTACTGACTCATAAACCTACTCTGATAACAAACATTCTTTCACACACACAAACACACGCACATAGACAAAGACATTACCTACTCAAACAGAATATATCACGCCACACACACGTCTGCACTTACACCTCAAAAATAACACATGTATGTATAAGTAATACCTCTCACGTATGTATGCATTCAGTCATACCTACTAGTAAACCTCCTATTTGTATTATTATCTATATTCTTTCGATTTGTTATTATTATTCGATTAGTCAATTTTCACGGAACTTGATAATAAGATCATTGTCAGGGGGAGTGCTGGTGACCCGTATTTACAGGTTTTCTTAAAACCTACCTCAGGCACCAGTCTCTCACAAGATAGTGTCCTTTATTTGAGCATTAGACTAAGTACCTATTTTGCAATAGCTTGTGAGAGAAAATAAATGAATTGAATTAAATGGTGACCAAACTTAAATTTCCCTCGCTTGAATTGCATTTTTAATTTATTATTTTAAGCAAACAAAATGAAATTTAAAAAAAAGGTTTTACATATAACTCCAGGACAGCAAAGAATCGAAAAAAAAAATATTTCCAATAAATCTGAGCTTCATGCATATTCCCTATTACAACAGTTTCGTTACGCAATTAAGCTATCGGAGATATAATGATATATCAAAGTCAATCAGTACCATTTACTTATGTTTAAATGAGATATAAAAAATGTGAGGGGCCACAACTTTAAGCCATATCTTAGAAACAAATCTCCAAACATATAAAAAGATTTACAGCGTTTCATTCTAAAGTGTCCTTTACGAAAGAGCTCTTCACGAAATCGCGCTAAAGTGCACAATAACAATATTACCAACAAATGCAAATAGGACTTACATTAAATCAACATACAACCTTGAAACATAAGTATTAAAGCCGAAAATCCTCTGTTGATATCCCAGTATCAAATTCTAGCCAGTAGCAAACGCGCAATATAAGACCTTAAAACAAAAAGTATACATTCTAGATTCCTATGAACATGATACCACATCGAAAATAAGACCGTATTGTCTCATTTATAAAATCTAATTCTGAAAGTTCCATAGAACAATTTTGTGCAACAACTTTACAAATATAAGCCCCAGCCATAACAATTTAAGGTTTAAAATTGTTCACAGTCGTTAGCAAGTATTTTGTTTGCAACAACATTTGCAGTGTTGGAATTCGAATTTTGTTCAGTACTTTTATGACGTCATATTGAATTGTGTAAAATGGTTGCTTGGGAAGAGATTTTTAGAATTTAACATAAGATTTATGATTTTAAACAACTTTAACAGATTAAAAAGTCGCAGTAGAGTCGTCTGGCAGATATCATTATCAAAATGTATTTGTCTACTGCTGTACATAGGTAGGGATCCGCAAAAAGTATCGATACCGAGTAATTAAGTACTCGGTGCGTTTTTATACCATACCCAGTACTACTCGATACATTTCACTGGTAGTCGATACTTTTTAGGGTTCCGTACCCAAAGGGTAAAACGGGACGCTATTACTAAGACTCCGCTGTCCGTTTGTCTGTCTGTCTGTCTGTCCGTCTGTCACCAGGCTGTATCTCATGAACTGTGATAGTTAGACAATTGAAATTTTCACAGATGATGTAATTCTGTTGCCGCTATAACAACAAATACTAAAAACAAAATAAAGTTAAAAATAATAGAGGGTCCCCATACAAGAAACGTGTTTTTTTCGGCATTTAACACCATCTATATACGCTTAGTTAGGTAAACGTCCCATAGATGGCGTTATATTGAAATGTCGATCCCTAACACCTTTGTTAGACGTTAGATGGCGTTATAAGAAATAAAATGTTTATTAGTTATTATTTTTTGCTGGCGAAAAATGATAGTGGTATATACAGATACCACATCCCTATAGATAGGACGCCACTATATTCATTTAAAGCTTGTGGCTGTAAATATAGGTGATTATTAAGTTATTTTCAATTCAATTCATTTATTTTTCATATAAGTACACAAGGTACACTTATATATACACTAATTAATTATACACATATAATTATACACTAATATAAAAAATATATAAAAATATAAACATCGATTGAGTAGGTAACAAATAAACAATTATTATGTTTCTTTGAAGTGTCATACACTTTATATTCATGTAAATTGTTAAACACAATCCAAAATTTCATCGTACCGACGGGACTTGAACCGAACCTCCGGAATACCATGTTGCGGTGCTTTGCCAATTAAGCCACGGTGCGAATTATCGTTACGAAGAAATTAGTGGATTGTGTTTAACAATTTAAATAAACAATTGTTGTCAAGTAAAATAGTTATAATAATAAATGATCGTATGGCCGGTTTCGTAGATTTATTGAGAGTTTATCTATTAAATAACGGTACAATTGAGTAGATAAACTCTCAATAAACAGAAACCGAAGACCATTAGTCAATTTTGTAGTATGCTTTATCCATAAGTAAACGATATACAGTATTTTTAAATTGATTTTCACGAAGGTTAACTATATGGTCATGTAAAATATTGTAAAACCTCACACAGTTGTTTACAAAAGACTCAATTATCTTAGTTAATCTAGTCCTAGATACAAATATCTTATTTTCAACCGACTTCCAAAAGAAGGAGGTTCTCAATTCCTCTGTATGTTTTTTTTTCTTTTTTAAGCTATTGCATAGCTTCTATCGCAGGCCTTGAGCGTGGAGACCGAATCCAGAAATTTCGTAACGAAAATAAAAACCTAACACCCCGATGAACCTCATTTTTTAAGCCTTAGCGTAGTAGAGATAAGGTCGTCTTTGGTTTCACACATCATTCAATTTAATGGTAAAACTTGATAAAATGCTTAGATAATTTACTTGTCTAGATAGAGGGTTGCGCTGCAGTCGTTATTATAATTGTTTCTTTAGAATAATAGTTATTTAATGTGTACCTATCTACAAACGAAAATTGGTTTTAACGAGACAAATTCAACAGTTTTTGAGATATAACAACCGCAAATAAAACTTTGTTTTTCATACAAACACTATGAAAAACAAAGTTAATTTTTCGGTGGCGATAAATTATAGTTATCAAATACTCTTACGTGTTACAGAACCCTACGAGCGCGAGTCCGACTTGCACTTGGCCAGTTTATTTAGTCTGGATTAACACAATAAGCTAAGTGCTTTTACTTACAATAAGCTAGGTACTTTTACTTACAATAAGCCAGGTAATTTTAATTACAATAAGCTAGGTACTTTTACTTACAATAAGCTAGGTACTTTTACTTACAATAAGCTAGGTACTTTTACTTACAATAAGCTCGGTACTTTTACTTACAATAAGCTAGGTACTTTTACTTACTATAAGCTAGGTACTTTTAATTACAATAAGCTAGGTACTTTTACTTACTATAAGCTAGGTACTTTTAATTACAATAAGCTAGGTACTTTTACTTACAATAAGCTAGGTACTTTTACTTACTATAAGCTAGGTACTTTTAATTACAATAAGCTAGGTACTTTTACTTACTATAAGCTAGGTACTTTTAATTACAATAAGCTAGGTACTTTTACTTACTATAAGCTAGGTACTTTTACTTACAATAAGCTAGGTACTTTTACTTACAATAAGCTAGGTACTTTTAATTACAGTAAGCTAGGTACTTTTAAACGCAGGCGTAGCCGCAGGGCACAGCTTGTCATATTTATATTGATATGATATAATCGGTTATGATAAATCACTTGCGTAACATAATCGGTAATTAATTATTATCTTATCTATGATTGTTTTTTATTTTAATAAAATTTGAACTATTAATAGGTCAAAGTCAAGGTGAAAACACTAAGGCTGAGTTGCCCCATCTTACTTTAACTATAACAAACGTCAAAAATCCATATAAAACCCCGGTTAATAGTTATAGTTACGGTTAAAGTAAGATGGTGCTACTCAGCCTTATTATGTAGAATCGAGGACTCATAAACTGCATCAAAGTTCAGGAATTACTTTCAAATTAATGGTCCATTCCAGTTAACAAACATAAACGTGATGATAAGATACTACGATGTTATGAAGTTATTGAACCAAACTATAGGTTTGAACTTTAATTTGTACAATGACGTACGGACTCGGACAGGACCATTCAATTAATTCGAAAGTAATCCTGGCCTTTGATGCATTTTATGAGTCCGTGAGTGTATGTAGGGAACTTCTACCGCATCATCACTTATCAACAGGTGAGAAAGTGGTCAAACGCTATCTCTGATACCCGCGACTTTGCCCGCGTTTTAATATCCTTTTCCCTATCATATTATTGGTTAACTAACTGCAATATATAACTACAATATAACTTTTAACAATATTTTAAACTACTGTTCCAATTTTTTGTAAAAACTTTTTCAAAATTGTATGACACGTTTGTAACCTATTTTTGAATGGCATAGCTATAATTTTAATCGATTTCCAAAAAGGAGGAGGTTTAAAATTCGTCTGTATGTTTTTTGCATGTATGTTACCTGATTACTGCGCCAATTGTGAACCGATTTGAATGATTTTTTTTCGTTACAGGTAAGGTTCATCTTCAAAGTGGTCCCATTTAAATTTTGTCAATATTTGATAAGTATCTTCAGAGATATGACAATAAATGTCTCAAACTTGCTACTGAAACTGACTCGCGCGGTGTGGAAGTCGTTTTTTTTGGTTTTAAACGGATTTCCAAATTATTGAAATCTACAAATAGTTAGGTATTGAATAAATTTCAGCGGTGCCAGCTCACTGTATTGATTTCCACTTATCTACAAGATAGCGCTGAGTATTAGATATCTCTTTGATCCTGTTGTTTAACCACAACCAAACGACCAATTTTAATTGAGCCCTCTGCTGAGACAATTTTTTTATACATGTGATGAACATAAATAAATAATACTGTAACTAATCCCATAGACCAGAAATCAGACATTAATCAGCTCATCGCCCTTTCATTAGTAGTTTTCTCTGCTACCAAAATGGCTGCCATTTTGTGTTTTTATTGTACTAATTTCGGCATAGGTACCACACCAACCCATGTCATATCAAATGCTGAAATTACATTTAAAAACAAAGGTATAAAAAGCAGTTTAGGAGAAAGTTGAGTGATAAAAGCGATCAAAGATCCAGATTTTCATAAAAAGTGGAAATGAAACAAATGTAGCGGCACAAGCTATAATTGCTGGCGTGGCGGACAGCCATATTAATTACATCAGAAAAATTTGAGCATAGGTTTTAGAAATACAAAATAAGTCTGACAGGATAACCTAAAACCTCCACGGACCACCTTTTACACCATTCTTGCATGGTGGTAGGACACTATCTAGTGTCCGCCTGGCCAGCTACCACCCTCAAGTTAGAAAATCTGTCACCAAAAACATCTCATGTGTTCCGGCAGCCATCCTTGAGAGCCAGTTCCCATTCTAGGCTTAGCGTGCTTACCATCTTCGACCGCATCATCACTTGCCAACAGGTGAGATAGTGGTCAAACGCTAGCCTATAACGTATTAAAAAAAAAAAAAAGATTCTTTAGATATTATATCTAATCTAAATGTATTTTTAACCGACTTCACAAAAAGGAGGAGGTTCTCAATTCGTCTGTATGTTTTTTTTTGTGTGTATGTTACGCGATTTCTCCATCAATTGTGAACGGATTCAAATGATTCTTTTTTTAATAGGTAGGATACGTTTCCGAGGTGGTCCCATTTAAATTTTATCGAGATCTGATTAGTATCACCACAGATATGGAGATAAATACCTCAAACATAGGAGAATGTACTAGTTTTAGTAGAAGAGTCCCAAGAAGATTATACACAATGGAGGTTGCTATTGCATATAATAATAATAATTCATTTATTTCAGATTTCAATAGATCCATTATTGTTAGTAAAACGCTTAAAAACTAGGATTAGTAGACTAGAAAAAATAAAATTAAAATTAAAATTGTCGAATTAATATTGCCTATTTTCAAACTAAAATAATGAAATAAAATTAAAACAATTATTGATGAATTATAGATTAATACATTATTAAGTTAAATTAATTCAATATTAATTAATTGGTCTAACACTTTTTAATAAGCATTTTGATCCAGTGCGTAAATAGTGGCCCATTGCTCTTGCCCGTTATCATCATTAGAATGCTGTTACAACTGTCGCGTGTTCTTTTCAGCAATGAGGCAATGTTCTTCCTTATGATAGCTGCAAACGCATCGGTGCGAGCCTCCATGAACATGGCGGACGCGCTGCAGAACCGCGGCAGCCCCAACAACATTCTAAATGCATTGTTGTATTGAACTCGTAGTGCGTTCAAGGACTTTTGAGTAAAGTTGACCCACAAGCTGCTCGTGTAAAACGTCTGGCAGAAGGATTTGAATAATGTTATTTTTACTTCTCGTGAGCAACGAGCAAACCTACGGGCCAACATGTTAGCTCGTACCGTCAACGCTCTACGTTCCCTTTCTAGATCCTTGTCATCCTTTAAGCTCTCGGTTATAATATGCCCCCGATATTTAAACTCTGACACTCTATTCAGTGCAGTGCCACTCAATAGTATCGGGGGCACTGACTCCAGCCTCTTGCTACTTGGACTAAATACCATGACTTCACTCTTCTTACTATTATACTGAAGGCCATGGGTGGCAGCATAGTTTTCACAATAAGTGACGAGCTGTCTTAGTGCCCTGACAGAGGGAGCCAGCAGCACCATATCGTCAGCGTAACTGATGTTATTAACAGGCACTCCATCTACATAACATCCGACTAGCATACTGCTGAGTCCCTCTATCAGTCCATTTACATAAAGATTGAAAAGCCTTGGAGAACTCACACCCCCTTGTCTAACCCCGCTGTTCAGTTTATATGCATCAGACAGCACGCCTGCCCATTTCACATGATTAATTTGGTTATTGTACCAAAATTTAAACAAGGTACATATTTCTTGCGGCACTGTGGTGTCTTTTAGCTTTCGCCAGAGTATGTCATAACACACGGTGTCGAAAGCCTTAGATAGATCTAAAAAACATGCATAGACCGACGTCTTTCTATCAACATAGTACCTAGCTGTATGCTTAAGACTTAATATAGCACTTTCCGTGGACAGTCCAGGCCTGAACCCGAACTGACCATCATGCAAACTAAAGTATTTACTTAATTGGGTGTCGAGCAGTCGGTCTAAGACTTTAGCCACGATAGTAGCCAGCGATATCGGTCTGTAGTTACACCTGTCCGCGATGTCACCTGTTCTATTTTTTACAATGGGCACAACTATAGTTTTCATGAGGTCATGAGGCAAATAACTATGACTAAGACACAATGAGTAAAGCAGGGACAGTACTCTCGGCAGATGAGCGCCAGCGTACTGCAGGTGTTCGAGACTGAGGCCGTCGTGGCCTGGAGATTTACCCCTGCTCATGCTCAGGATTATTTGTCTCACGTCTGCAGCTGTGATGCGAATATTGCAGTCTCTTACCTCGCAAACCTCAGCGTCCACCACCTGCAGCGGGGATATCCCAGATGTGGTAGGTTTATCATTAAAACTAATTCTAAATGAATTAGCTATCTGACTCGGTTCTGAGATTCCATTTATGCTCGCAGGTAAGCCAGATTTAGGATTAAGCTTCTTAACACTCTTCCAAAATTTTGAAAAATGTTTGGACTCCCTTTGACTTGCTATTAAATCCATTTTAATTTGATCCTGGTGCGTTTGACACCACTTTAATTTAGATTTGAATATCTTACGACTATTACACATTTCCTCATATTCCTTAGTATTATTCTGTCTGCCACCTAAGACCCAGTTATTATACCTAAATCTAGCCTCCCTGTGGGCTTCACTGACGTGTTTATTCCAGCCAACAATTTTTTGTTTACATTTTTTATTATTCAAATACGACATTTTTGCTCCTTCTGTTAAAATATTTACAATTTTACTATAAAGTCTATCTATAACTATTTTATGCGATAATATATTACAACACTTATCGGCACAATTTACCATTTCCTCGGGAAAATTAACAGATTTTAATTTATCATTACAGTGATTTAAATATTGTCTAATCTGTGATGAGTTACGTTGTCCCCAGATAACATCATACAAGTCGTTTGTACGTGGTATAAACTTTTTATGGACTAACTTAAAATCACAACTAATTATTAACGGTAAATGGTCTGACCACATAACATCATACCGTACCTTAATGTCCCTTATAGTGTCCCAGGCTGACTGTGTTACCACACAGTGATCAAGCCACCGCCGGGACCCGTGTGCATCACTCACAAATGTGTACTCACTTGAATCTAAGCCTAGTTTAAGTATATCCGCACAGAGCCACGACTGCTCAGCACAAAAATTAGATAGCTCGACGTGGAACAATTCTGAAGGCTGGGCATTATAATCTCCCAATATATAAACGCATTCCACTTCACTATTTTCAATAATTGCATTGATTTCGCTCAAACACTCCGTAAACACCGGCAAGTTATCTACGCACTGTATAGGCATGTATACGCTGAACACAACAACAAACCGGTTTTCTACCTCGAGCCTTACAGCTGATATTCGCGCGCTATTGCAACTAATGACCGACACGGATGTAAATGCATTCTTTCGCCACAATAGCGCCACTCCACCGTAGGGTCTTCCACGAAGAAGTTCCTGTGTGGTATCAACGGCAGACTTGCCCGTATACTCAAATTCTTCATGTATGGTTCCCAGAAATGGTATATCATGTGGTAGAAGCCAGGTTTCCTGTAGGGCGATAACATCAGTGCTGTCACATAGCTGTCTGATGTTCATAGCTGACCGCTTGACAGACTTACAGTTAAATGTAGCGATATTGAATACATCCATTATTATGAAATATTTACTTCGCTCTGTCCCACACTCCTGCGTCCTTTCGTCGATAAAAATTAACGAAACGCCGGAATGTTATGCCTTCTGGCCATAGCTTATTATCCATGAACAATTGCAAATTATTGTTTGGTACTAATATTTTATACGCATCAAACTCGCGTGTTTGTCTAGTTTTGATCTTTTCTATTAAAACCTCAATGTTTGTTTTCTTTAGTATATAGTTCTTGATGCCGTCAATTGATGTTGATTTAGACACATTATTTATAAATAAAGGTACTTTTATTTCAGCTGCTTTAAAACCTAACTCTGGTTCAATTGTCGCTTCACCTTTTGCGGTGACTAGTCTGTTCCTATGCCTATGTCTCTGTACCATTTTCCATTCTTCAGTTGGTTGTCTATCCTTCCATAGTCCTTTTTCACCAACAAGCTGAGCAAAAGACTTTTGATGTGTAGGTGTTGCTTTAACCGTCGGTTGAGATTTTCGAACATGTAGCCCATCAGGAGTCATCACAGTTTCTGTATTCAAGGGTGATGAAGCCCCAGAGCCCGAAATATCACGTACTAAGGGGATATTTACCATAGCACGAAACGGTTTCTGCACTATCTGAGGGCATGGACAGGGATCATCTACTGCCTTATTTGGTTCATAAGGTTCTCGGCTCTTCTCTTGGCTTGGAAAGTGCATCAGCCCTATCGGTCCGCTGTCAAAATTATTTACATCCAATTTCGGGATACTCCTCACAGTATTGGCATTACTTATATCGAAATTATTGACAATTGAAGCCGTTTTCAAGTTCTCGATTTCACGTTTACATACTTCTAATTCTTCCATGGTCACACAGTTTTCCTTTATATTAACAACCTCCTTTTGCAGTAAAATAATATCCTTTAATAATCTTGTTACATCCACATGATCAAATGTAATTGGAGGTAGTTTGTTTAAATTTTTCACAACAAACACAGGAAATACATTTGGATCAGACTCTTTAAAGACTGCCATCATATCTTCTAGATCTTTCTTGGACCTGCCTTCTTTCTTCCTCTGAGCTTTGCGCTTCGACGACGGCTCCAAACAATCATACAGCAAATTTTTTGCTGCGACTATGTCTTCCGCTTTGAAGGCGGTCGAACAAATCTGCACTAGACTTATTTCGTCCATCACATCTAATTTGTTTTGTATAAACGCTAAAACTTCACAAATAACTACATTGCACGTATCACATTTAGCTCCCGACATGTTTACGTTTCTACGATAATCGCAGCGCCAAGGACGCGTGCGTCACCAAGGTCGCGCGAGCGCATATTCTTACGGTAACTGTGAGCGAGATAGAAATAAAGGTGGGGATATTTTTTTTTTATATCTTATAGGCAAGCGTTTGACCACTATCTCACCTGTTGCTAAGTGATGATGCGGTCGAAGATAGAGAAGTGGACTAGAATGGGAACTGGCTCTCAAGGATAGCTGCCAGAACACATAAGATGTTTGGCGACAGATTTTCTGACTTGAGGGTGGTAGCTGGCCAGGCGGACACTAGATATGTTCTACCACCATGCGGGGGTTATTGGTTTCTTAACGATGTTTTCCTTCACCGGAGGGCCACTGTGAGAAGCGGACATATATTTTTCAATAGAAAAATTCATTGCTTCACGGCGGTTTGAACTCGGTACAACGGCATCAAAGCCGACCGTTCTCCCAATTACGCCACCGGGCCCTCAATAAATAATTATATATTAATAATTATAATAAATAATTATATAAATATAAATAATTTGTCTTCACAGGAATGTTCTACCGGGCAAAGTCTTGTTAGGGTGCAAACTTTTTTAAACATACCTAATATTTTTTGACATGACATGACATTTGGCGAAGATGGCGGCCATTTCAGTCCCGCGACACTGCATACATAATTAAATAACTCAGAATTATGAACGTACGAACGTACCAATCAACACAGCAAAAAAAATTATAAGCGTAAAACCACATATTATATAATAGTTACTTCGTAAATAATACTTTCCGTTGTTTGGTTGGCTACACAGTGCTGTCATAATTCGGGTATCCACAATATAGGGAAGTGCCTCTTATAACGTAGTAGAGTGATTCAGTACTCTGTTGGCCATATGGCGGCAATCAATGTTAATAATCGCAAATAATAGTTTTTAATATTCATTTTGGAATACAACTAGTCCGTGTTGTAAAAGTATTTGGAATTATTGTAATAAAATAGACAATTAATTATCGTGTGTGTCAGATGCTTTAATTGTACAGGGCCATTTTGGACATTGTCCTTTGATACCTTGATGACATCATTATTACTAGTGAATATTTTCACTATAGCGCGGCATTTAAAGTAAATTTTTTTAGGGTTCCGAACCCAAAGGCTACCAAATGAACACTTTCTGAGACTTTGTTGTCTGTTCGTCCGTCCGTCCGTCCGTGTGTCTATATGTGCGCACTTTACAGATCTGTATCTTCTTAACCGTTATAGGTACATACTTGAAATTTTCAAAAAGTATATATCCGTCAGTGTATAACGGCCCAGACACGAAATTTAATAGATGCATGTAAATTCATTAAAACTTTTTTTGCACTAAAAAGGGTAAAATAAGTTATTTTTCAAAAAAAATAAAACCGACTTCATAACCACAAAAAGGCACTCAAAAGCGAAAAATAATTTACTTAAAATTATTATAAGCGTTACCCACTTCTCTATTTGAAGTCGGTGCCAGCCAAGCCTATTGGATATTAGATAGACACTATGTATGTAGTAGTAGTAAGTAGGTTAGTAAGTAGGTAGATACATGTAGGTATTATCTATCTACTACCTATTAGACTTGGCTGGCACCGACTTCAAATAGAGAAGTGGGTAACGCATATAATAATTTTAAGTAAATTATTTTTCGCTTTTGAGTGCCTTTTTGTGGTTATGAAGTCGGTTTTTTTTTTTTGAAATATAACTTATGTGTAATTAAATTCTCACGAGTGATATTCATATTTTGTTTTGTACTAACCGGCATTCACTCGCGTTTATTTTGCGACTGGGAAGCTCGTGCGGCACGCCGCGAGTCACAGCTCTCTTAGCCACTCCCGAGACGAAGACTCTCAAATCGAGTCGAAACCGGTCGGAGCATAATCCGAAAAATAAACGCGAGTGAATGCCGGTTACAGACTTTCTATTTCACGATGAAGGTTTAGCCATGGTTGTAGTAATGACATGTACAGACAGGCGCGTTTGTGTGTGTAAACTGAAGGAGCGTTAGCAAAGAAATGTGAAATACATTTTTAAATTAAGCCTTAATTTTTTTTACTGCAATTTAATAAATAATTAGTGTTTAGCTCCTACAACATATTTTTTATGTAAAGGGAATAAAATATCATAAGTTACTAGAAATAATCAGGTTGTCATGTCATAAATTTTTATTCAGCAAAAAGAATAAAGAATAGATCAAAAAAACAAAGTTGAAATAATTAGCTATTTTAATCACTGCCAGATTCGTCTTCGGATTCTGATTCGCTGTCATCGGAATCATTTTGCAGATTAATCATAAACTCAAAATCCAGGTCAACATATTTCAAGTATTCCTTTTCAATTTTTTCAACATGACTACAGGTTTTATGCCATGTAGTAGTAAAAAACAAAATCTAAATGTATTGTTATTAGTCGTAAGTTTTGTTCTAAATAAATCATTAATTCATTTATTCTATAGTTTATTGTGACAATAAATTAAAAATACTTAAATATATTCCAATTTTTAATTAAGAAAGTTGAAAATAATATCCAAAGAAAAAAATAAACAATTTTAGTAGCTTTATTTTTGTTTTAGATACTTGGCTTTTTAAATAATTGTTGGAAGTGTCGCAAAAAATCAAGCCACCTGGGAGCTTTAATCGATAACGCTGCCTAATCCAGTTGAGATATAACAAAACAATGCATAGTGGGATATTAATATTTTATGGACCTACGATAGCGATCTTTTTTTGCCGTGGGGAAAATCCTCATGGATACCATGGATAGTGATTATGCTGGACTCTTACTGGCTAAAAAGCTTACGTGTGAGCAGTCCTCCGCCGAGATGGGTCAAGATGGGGTCACGTTAGCATTCACTATCTTGCAACGGATCTACAAGCGACCTGCCCCACCTTACTAGCGGCCTTTTTTTTACCCAGTAAAATACTTTATGGCTACCACTCGCCCGGGGGAGCGATATGGTTATGTGGGAGTCACTGCCAGACGGGCAGTATACTCACTAAAAACCTGGGGTG
The DNA here is from genome assembly GCA_954871355.1 of Cabera pusaria. Lineage (NCBI taxonomy): Eukaryota > Metazoa > Arthropoda > Insecta > Lepidoptera > Geometridae > Cabera > Cabera pusaria. The sequence continues at coordinate 18,808,511 of OX940910.1, forward strand.
AGCAGTCCTCCGCTGAGATAGGGCGAGATGGGGCCGCGCTAGTATTCGCCATTATGCCAGTATTTTTGCATCAGTTTGTTGCGTCGCAACAGAAAAATGCAGGCATACATGCTCTACCCGTGCAAAGCCGGAGTCGCTAGTAAATATCTTAATATAAAACTGAGGTGTCTAACTAAAATGGTAACCACAGAAATCCGATAGGTGAAGCTCTAACGTCAAACGAGTGCTATTCACTTGGGACCGAGATTCCCTTCTTAGAGTTCCGTAACAAAAAGAAATAACCCTTTGACGTCAACTTCTGTTTTCAGTCCGACTTTTAAGGAACTTATCTTTTTAACCCCCGACACAAAAAGAGGGGTGTTGTAAGTTTGACGTGTGTCTATGTGTGTATGTGTGTGTCGTGTGTGTATCTGTGTATATGTCATGTGTGTGTCTGTCTGTGGCATCGTAACACTGTATTATATGAAGCGGCAATAGCCCAATGACTAAGGTGTCGGCTTAAAAGGTCGTGAGTTCGTCGTGAGTCAATAGTGCAATGGGTGGCCATTGCACTATTGACGTGACCCTCTCCAGACACAAGCATATTTAGCTTAGTTGGAGGTCAACGAGACCACTACAGTGTAACCCACATTGCTGGCAAGCTCTTGTTTTATTTAAAAATAAAAATATTTTAAAGTAATCTTTTCTGTATATATAAAAGGCAAACGTTACCAACCAGCTCAAACTACTGAACGGATTGCACTGAAATTTGGCATCCAGTTATTATGACGTAGGTATCCGCTAAGGAAGGATTTATCAAAATTCACTCCTTAAGGATATAAAACGGGGGTTCAAAGTTTGTGTGGATAAACAAGATTAGAGAGTCATTTTTATTAAAAACTTTACACAAGTACTTCTCTGTAAATAAATAAGTAAATACGTGTTTCACACTTTCTCAAAACTTTAATCCTTAAATGCGTGAAATAGGGTAACTAAAATCAGTATCGTTTTTCGGGTTTTATAACAATGAATCACTTTTTCCCTTGGTCACTGTACTTACTTAGCCATAACTTGAAAACGAGTGGCACATTTTGGCTTCTATAATTAATTGTTTCCTAATCTAATGAGTTTTTATGAAAGTAAGGGTTTTTAGATACGAAGAGATCAGTAAATAAAATAAGTTTTTAACACAGGCAAAGCCGCAGGGTACTTCTAGTTTAAATACAATACCCGAACCTATCGTCACGATATGTCAACATGATCCCACATTTATAAACTTATCGTCACGATATGTTAAGATGATCCTAGATTTACAAACTTATCGTCACGATTAGTCAACAAGATCCCACATTTACAAACTTATTGTCACGATATGTCAACATGATCCCACATTTACAAACTTATCGTCACGATATGTCAACATGATCCCACATTTATAAACTTATCGTTACGACATGTCAACATGATCCCACATTTTTCGCACGCGTTCTATTTTTTTTTATTGTAAAAGGTAACAGGACAAGCACGACGCTCACCTGATGGTAAGCGATAACGTCTTCCTATTACAGATACAGCGGCATGCTAAATTCTGGGCTGCCAGAATTTTGCATGTCACTGCATTGCGCCTGTTACCTTGAGACATAAAGATGTTAAGTCTTACATTCCGTGTGATTTCACTGGACACCTTTCTAATTCAACCGAAAAACATCTATTTCACACCTAAAAGTTAATTGGCAAAGTGGTGGTACCGCCCCAGGCGGACTATCAGAAGTCCTTTCACTACAAAAAGATTCTAGATTTCTAGATTTCCAAGGGACAGTTTTGCACCAAACCCACTAACATAAGATCGTTTAAAAAACTAAAAATAGCCGACTTCAATGCCGCGCTATCAATTTTCAGTACCAATTTTGAGATGTTTATCTTCATGTCTCTGGAGATACTTATCAGACCTAGATAAAATTACCATGGTACTACACTTGGGACATCTTCATTCCAACAAAAAAAGAATAATCAAAATCGGTTCATAAACGAAGTTATCCACGAACAAACATAAAAAAAATATATATACGGTCGAATTGAGAAACCTCCTCCTTTCTTTGAAGTCGGTTAAAAATAATCTTATGCTTAAATTAAGTTTATTCTATCCTAATCGTTATCAAGTCAAAATGTTCTTGGCTAATAATTGATTAATATCTTTAATTCACTCCGATAAAGTTGTTTGTTTCTATGTTTCGTTATTACCAGGCAAATTTGTGCTCAGATAGATAAGCACCACACAGAACGAAAAATCGTGCCTTTTGATAATTAGGTTCAAATATGGATACCTACATGAAAGATTATTTGATTTTTACCCGACTGCAAGAAAAGGGCTGTTTTCGCGTGTATCTTGATATGTATGTTTGTAATATTCTTTATTACCTCGTAACATATGTGACATTAAAAAGAACTGGCCAAGTGGGAGTCGGACTAGCACGCGTAGGGTTCCGATTGAACAAAATTTGCTGGAAACACGTTTCGATTTTTTTTTTTTTAATTGGTAGTTTTAATTGTTAAGGTGGTCCCATTATAACTTTATTGAGATCTGATACGTATCTCTAGAGATATGACGATAGACGTCTCAAACTTGCTACTGAAACTGACTCCTTGGAGCATGCATTTTAATTCTTACGCTATGGAAGCGAAAATAACGATATCATCAACAAAACGTAGATTTGTTAATTAATATACGTTCACCAATGACTATACTCTTTTGCACCCAAGGTACTGCCAAGTTCTTACCTCTTCAAGGGTGCTGGTAAAATGTTTGAAAAAGAGCTACAATCCAATTTATCAACATCAATATCATAAATGCGAAAGTCAGTTTTATTCGTTTGTTTGGTACTTATTCACGGTCGAACGGCTGGACTGATTTAGCTGAAATTTTGTACAGGGATAGCCAGTACTACGGATAAGACTATAGGATATTTTATAATGCTGGTGAAGCCGCGGGGAATAGCTAGTCAATAATAAATAGTGTAGGTATACTAATCTTGTAGATTAATAATTTCATAGATCATGTTTATCATTTGCATTTCGTAAATTGTGCTCGCGGCGTGCAAGTAATCAGAGCGAAAAATCTTATTGCTAAGTTCTAATCTAAACCTTTATCTATGTTTATAAAAACAAAATACCACCGACATGACGTATCATTATATAATTATGTACATCAATATGAGAATAATATCGACATAAATAAAGGTACGGATACACCGCAGCGTCCTGCGTGCGCAATTTACGCGGCGATCAGATAGCACATTAGTATTTGTACCGACTGGTTCACACCAAACGCGATCAGAAAACAATTGAAAAGTACTGAGATCGCGCCCGAAGATCGCAGGACGCCGCGGTGTGGTGTACCTTAATGTTAAATTAAAAAAACTATATTTACTATTTAATAACTTAATAAAACTAAAATATTATTCTATGACTGAAAATAAAAATAATAAGTTATTTTTCAAAAAAAATAAAACCGACTTCATAACCACAAACAGGCACTCAAAAGCGAAAAATAAATTACTTAAAATTATTATAAGCGCTACCCACTTATCTATTTGAAGTCGGTGCCAGCCAAGTCTAATAGGTGGTAGATAGATACTACCTACATGTATCTACCTACTTACTAACCTACATGTACCTACTTACTACTACTATCCAATAGACTTGGCTGGCACCGACTTTAAATAGATAAAAACCGACTAAAACCGATTAAAAACTAAAAAAGAACCGACTTCAATGTTCATTTTCAGTACCAATTTTGAGAGGTTTATCTCAATATCTCTGGAGATACTAATCAAACCTCGATAAAATTACCATGGTACTACACTTGGAATATTTTCTTTCGAACAAAAAAAGAATAATCAAAATCGGTTCATAAACGACGAAGTTATCCGCGAACAAACATAAAAAAATAAATTATATATATATATATATATGGAGGTTTCTCAATTCGACCTTATATATATATATATACGGTCGAATTGAGAAACCTCCTCCTTTTTTTAAAGTCGGTAAAAAATCGATGTTTTTCAACACATTGACTTTTTTTTTTTATATCTTATAGGCTAGCGTTTGACCACTATCTCACCTGTTGGTAAGTGATGATGTGATCGGAGATGGTAAGCACGCTAGGCCTGGAATGGGAACTGGCTCTCAAGGATAGCTGCCGGAAGACAGTAGATGTTTGGCGACAGATTTTATAACTTGAGGGTGGTAGCTGGCCAGGCGGACACTAGATAGTGTTCTACCACCATGCGGGGGTTTTTGGTTTCTTAACGATGTTTTCTTTCACCGGAGGGCCACTGTGAGAAGCGCACATAAATTTTTCTATAGAAAAATCCATTGGTGCACGGCGGTTTGAACTCGGTACCACGGCATCAAAGCCGACCGTTCTCCCGATTACGCCACCGGGCCCTCTCCTTCATAGCAATTGTTATGAAGTCGATGGGACGGACAGATGTCCGTCCTTATGAACTACAGAGTTAAAACTTGGTAGGTTGGTGTATTCTGTGAACAGATTTACGATTTTTATAAATAAATTTAAAAAATAATAAAAGATTAATGGGGGCTCCCCATACATGGAACTGAAACTATAGAAAAAATATTATCAGAAAAATAATTTACCATTACAAATTTATTATTTGCGGTCTAGGTGCATTAGCCGTGTCTAACTGGCATCGGTCTATGGATGGAACAGCTAAGTTAAGTTTGACACATTTTATACGAAGCCTCGGTGTGCGAGTCGAGCTCGAACTTGGCCGGTTTATTTTCAACCGACTTCCAAAAAGGAGGTTCTGAATTCGTCTGTACGTTTTTTTATTTTTTTTTAGTTAGTGTGTAGGTTACGCGATTAGTATGTCAATTGTGAACCGATTTGAAAGATTCTTTTTGTAATCGGTAGGGTACGTTTCCGAGGTGTTCCCATTGTAATCTCCAGAGATATGACGATAAACGTCTCAAACTTGCTACTGAAATTGACTCGCGGGGCATGGAAGTTGGTTGTTTTAGTTTTTAAAATATTTTAATCATAACTATATTTGTAGTTTTTAACCGACTTCACAAAAAAGGAGGAGGTTCTCAATTCGTCTGTATGTTTTTTTTCTTTTTGGTGTGTATGTTACGCGATTTCTCCGTCAATTGTGAACGGATTTAAATGATTCTTTTTTTAATAGGTAGTATACGTTTCCGAGGTGGTCCCATTTTAATTTTAGCGAGATCTGATAAGTATCTCCAGAGATATGGAGATAAACACCTCAAACATAGTAAAATGTACTGGTTTTAGTAGAAGAGTCCCAAGAAGATTATACACAATGGAGGTTGCTATTGCATATACTTTTGAAGACTAAAAAATATGACCTTGAATAATGTTTCTACATCTTTCTTCTCGTTGATTTTGGTTTTTGACAGATATTCTTACAGTTACTGTGAGCGAGATAGAAATAAAGGTGGGGATAATTTTTTTTCTTTTTTATATCTTATAGGCTAGCGTTTGACCACTATCTCACCTGTTGCTAAGTGATGATGCGGTCGAAGATAGAGAAGTGGACTAGAATGGGAACTGGCTCTCAAGGATAGCTGCTTGAACACATTAGATGTTTGGCGACAGATTTTCTAACTTGAGAGTGGTAGCTGGCCAGGCGGACACTAGATATGTCCTACCACCATGCGGGGGTTGTTGGTTTCTTAACGATGTTTTCTTTCACCGGAGAGCAACTGTGAGAAGCGCACATATATTTTTCGATAGAAAAATTCATTGGTGCACGGCGGTTTGAACTCGGTACCACGGTATCAAAGCTGACTGTTCTCCCAATTACGCCACCGGGCCTTCAATAAATAATTATAAATTAATAATTATAATAAATAATTATATATAAATATAAATAATTTGTCTTCACAGGAATGTTCTACCGGGCAAAGTCTTGTTAGGGTGCAAACTTTTTTAAACATACCTAAGATTTTTTGACATGACATGACGTTTGGCGAAGATGGCGGCCATTTCAGTCCCGCGAAACTGCATACATTATTAAATAACTCAGAATTATGAACGTACTTTGTACCAATCAACACTGCAAAAAAAAATTATAAGTATAATACCACAGTGCAAAACAAGTTTTAATTAAATTACATGCATCTATTAAATTTCGTGTCTGGGCCGTTATACACTGACGGATATATACTTTTTGAAAATTTCAAGTGTGTACCTATAACGGTTAAGAAGATACAGATCTGTAAAGTGCGCACATATGTATAGACACACGGACTGATGGACGGACGGACGGACGAACGGACAACAAAATCTCAAAAAGTGTTCATTATTACAAACATTAACATAACATTAACATTACAAACATTAGAAACATTATTCAAGGTCATATTTTTTAGTCTTCAAAAGTATATGCAATAGCAACCTCCATTGTGTATAATCTTCTTGGGACTCTTCTACTAAAACCAGTACATTTTACTATGTTTGAGGTGTTTATCTCCATATCTCTGGAGATACTTATCAGATCTCGCTAAAATTAAAATGGGACCACCTCGGAAACGTATACTACCTATTAAAAAAAGAATCATTTAAATCCGTTCACAATTGACGGAGAAATCGCGTAACATACACACCAAAAAAAAAACATACAGACGAATTGAGAACCTCCTCCTTTTTTGTGAAGTCGGTTAAAAACTACAAATATAGTTATGATTAAAATATTTTAAAAACTAAAACAACCAACTTCCATGCCCCGCGAGTCAATTTCAGTAGCAAGTTTGAGACGTTTATCGTCATATCTCTGGAGATTACAATGGGACCACCTCGGAAACGGACCCTACCGATTACAAAAAGAATCTTTCAAATCGGTTCACAATTGACATAGTAATCGCGTAACCTACACACAAAAAAAAATATAAAAAACGTACAGACGAATTGAGAACCTCCTTTTTGGAAGTCGGTTGAAAATAAACCGGCCAAGTTCGAGCTCGACTCGCACACCGAGGCTGATAAAATGTGTCAAACTTAACTTTGCTGTTCCATCCATAGACCGATGCCAGTTAGACACGGCTAATGCACCTAGACCGCAAATAATAAATTTGTAATGGTAAATTATTTTTCTGATAATATTTTTTCTATAGTTTCAGTTCCATGTATGGAGAGCCCCCATTAATCTTTTATTATTTTTTAAATTTATTTATAAAAATCGTAAATCTGTTCACAGAATACACCAACCTACCAAGTTTTAACTCTGTAGTTCATAAGGACGGACATCTGTCCGTCCCATCGACTTCATAACAATTGCTATGAAGGAGAGGGCCCCGTGGCGTAATCGGGAGAACGGTCGGCTTTGATGCCGTGGTACCGAGTTCAAACCACCGTGCACCAATGGATTTTTCTATAGAAAAATTATGTGCGCTTCTCACAGTGGCCCTCCGGTGAAGGAAAACATCGTTAAGAAACCAAAAACCCCCGCATGGTGGTAGAACTATCTAGTGTCCGCCTGGCCAGCTACCACCCTCAAGTTATAAAATCTGTCGCCAAACATCTAATGTCTTCCGGCAGCTATCCTTGAGAGCCAGTTCCCATTCTAGGCCTAGCGTGCTTACCATCTTTGACCGCATCATCACTTACCAATAGGTGAGATAGTGGTCAAACGCTAGAATATAAGATATTTTAAAAAAAGTTTCACTAAAAATTGTAGTTGAACGATGCCTTATTACACGGAATACACTATATATTGCACTATAGATGTAAAAACATGGATGTTTGGCCTTGGATCGTAGGAGCAATATATCGATGTTCCGCCTGACTCGCTACCAAAAAGTAACTTACTATCATGACGGTAGGTTAAAACCCAAGAATAAAAAATAATTAATGAGATTTCGATGTTTTTTCAAAGACTGGCTACAAACTGCATTGCATAGGGATAGGTAGAAAATAATTGAGATAGTTTAAAAACTAAAACAACCGAATTCCATGCCACGCGAGTCAATTTCAGTAGCAAGTTGGAGACATTTATCATCATATCTCTGGAGATACTTATCAGATCTCAATGAAATTACAATGGGACCACTTCGGAAATGTATCCTACCGATTACAAAAAGAATTATTCGAATCGGTTCAGAATTGACAGAAAAAAATCGCGTAACATACACACAAAAAGAAAACATACAGACGAATTGATAACCTTTTTTTCCTCCTTTTTTGTGAAGTCAGTTAAAAATGGGGGAGATCTTTGCCCAGCAGTGAGATCAAATAGGTTAAAAAGTCAGTTTTAATTATTCAAAGCAACAATCTCCTAGTAATTCTTTGTACAATATCCCTAAAGTTCAAATGATAAAATTATTATGTATTATATAATGATTGCGCGCCTAATATCTGCCGTAGATATAGATAATAATTACATGTTCCTGAACAAATAGGTACAAATAGATAAAATAAGTACAATATCTGATTTGAAATGGTATATAAATATTTTATGTCAATATAGCTCAGCAGTGTTGTGCACAGAGTAGACGAACACAAACAGTAAGTCCTAGTATATTATTTATGTCACTTTATTTGATTATATTATATTTTTATTAGCCTATACGATAGACCTACTCCTTATCAATGTTTGAATTACCAATATATCTCTTTTTAACCCCAAAGATAAAAGAGGGGCGTAATAAGTTCTAAGGTTCTGTGGCATCGTAGCGCCAAGCGGATGAACAAATTTTGATATAGTTTTTTGAAATCTGTTCCGCCGTTTTAAGACTAATTGATAATAATGTAAGAACAAGTAATTAGATCTTCCTAATCTTACTATTTGTACGTGATACCATTAATTATTCTGTGTTATTTGTTGCTATTTGTTGTTTGCATCTTACAGAAGAGATGTCGTGTTTGGGCTCATTTGAAGTGTCCCAATTAACAGATTACACATAGATTAGTCGGAAATGGTTCCTAATTTAAAATCCATCTACACTTTCTCATTTTAAATTAACTTCATCAACACCACCATCAACCTATCTCTGTCCACTGCTGGACATAGCTCACTCTCCTAGCAATCTGGCTGGCAACAGCTGGCAACAAAAAGCTGTAAAGCGAGCTCAGTGGCGTGCCATAGGGGAGGCCTATGTAAATTAACTTCATCATCATCATTTTCCTACCCTTATTTTACTTAGCTAGGGTCGGTGCAACATGTCATTCTCTTCCATTTGGGTCTACCCGCAGTTATTTCTACATCCACTCCTTTTACATCCATATCTTCTATCACACATTCCATCCACACTTTTTTCGGTCATCCTCTTCCTCTATAGTCGTCCACTTTCATGTCCATTGCCTTTTTAACCGACTTCAAATAAAGGAGGAGGTTTCTCAATTCGACCGTAGATATACATATATATTTATGTTTGTTCGCGCATAACTTCGTCGTTTATGAACCGATTTTAATTTTTTTTTAGATATATAGATAGATATCCCAAGTGTGGTACTATGGTAATTTTATCGGTCTGATAAGAATCTCCAGAGATATGGAGATAAACACCTCAAAATTGGTACTGAAAATTAGAAACCCGGTATTGAAGTCGGTTCTTTTTAGATTTTTCAACGATCTTTTTAGTCTATTGTCTATGTAAATTAACTTATTGGTTGATTATTTATTTTTCGATTCTCACAGGGATGTCTGGAGAAGCAGATACAGCTTTAGCCGCTGTCCAAGCGGTACAGCTCATCCTGTCAGCCCTTCAGACAAATCTGGCATTTGGCTCGTACTGGTGTCCTATGGATACGTCTGTCGATACCATTAGTAAGTAAAGTAAAGCGGATTTGATCATTGTTAACATCACTACATCCGGGTATATGAACATCAACGATCGTAGAGACGTGAGGTTTTTTTTTCTATAATTTGGCCTCCACACGATAAGTGTATTTAGCCAGTATCAAGTAATCAAATTAATGTGAATTATTGTTATTAATATTATTGTGAATTCAAGCCATAAAAATAAGTCAATTTCAATTTCAATTAATTTATTCATCTTTTGACAATACAATTGCGCTTAGATATGTCAAAACTTACAAAACAATTATTTATGTTAAAAATGACATTAACAATTATATTTACAAACAAAATTTTTACAACAAGTCGAAGCCATTTTAGTTTAAGTTGAAGTAATAGTGTAGTAAAAAAAAAAATGTGGACTTTGCTGAAGATTTTCAGTACAATTTTGGTGAGAACGCAAATAGCATATTTTTTAACATTGTGCTGTTTCCCTACACTAGAACACATTTACCGGCACTAAATGGTTAATAATCCACGTATATTACCCATTAACTCGTGGAACAACACAAGTTTTAGGAAAAAATACAATGAGAGCACACACGCTATTTCACGTTTCCGCTAAAATTCCAACGTCGGAGTTTTCAAGCCACCTGCACCTCTCTTGGACATTTGGATTGCAATTATGGACGTGCGAAAAGATTCTATAAAATTAATTTGTTGTCCACAGCATCGACCACTTATGACTACATAATTGTTGGTGGAGGAACTGCTGGTACAATTCTGGCTAACAGACTGACTGAATGCTCCAACAATAATGTTTTATTACTGGAAGCTGGAGGATGTCCACCTTTAGAGTCTTTGGTAAATATTCAACCAATATCAAAAGTATTCAAATATTTAAAAGGCGTCCGGTTACTGGCACGTCAATCAACCATGGAAACTCTTAAATTACAATGATATTACAATTAATGATATTGACAATGCAAAGTTTTTAGGTTTAATAATTGACAATAAATTAAATTGGAAGGGACATATAGAACACATAAGTATAAAAATAAGTAGTTTAACATATGCTCTCTACAAGCTGTCCAAAACTTTAAATATGAACGCTCTGCTCACCGCCTATTATGGATTAATAGAATCTACTTTGAGATACGGGATAATATTCAGGGGGAATTCGACAAATAAAAACGTTGTTTTTAAAATGCAAAAACGCTGCATTAGAGCTATGTTTAACATACAGATGCGAGATAGTTGCAAACCGTATTTTCTAGAGCACAGAATTTTGACACTTCCGTCCTTGTATATTATGGAAATTGCTGTTTTTGTAAAGAATAATCCAAACCTCTTTCCAAAGCTTTCTGAGACGGTAAAACGGAATAGACGAAATGATAGGATTCGGATAATTCCAGGCAAAACGACATTACTTCGCAGAAGTATACTTGGTATGGCGCCAACAGTTTTTAATAAGATTCCTAAATCTTTGAAGGACCTGGACAATATTATGTTTAAAAATAGGCTTAAACAATTTTTGATTCAGAAATGTTATTATAGTACTGACGAATTTTTAAATGACAAATTATAATGTATATATTTATGACATTACTATTTTCATGACATTGTATTGCATCCCTTTTAATTTCAATGTAATATACAAGAATGACCAGTGAATAGCTAATTATTAATTTTAAATGTATATATAGCTGAGTAAAGCAGCGCCATCTGCAAAGTTTGCACGCCCGTTAAGGCAAAACATGACGATCCATTTATTATATTTGTCACAACCTTTTGTAATACGCATGTTTTACGCAAATAAAAAAAAAAAAAAAAAAAAAAAAAAAAAACAAACAGCTGGTTAGCTCTAGATAACATACTTGTAGAGTTAGCAATGTTTGCAACCGTATCTGTACGTGACATTGATTTTCGTGCCACACAAACGGGCGTCGCGTCGAAACCTGACCAGGGGTGGAAGTCAATACATTAATAGCGATGCGTCTTGTCATCGCAAACGTCTACTGGAATGAGATACAGCTTTGTATCGATGTCGATACGAAAAGAGATGCAGATAACAACTGTCTAGCTGCATCTCCTTCTATTAGACGTTTGCGATGATAGGACGCATCGCTATCAATGTAAAGACTTCCACCCCAACTGAGCAGATTGAGCTAGTGATTCCCAAAGTCGCCGAAAATTGTTGGAATAATTCTGACATGTCAAACAACAATTATTCTTATAACCTTTTGGTACTTGTATGTTAAATATTTTGATTTCGGTAGGCAAAACTTAATGACTGTTTTTTTTACCAGTGCACGGGCTATTTCACTCTAATGCCGTCAAGTGCATATGAATACAACATGACTTCCGTTAACGACAACTACTCCTGCCAAAGCCTTCAAGATAACGTCGTCGCAACAACTGCGGGCAAGTTGCTGGGTGGAAGCAACAGCGTCCATCACGGAATTTGGGTCAGAGGTAATGAATACGATTATGAACAGTGGGCATCTATCACAGGTGACTCCTCGTGGTCATACTCAGAACTCCAACCATACTTCATCAAAGCTGAAGGCGTGATAGATACAACAATCATAGCTGAGAACGGAACCGTCACAGGAACATCTGGTCCTATCAAACTAAACAGGCAACCCAGCTCCACTAATGACGGAATCTTTGAAGCCTTAGCCGAACTTGGTTATACAAAACTGAACAATATTAACACTGCTGATAATGTATTTGGAGCAGTCGAGCCCCTGCTTATGATCGGAGAAAATTTTAGGGAAGGGGGACTTTATTCCTACCTCTACCCCGCTCAGAACCGTTCCAACCTTCACGTTCTTACCAGTGCAACTGTTTCTAAGATCAACTTTGACAGCAGCAACGCAGCCACTGGTGTCACATTTACTTATGGTGACAGTTCCTACACAGCATCCACCTCTGGTGAAGTGATCCTTGCAGCTGGTGCTTTCAAAACTCCTCAACTGCTGATGTTGTCTGGCATCGGGCCGTCAAGCCATTTGACAGAAAAGGGCATCACTGTAATTTCAGACGTACCTGTTGGTCAAAACATGATGGATCACGTTTCAGCCCCCACAATTTTTACTTTGGAAGAAGACAGTTCGACTACACCTGCAGCGAATCCTTTCAATTTCCCAGTTGATATGACTACAAGCTACACAAGTATGATCCGCGGCGCAAGTTTCCCATCTTTCCAGAGCATCAACTTGATGTTCCCTCACGACAGCTCCGGTCTTCTTCAACTCTGCACCAACGTTTTCAAATACAATAGCACTATATGCGATGCAATGGCTGCAGCCAACACTGGCAAGAATGTTATGTGGAGTGTACAAAATATACTTCACCCCGACTCTCGTGGACAGATCCTACTAAACACGACAAGCATCGAAGACCAGCCTCTGATTTACTTAGGGCTCTTATCGAACAGCACCGACTTGGAATATTTAGCTCTTTACTTGGAGCAATTCGCCCAATTGGTTAACACGACTTACTTCCAGAGCATTGGTGCTGAGATTGCTGATTTGGGTGTGTGTGCTGACGAGGAGAAGTACACTAATGATTACTGGAAGTGCTACGCTCTGGCCTTGTCTTCTACAATGTGGCATTACAGTGGCACTGCGGCGATGGGTTCAGTTGTGGACACCAATCTCTTAGTAAATGGAGTATCAAACTTGAGGGTCGTGGACGCTAGTGCTATACCGGCTATCACTAGTGGCAACATTATCGCTGCTGTTACAGTTTTGGCAGAAAAGGCTGCTGACATCATCAAGTCTGGAATCACTTGTTCTACTTAATCTGCTTATGATGTTTATTAAAATATATTTCTTTGAGGCTATTGAAAGTAGATAATGAATTTGATTCCATTGTATTTATATTATCGAGAAATTTGACTAAATTGCGATTGAATCCCATTGTCATTCAAAATATATTTATTGTTTTATCGATGTTTTAACTAATGAAACTATAATTGTAGCTGTATAGACAAACATTAAATGATTATAAAAATACCGACTATTATACTCACTAAGATTTGATGTCGATATCGTTTTTCAATAGTCTCAAATATATATTTTTGATTGCAATATTTTAAATCTTACAAAACACACTTTCGAATTCACCTCAAAATTGCAGGTGAATGCCGCTCTCACGGGAGTCATATGGCTGTAAGAAAGATTTGAAATTATTGTCATTTCAGAAAAAAAATTTTAGGATAAAAATACTGTAAAATTTATTTAAATCTAACTTAATAAACAACGATAAAAATACGTATTATTTTAATTCCAATATCAAAATTAATTTTCGTATATTCGTAATTTGTAGAAATATAGGCTGATTGTAAAAAAAGTGGGTGGGCAGTGACTGGAAAAGAAGAGCCGAAGTCGAAAAAGCCAAAGAAGGGCTCAGTGGCGCATCTCGGGAGAGACCTACGTCCAGCAGTGGACTCAGTGGCGCATCTCGGGAGAGGCCTACGTCCAGCAGTAAACTGATGTTTAAACGAATGTTTGAACAGAAAATGATGATGATGATGATGATAGGCTGATTTCTAACTAGTATTTAGATCGTAAGAAAAAAACCTAAAGAACCCCATGTATGGGCTTACTGAATGCTCACAAAAGATTTGACGTAGAGAGATTTGTAGTTTTAGGCCAAACTCACAAACCGAGTCGATAAATTCTTGTTTTTGAGAAGTCTGTCAAAAATATTTACGTAGCACGAAATTCCGTGTGCTGTTTTCCCGCCAATGTTATAGCATGGAGTCCTTTAAAAGAGGCGTTAAAGGTACGGCCACACCGCAGCGTCCTGCGTGCGCGTTCTAGGCGGCGATGAGATAGCGTAGTAGTATTTGTTCTAACTGTTTCTCACCAAACGCGATTTACGGCGATCAGAAAACAATTAAAAATCGGATGGAGAACGCGCACGCGGACGCTGGACGCCGCGGTGTGGTCGTACTTTAAAAGAATCTTGACAGGTTGCAAACGTATGAGTCACATCTAGTGCTGCAAGGCAACGGTGACAACTTCTTAACAGGTGGGATTTTGTTAGTTTTCCATCTTTATCATAAATAAGCTGGCCAAGTGCAAGTAAGACTCCTAGTCGTAGGGTTCCGCACCACACTACAGTATTTTATAAGATCGAGCGAAAAATACCACTATCACTTTTCGGTAGCAAAAAATTTAACTTTGTTTTTCATATGAATGACAAGATTATATTTGCGGTGTCTGTGTCTGTGTCTGTAAGAACAAATTTTATTAAAAGTGTTTATTTAGATCTACAGCATATATTTCACTCTTATTTTAGAAGTTAGGGGAGGGGGGAGACACACATTTTACCACTTATACGTATACGTTGTGTCTATCTTTCAAACGATTGACTTAAGGGAAAAAAAAATGTAATTAGTTAGTAGAGACAACTTAATGTCATTTTTAAAGACCTATCCATAAACGTATTATATATATAATTGCGGGTGCCTATACTTGCGGGGTGCAAGTATAGGTTTGATAAAACATTTTTTTTCTGTTTTAATTCCATGCATGAATATCCCTTTAACCTTCTTTTTTATTTTTGTATGAGTACTATAAAGCAGTTCACAGAATACATTTACCTACTAAGTTTCAACTGTGCAGTCCTAATAGTTTCGGAATAAAGTGGCTGTGACAAACGGATTGACAGACAGACAGACATGACAAATCTATAAGGGGTCCGTTTTTTCCATTCGGCTACGGAACCTTAAAAAGGGATAATACATTATTTTTTTAAGTTTTCAAAGGTCATTTCACTGTCTTATTTGATAGTTGCCAGTGTGATTAGGCTATAAATGACTAGTCCTTCAAACAGCGCAACTATCTCAAACCGATTAGCAAATTGGCTGACAGTGATATTCAGTCACTCCAAAACTTCATTAGCCATTGTTAAACACAATCCAAAATTTCATCGTACCGACGGGACTCGAACCCGCACCCCCCGGATTACACGTCCAGGTGCTCTGCCAATTAAGCCACGGTTCGATCCATCGATGCGACGAAATTAGTGGATTGCATTTGTTAACCCAATTATGCATTGGTGGCGCCATCTATGACTACTTATTACGTAAGTTAATCATTCGGAAGAAATCATTACAGTTTTCAAATCCGACGAGAGATGTTGCACTGTGTAAATCAAATATTATGTTTCTTTGAAGTGTCACACACATTATATTTTTGTAAATTGTTAAACACAATCCAAAATTTCATCGTACCGACGGGACTCGAACCCGCACCCCCCGGATTACACGTCCAGGTGCTCTGCCAATTGGGTGCGGGCATAATTGGGTTAACAAATGCAATCCACTAATTTCGTCGCATCGATGGATCGAACCGTGGCTTAATTGGCAGAGCACCTGGACGTGTAAATCCGGGGGGTGCGGGTTCGAGTCCCGTCGGTACGATGAAATTTTGGATTGTGTTTAACAATTTACAAAAATATAATGTGTGTGACACTTCAAAGAAACATAATATTTGATTTACACAGTGCAACATCTCTCGTCGGATTTGAAAACTGTAATGATTTCTTCCGAATGATTAACTTACGTAATAAGTAGTCATAGATGGCGCCACCAATGCATAATTGGGTTAACAAATGCAATCCACTAATTTCGTCGCATCGATGGATCGAACCGTGGCTTAATTGGCAGAGCACCTGGACGTGTAATCCGGGGGGTGCGGGTTCGAGTCCCGTCGGTACGATGAAATTTTGGATTGTGTTTAACAATTTACAAAAATATAATGTGTGTGACACTTCAAAGAAACATAATAATTCACTAGCCATTATGTGTAACGTTTAACTTCATTAGCCATTACGTGTAACGTTTAACTTCATTAGCCATTATGTGTAACGTTTAACTTCATTAGCCATTATGTGTATCGTTTAACTTCATTAGCCATCATGTGTAACGTTTAACTTCATTAGCCATTACTTGTATCGTTTAACTTCATTAGCCATTATGTGTATCGTTTAACTTCATTAGCCATCATGTGTAACGTTTAGCTTCATTAGCCATTACTTGTATCGTTTAACTTCATTAGCCATTATGTGTATCGTTTAACTTCATTAGCCATCATGTGTAACGTTTAACTTCATTAGCCATTATGTGTATCGTTTAACTTCATTAGCCATCATGTGTAACGTTTAACTTCATTAGCCATTATGTGTATCGTTTAACTTCATTAGCCATCATGTGTAACGTTTAACTTCATTAGCCATTATGTGTAACATTTAACTTCATTAGCCATCATGTGTAACGTTTAACTTCATTGGCCATCATGTGTAACGTTTAACTTCATTAGCCATCATGTGTAACGTTTAACTTCATTAGCCATTATGTGTAACGTTTAACTTCATTAGCCATCATGTGTAACGTTTAACTTCATTAGCCATCATGTGTAACGTTTAACTTCATTAGCCATTATGTGTATCGTTTAACTTCATTAGCCATCATGTGTAACGTTTAACTTCATTAGCCATCATGTGTAACGTTTAACTTCATTGGCCATCATGTGTAACGTTTAACTTCATTAGCCATTATGTGTATCGTTTAACTTCATTAGCCATCATGTGTAACGTTTAACTTCATTAGCCATTATGTGTAACGTTTAACTTCATTAGCCATCATGTGTAACGTTTAACTTCATTAGCCATTATGTGTATCGTTTAACTTCATTAGCCATCATGTGTAACGTTTAACTTCATTAGCCATCATGTGTAACGTTTAACTTCATTGGCCATCATGTGTAACGTTTAACTTCATTAGCCATCATGTGTAACGTTTAACTTCATTAGCCATTATGTGTAACGTTTAACTTCATTAGCCATTATGTGTATCGTTTAACTTCATTAGCCATCATGTGTAACGTTTAACTTCATTAGCCATTATGTGTATCGTTTAACTTCATTAGCCATCATGTGTAACGTTTAACTTCATTAGCCATTATGTGTAACGTTTAACTTCATTAGCCATCATGTGTAACGTTTAACTTCATTGGCCATCATGTGTAACGTTTAACTTCATTAGCCATCATGTGTAACGTTTAACTTCATTAGCCATTATGTGTAACGTTTAACTTCATTAGCCATCATGTGTAACGTTTAACTTCATTAGCCATCATGTGTAACGTTTAACTTCATTAGCCATTATGTGTATCGTTTAACTTCATTAGCCATCATGTGTAACGTTTAACTTCATTGGCCATCATGTGTAACGTTTAACTTCATTAGCCATCATGTGTAACGTTTAACTTCATTAGCCATTATGTGTAACGTTTAACTTCATTAGCCATCATGTGTAACGTTTAACTTCATTAGCCATCATGTGTAACGTTTAACTTCATTAGCCATTATGTGTATCGTTTAACTTCATTAGCCATCATGTGTAACGTTTAACTTCATTAGCCATCATGTGTAACGTTTAACTTCATTAGCCATCATGTGTAACGTTTAACTTCATTAGCCATTATGTGTATCGTTTAACTTCATTAGCCATCATGTGTAACGTTTAACTTCATTAGCCATCATGTGTAACGTTTAACTTCATTAGCCATTATGTGTATCGTTTAACTTCATTAGCCATTATGTGTATCGTTTAACTTCATTAGCCATCATGTGTAACGTTTAACTTCATTAGCCATTATGTGTATCGTTTAACTTCATTAGCCATCATGTGTAACGTTTAACTTCATTAGCCATTATTTGTATCGTTTAACTTCATTAGCCATCATGTGTAACGTTTAACTTCATTAGCCATTACATACAGTACATTTTTTCATACAGATGTATTCCCCTGTTTCCTTCCTGGAAAATGCTTCTAGAGCAAAATTTGTATCTACAAAAGATTAAGGTCTGCTATAGCCCTTGTCGTTTTTAGGGTTCCGTGCCCAAAGGGTAAAACGGGAACCTATTACTAAGACTCCGGTGTCCGTCTGTCTGTCTGTTGTAGTTAATAAGCATGTTTGGTATTGACACGGTAATATAATATAATAGGTACTTATATATTATTATACTGCGGTTCGGAACCCTCCGTGTGCGAGGCCAAAGTCTGATTCGCATTTGGCCAGTTTAATTTTTTATTTTGGTCTACCAATTGCAAAAAAATATATGACCTGAAAAATGACCCATTTTTATACCTGCCCTGATCTAAACGGCTAGCAGACACATTTGAAAGGGTTTTAAGACAAAACAAAATTATAGAAACCGGATGCACACATTTTCAAAACTTTTTTTTGACGAGAGTGACGATGAAGATCTGTCAAGCATCAGACAAACTCAATCTCACACCATCACTGAGCGGCGCCGCTCGCCGAGCCCCCATCCCCCGACGAGCCGCGCGCTGCGAGCGGCGGCCAGCAGTGCTCGTCGCGATCTCGCTGCGTGAACTCCCGAGGACGTGCATCGGACATGCATGAAACCTAGGTCGAGACAGTCGACAACAAGCAGTAGTGAGTATAATAGTCGGTGTTTTATAATCATCTTCAAAAATGTTGCGCAAAAAATGATTTGATTGGATCAATTTTCAAGGAGAAAACAGGGGAGTACTTATTTTAGTACTATACTTATTTTAATATACTTATTTTAGAAAACTTATTTTAGTCAAAATTTTGTAGGTAAATAGGGTCTGAGTTGCTGTTGTCCCTATCGCACTCATGTTGGTTGTTCGGGCAATGCGCGACGGCAATAGTTTCTTTAAAATACCTTTTTTTCAAATTCCACGCACCCGCCTTCGCTCTTAAGTGATGATGCAATTGAAGATGTAGCGCAATTCTTCAGGAGTAACCAAGCGACTTCCAGATCCCCTAGACTTTAACTTGTACATATTTAATCTACTGTTCGGTGGATTGAACCACAATCAGATCCTACCTGTGGTTTCTTTTAAGGGTCAACCAGGGATCACGTCATGCAGGCAGACGTGGTTGGCACTGATCTACTATATAACTAGAATAAAACTTCAAAATGCCCTCCAAGTGTTTGTGTTCTCCACTGAAGCGCTCCGCACTATCTTTGATAGTTTAAGAGATACATTTACACTTTTAAAAAATAATACAATAAAACAACCGAGTTCCATGCCGCGCGAGTCAGCTTTGGTTTAAAGTCTGAGACGTTTATAAACATATCTCTGGGTATACTAATCAGATCTCGATGAAGTTACTACGGTACTACCGTTGGAATATCTCCTTTCTAACAAAAAAATAATCATCAAAATCGATTCATAAACAACGAAATTATCCGTGAACACATAGAATATATAAGTATACGGTTAAATTAAGAATCCTGCTCCTTTTTTGAAGTTGGTTAAAAAGTTATAGACATTTTTATGTGTTTAAAGCATTTATGATATGACAATACATCGACATTATTCTTCCACTATCAATAAAAAAAGATTTATCTATTATCTACTTAATTACCCAAAACAGTGACGCAATGCGGTGACTGCATTCATTAATCCAGTGTTTAACCAAGCCACTGGATCGTTCTAAATCAGCCGGGCCTGTGTTGCCCACTTTATCGGATATTTTGGACATTTTGCCTCATATTACGAACGTATAAAATTATTACCTACCCACAGCTTTGTACGCATTATACCGCATGTATCGCTCATTTGCACTCTTTTAGGAAGCTCAGCTACAGTCCAAATACACCCTGTTTAAATAGTTACTGCCAAGAAAGTTATCAGTGACGACAAGCTTGTAGACAAATGACTCTAGAGCCTGGCTTGACGCAAACGATCGTAATCGCTTTTTAACCCCCGACGCAAAAGGAAGGGGTGTTATAAGCTTGTCAC
The DNA here is from genome assembly GCA_954871355.1 of Cabera pusaria. NCBI lineage: Eukaryota > Metazoa > Arthropoda > Insecta > Lepidoptera > Geometridae > Cabera > Cabera pusaria. The sequence goes on from OX940910.1 coordinate 18,829,091, forward strand.
GTGTATCTGTGTATGTGTGTATCTGTTTGTGACATCGTAGCGTCAAAACGGATGAACCAATTTTAATTTTATTTATTTATATGTATTATGTATAGTATGTATTGAGCGTTTAGATTCATGAAAAGCAGTTCAGCAGTTTTGAGACTATGAGCTTTTTCTTGATGGTAACGGATGGATCCACTTTCATAGGACTGTTCAATTTGAAATTATGTATCTTCTTACTTCATAGATAGTGTAAGAACATGGTAGCGTTGACCTGATGCTGGTGCGTCTCATGGAATCTGCAGAATACTCTTCATCACCAACTCAAAGCAGAGATGTCTAGTTTGGGCTCATTGGAATGGTCTCAAGGAACAAATTACACATAGATCATTCAGGAGTTGTTTTAAATTTGTAATTTAAGTATTAGTCATATATATAGTAAGGACTCGCCGCACACGTGTGGCCGGTGGCGGCTATACGTTAAAACACGGTCCGTGAGTCGCTACTTGAGGCCGCTACTGGCCACATATGTATGCCTCACCCATCGCTCCATCATCCTCTCATCCTCCCTCAGTTAAACGCTAGGCATCCTACCCGTGTGATGGGTAGGATGCCTAGCCTAAATGTACCTAAATGTGTAAATGTGTGCATAAAACGTGGCGGCTTCCAAGCAGCAATAGCTGTCGCGCGCTACCGTCGCAGCTGCAAATATGACGGTGGCGCGCAAAAGCCAGCGGTGGCTGTAGTAAGTGCAATGGTCGGACCTTAAGCATCGCTGCACAGTCACTAGTTCATCGGTTTTCTATCTCTTTGTACGAATTAATACCACCATCGCCTTGCTTTAATCGGACAACCAGACGTACTGATATACACCATCATCATTATAATATGGTAGACGTTCTACGCAACGTTTTGCTTCCATAATCATCATACGCACTGAATGAGAGGAATGGAATTATGTGCCACTTGACTTCTAAAGAAAGTAATAACCGGTCAAGTGCGTGCCGGGCCACGCACAGTGAAGGGTTCCGTAGTAGCCTGTTATTTAATGCAAGTCTTTACCCGTTATAAACAAGCAACTAGGTACTCCGTCTTTGTCATTTTAAAGGATTTATTCTAAGGATTTTGTTTTTGGTACAAAATTATCCAACAACCAAGTTCAACGACTATTACTGCTAAACTAATAAAGTTATCTAAACCGCTATAGTTTTCCATTAAAGTTCATAAAATGCACTATTATCACGAACTTTTCATGATTTTTCAAGCCAGCAGTCTTTTAAAGGGGGGGGGGGGGGGGCACGATGACGTTGAACTACCTACAAAATAGAATTATACCTGATGTTAAGTGAGGATGCGGTCAAATATGGATTTACTTTTCGAGTAAAGTAATAATACAATACAATACAAAAACTCTTTATTGTATACCAACATACAGAAAATAAGAAAAGAAAACAATGTACATAAAATAATAACTAAAGTATCTATAAGGTATAATACTATCATTTGTTAGGTTTATTATTCACCTACAATTACAATACATAATTTTTCAAAAAAATATAAAACCGACTTCAGAACCACAAACAGGCACTTAAAAGCGAAAAATAAATTACTTAATATAATTATTATAAGCGCTACCCACTTATCTATTTGAAGTCGGTGCCAGCCTAATGTTAGGAGTTACAGGTTGAACACTTGGCTAATTTACCATCTACGATCTAACTCGTTCACAGCTTCCGAAAAGTTTTGTGGGTTACCTGTAACAAGAAAAGTTTAAATATAAACTAATGACTCTTGGATGTTGCAATAGGTATCCTACTAACCCTAATAATATAAATGCAAAATTATTTATAAATTATAATTGTGAGATTAACTATTGCTTTCTTAGGTTAGTTATGATGCGGTCGAGATGGTAGCACGCTAGGCCTAGAATGGGAACTGGCTCTCAAGTATAGCTGCCGGAACACATTAGATGTTTGGCGACAGCTTTTCTAACTTAAGGGCGGTAGCTGGCCAGGCGGACAATAGATAGTGTCCTACCACCATACGGGGGTTGGAGGTTTCTCAACGATGTTTTTCCTTCACTAGAGGGCCACTGTGATAAGCGCACATAATTTTTTCGATAGAAAAATCCACCGGTGCACGGTGGGGATCAAAATAACCTCTGACTTTAAAGCTGACCATTCTCTTACTACGCCACTGCACCCTCAAACATAGTTCTAGCTAATAAAAAAACCGGCTATAAATTCGTACATTTATTTTATTAATAAATGCGTATGGTCTACACTAGGGTTTCTCTGCAAATTAATGTTTTCAAATAACATATAAAAGTTTATTCTTTCATTTGACAACCCTAAAACCGGTCAGTATACGTACGTAGTTCCCAGAACAGCAAAATATTCAAACAAATTTGGTCCGCAACCTATTTTCAGAATATGAAAGTGGCGTAATCAAATTGTAAATAATATATTTCGCATGAACGACATATTTTCGCCTCTGAAATTTACCGAAGCGCTCCTTCCATTTTTAACCGACTTCAAAAAAAGGAGGAGGTTTCTCAATTCGACCGTATATATATATATGTTTGTTCGCGGATAACTTCGTCGTTTATGAACCGATTTTGATTATTATTTTTTTGTTCGAAAGGTGATATCCCAAGTGTGATACCATGGTAATTTTATCGAGGTCTGATAAGTATCTCCAGAGATATTCATCCTCCAAATTGATACTAAAAATGAATAGCGCGGCATTGAAGTCGGTTCTTTTTTAGTTTTTAAACGATATTATTATTATTGGCGAATAAATGAAGTGAACGAAATCCACGGCTATAATAATCATAATCAGTGTAATTATCTTTATCCATAACTGGACATACTCGTAGGTGTCTTGGATAGAAATTCTCTGAGGTTGCCCGCCAATGAGTCAATCAATTTCAATTCTTTATTCAAGTAGGTACAAACATACACTTTTGAATGTCAATTAAATTTCATTAGAAGTCAAAGTTATCAAAAAATCAAAATCATCCTGTTAAAGTCATCATATTTATAAGATAACATTTAGGGTCAGTCTCACAGGTTCCTGATAATACGTTAGATAGATATCTGACACATGGCGCCATATAAAAGCTGTTAAAAATCTGTCAGATTTCTTCATATTAGCGCTATCAGAAACCCGTAAAACTGGCCCTTACCCCCCTGTAATTATTGTATATTTATACCCAAATTAATCAAAAACATTTTTTTGCTAGAACTGCTTCAATAGCCAATAGGGTAGAATATTACTTAAATTCAAAGTTTAATACCCCCGACTGATCCTTACTAATTTTACAAACGCGAAATCTTGTACGTATATACATTATTATTGTATAACATTATTAGCGTGAAACATCTATATAGATGTTTGTTTCTCTTTCACGCTAAAACGACTGAACCGATTGAGCTGTAATTTGGTATGTAGATAGTCTAGACCCTGTAATAACACATGGGGTACTTTTTATCTTGATATTTCCCACGGAAACTATGTCTACGTGAGTAAAACCGCGAGGCACAGCTAGTCTGTGTATGACCTGTTCATTGAGATCATTCCAACGAGCCCAAACTCTACACCTCTGCTGTAAGTAGGTTGGTAGTTGAGTATTTTGCAGAATGCAGTTGCAGATGTCCCAGCATCAAGTCAATGCTACCATATTCTTACAATATCGTTTAAGTAAGAAAATGCCGAATTTCGAATTGATTAGACCTAAGAAAGTTGATGTCATAGCACCGCACCATCAACGAGAAAAAAGCTCATAGTTTAAACGGCTCAACGGATAAGAACACTCTAGTGACACTCAGAACACTCTAGTACACTCTAGAACTCACTACACTTTAGTACACTAGAACACTTTAGTGAACACTAAAAACACTCTGGGTGAAGACATCTATCAAACATGAATACTAAATTAAAATTGGTTTATCCGTTTGGGCGCTACGATGCCACAGACCGACACATACATACAGATCCATAGATAGACATGTCAAACTTATATCACCCCTACTTTTTGTGTCGGGGGTTAAAAGGCATATTATACACGGGGCGCAGACAAGGACTATGGTTGAAATGTTGTTCAACCCTAGTCAGTTAGTGAGTAAGATATCAAAGAAGATACCATTTTCAACATGCACAGAACTACGAGGTGCAAGTCAACCGACTTTCGAAAAGGAGGTTCTCAGTATTTTTGTATGGTTTTTTGAAGGGAATACTTTTTTAACGGCTTTTTAAACTTTTTGGGATGGGTAAAATATGTTAAACTCGCGTTAGGACCTCGCGTCAGGACACGTGACCTGATCAAAAATTAGTTATTAATCAAAAGTTACGGACACACCGCAGCGTCCTGCGTGCGCGATCCTCTCCCAAGTCATGCCATTAAGCCCGGTCTTCGGTTCTTTGTTTCCACACTGGAAACATTAAAATATATATATATATATCTTCAAAGTGAAACCCACATAACCCCAGCTGTGATAATATTAAACTGACCGTATTATAAATAAAACATATGATGATAATAAAACCTCATCCGATAAATGTATTATTGATATACATAAAATATTAAATAATAAATTAATTTATTTGATCACAGAATAAAACGAAAATCCGCGATAGACATAGCAACATAATGTAAGTATCTAATATTATAATACAATTATAAACATTAATTTGTATCAATAACGTCTTATCTGCTTGGTGTAGTAATAATCTGTATTATCGTCTGATAACATACCAACTACCTGCATGATTCATTACTAAAAAAATTTACAAACTGATTTATTTAAATACTGTATATACATTAATATAATTTATCATTAAAAAAAACTTAATTCTAAGCAAACAAACAAACCTTAACAAAATCAATATTAATTAAGAAAGTTTAAAAACTAAAACAACCGACTTCCACGCCGTGCGAGTCAGTTTCAGTACCAAGTTTGAGACGTTTATCGTTATATCTCTGAAGATACTTATCAGATCTCGATGAAATTACATAATGACTATTTTGAAAATGTACCCTACTAACTAAAAAAAGAATCATTCGAATCGGCATCAATTGACGGAGTAATCGCGTTATATAGGAAGCTCTTCCTCAAGAACCTCCTCCTTCTTGGAAGTCGGTTAAAAACTAAAATGTTGTCCACCAAACCACTACCGGTAGGTAAAGTTTTTTTTAAATTACCTATAAGCTTGCGTTTGACTACTATCTCACCTGTTGGTAAGCGATGATGAGCATCTTACTCTGACTCTCAAAGTTCCCAAAATGTTGGCTGTATTCCTCAAGAACATGTAAGGTTATAACGGCAGATTTTCTTCTTGATGGTCGTAAGCTGCTTTTAGGTAGCAAGTTAGGCGGAACATCGATATAATATTCTCCTATTCCTGTAGAACCATTAGTGTCGTATTAGTTTTGATACATTACGTGTTTGTATATACATATAAAACCTTTGGTAATTGCCGTCGTTTATCCGGTTTGTGTTAATTATACTGTTCTGAGCATGTTTCACTTTACTCGTCACATTTTTCAACCAGTGCTTTGTTTAATTTATACATGTATACAGTCGTTACCATCACAACACATTAAACCTTTTGAAGTACAATCGCGCACAACGGTGCTATCTCTACGGGTCATATTTCCGTGTACAGCCGAGTAGAAAATGCAAAACAGTAGATCAACTTTGGTTTTATTTAATGAAATAGTGCTAGGAAAATTTGCTTCCGGAATATTTCTGCGGAAAGTTAGTTTTAGCGTAGTCCGTGTTGTTTTCCGTTGTATACTTTGTTATACAGTTTTGAAACAAATAGTGTGGGACAACTTTTAAAATAGATAATAAAGCTCAAGGTATGGGCGTATATCATCAGCTAAACAGGTAAGTGACAGTCCACGACGTAAGAAGTAGAGATGAGATTAATTTAAGGATATTTCATTGAAACAAAAATCAACACGAGGAACTTGTACATATACATGATCTTGTACGTCTTACATCTAAATTGTTTATCATCATCATCAGCAGCCTATTTTTCCTCAGTGCTGGACATAAGCCTCACCTATGGCACGCCTCTGAGCTCGATCGTCAGCTCTTTGTTTTTAACCGCTGCCAAAAGCTTAAAACACTTTAAGGTTCTGAGTGCACTGTGAAACAAGACATGCAAAGTCGAGTGGGGCGTTTTGGTAAGGCTGGCTATAGGTACCGACACACCGCAGCGTCTTGCGTGCGCGATTTAGGCGGCGATCAAATAGCGCAGTAGTATTTGTTTTTTTCTTTTAATTTGCTCACACGAAACGCGATCAGAAAGCAATTGAAAAGTACTAAGACCGCGCCCAGCGAGAACCAATGCGTCCTACATGTGATGACATACGGAGCCGAGACATGGACACTCACAGTTCGACTGGTCCACCAATTCAAAGTCGCTTAGCGAGCTATGGAGAGAGTTATGCTCGGTATTTCTCTGCGGCATCGAATCCGGAACGAAGTAATTCGCCATATAACTAAAGTTATCGACATAGCTCAACGGATTAGCAAACTGAAGCGGCAGTGGGCCGGTCATATCTGCCGCAGGACTGATAACTGTTGGGGTAGACTTGTCCTAGAGTGGAGACCGTGAATTGGCAAACGTAGCGTAGGACGTCCTGTGACCAGGTGGAGCGACGACATACGCAAAGCGGTGGGCAGTGACTGGAAAAGAAACGCCGAAGATCGGGCTCAGTGGCGCATCTTGGGAGAGGCCTACGTCTAGCAGTGGACTGACACAGGCTGTTGATGATGATGATGATGATAACGCACCAGCAGATCGCAGGACCCCGTGGTGTGGCCGTACCTTTAGTAAGAGCTTCTGACAGGAGAGCTTCTAGGGTCCAACAAGGTTAAGGCAGTTGTAGAGATCTGAATGGTAATCCGTTTTTTACTCTAAACTTACATGAACAAGATTCGAGGTGACGTGGCGGTATGGTTGAGTCAACGATGAGCCGCAATTTTTCCTTAGGAATAAATGACGTGCTCACATAGAGTATAGTCGAAGTCTAGTCAAATAGGGGCAAAGTCAAGGTATTGCGGAGTCAAGGTGCGGTTGCAGAGGAGACGCTAACGTATAACATCCAACTTCATTTTGTTTTTGTCGTCTTATGCATTGCTGCGTGCTAAATAATAAGACGGCATAAAAACGCATCAACTGCGCTAACTGTAAGCTACGCGTCTAAGATTATCATTGTGATTATAAACCCTGAAACTTGGTAAGTTACAACAAGCTAACTAGTTTTAGGTGCGAGTTACGAGCAGGAACTTCGATAACGTCAATTACAATCATTATTGTCACTTAAGTGGTACCCACCTCGTTAAACTTGATGCTGAGTTTTGCTATTATTATACATAATTATATACCTTTTCTTAGCGACCAGAAGTGAAAAAGGCTAAAAAAATAAACACTATCACAATACATAATTTAAATAGAATAATATGATGGGAGAAGCCACCGGCTCCTGAAACACAGCTTGACTAGTTTGGGAGCCTATGGATTCAAAAAACATGTAACCAGAAATTATGTCAATAAAGATATTTTGTATTTATACCCACAGCTATATAATGCCACAGAACCTCAACATTATAACAATTACATAATGTGTCTAAGCTAACAACATAACCACGACGTCCAAACACTACGACGGCCACACGAAGACTGTGTCATGATACCCGCTCGCTGTCCGTTTTTATACTATCGAGCCCAGTCGCAGCGTGAGGGTAGTTGGAAATCTTCTAATACTATATATTAACACTAGAGGCAATTTGTTAACGTTCGTAAATGAAATAATATAAGTATTATAGTTATGTAAGTTAAGTTCTTATGTCGAAGTTACGTAACATAATTACTTATTCTATTTAGTTTCTCAAGTACAGAAATCCGGGTACGACTTTGTTTTATACAATGTAAAGATAAAGTATCTTTAACCACAAGTTAACTCACTGCATATTTTTATACTGTGCCTCAGTATCGTTACGGAAGTTTATATGGTGCGATTTTTTTCAGATATTGTGAATATTTTTTGCTTTGAATATTTTAACCTACATATTTTTTGTGACTGTTAGCGTCAATGCTGGTTTTATATTCTTAACCCCCGACGCAAAAAGAAGTGGTTTCATAAGTTTGACGTACGTATCTATGTATGTGTGTGTCTGTCTATGGCATCGTAGCGCCCAAACGAATGTACCGATTTTGATTTTTAGATTTTTTTATTTAATAGGTGTCTTCATCGATAGTGTTCTTATCTTTGTTTCATGAAAATCAATTCAGGCGTTTAAATATCATCAGCTGTTTTTTGGTTGATGTGACAACGATAGCAACTTCCCTTTGACCGTGGACGTCAAAAAATCAAAATGGCGCTTCTGCGCACTACTTACCCGTCACTCTGCAGCTGTCGTCTGTTTAGCGTTGTTTACATTAGTCAAATCAAAGTATTAATTTGAAATTCTGTATACTGTTATTTCAATGATATTGCACGAATATGGTAACTTGACCTAATGCTGAGGACACCTCCGTGAATCTGCAGAATACTCTCAACTCCTCGTCTGAGATGTCGAGTTTAGGCTTATTGGAATGGTCTCCATTAAAAAATTCATCATCAACATTAATCGCCATCATTAACAGCCAGTATTCGTCCACTGCTATAAACAAATTATATATTTTTGTAAATTGTTAAATACAATCCGAAATTTCATCGTACCAACGGGACTTGAACCCGCAACCTCCGGAATAACATGTTCCGGTGCTTTGCCAATTAAGCCATGGTGCGAAGTAACGTTACGACGAAATTAGTGGATTGCATTGGTTAACCCAATTATGCATTGGTGGCGCCATCTATGACAACTTATTACGTAAGTTAATCATTCGGCAGAAATCATTACAGTTTTTAAATCCGACGAGAACATGTTATTCCGGAGGTTGCGGGTTCAAGTCCCGTTGGTACGATGAAATTTTGGATTGTGTTTAACAATTTACAAAAATATTAAGTGTGTTCAAAGAAACATAATATTAAATTATATACGATGACGATATTATATATACAAATCAGACGGAGATGGTTTTACATTTTAAATTTAAGTATTATACAATGAAATATTGGTGAATCCATTTTAAATTTTATGACTCATCTGCTAGAGTCCGTGTTGGTTAACATGTAGTATGATTTAATTGAAATATTACTCATTACCATGATTAGTACATACAGATTTTTTCAAAATCTCGTTGACAATAATATGATTTAGGATCATTTGAGAAACCGCAAACATTTGAGCCAAGTGCGAGCTGGACTCGCACACCGAGATTTCAGTACAAATTTCTTAGACGTTTGATTTTTTAAAACCGAAAGATACCGCAGACAAATATTTAGTATACGTTTCAACTTGACACCTCTCCGCATTTCAGAGATAAAGGGTCTTGACAGACGGACAACAAATTGGTCCTAAAGGTTCCTTTTTTCCTTTTAAAGTACGGAACCCTAAAATCTTAGAGAACTGACTTTAAATGTCGCTGTGTTAAATTAATATAATTCAACATATCAAACATACAAATATAAATCACAATATCAGTAATACTACAAAAAATATTAAAAGTTGAAAGTCGGAAGCAATAAGTCAAACAAATATTTTCCGTGAATAGCTCAGAGCAAAACTATTTTAATTCCTTTGCACGCCGGAAGTTTGGATCGGTCCAAGCGTGCCAAATAAAAAACTTAACGAATCCAATTCTAACTTTTTACTAACTTCCATAAAACTGGGTCAGAAACTATCCAAAAAATAAGAGCAATAAATACAGAACACTTTTTCAACTGTCGAACAAATCAAAATTCATTGTTGAGAAAATATCCACACAAAGAGAAAACTCAGTGTAACATATTTTATGTATATACAGTAAGAGCTAAGGGCTGGGTCAATTCGGTCACATAATAACCTAGCAGGAGCCCGCGGCTTGAATTTAATTCGTAAACACCTTTCTTTGATAATAACACATCAAAAACAGAATTAGCCATATTGGTCCACCCGGTTTCAAGTTATGGCGTGACGAAGGGAAATAGGAAATCATGTTTATACAACCCAAAACATCATATTGATTTTCTGAATTTGTAATTTCTGGATTTTCCATTCCATTGTAGGTTCTGGAATTTTGAAAAAGCCTAAGCACGTATTTACTTATTTATTAGGAGAAGTACTTGCGTGAAGTTTTGAATAAATAAACTGGTCAAGTGCAAGTCGGACTCGCACTCGTAGGGTTCCGTAACACAGTTAAGTATTCCATAACTATGATTTTTCGCAACTACAAAATTAACTTTGTTTTTATAGTGTTTGTATGAAAAACAAATATATCTTTGCGGTCGCCATATCTCTAAAACTGCTGACTGTATCTCGTTCAAACTAATTTTCGTTGTTAGTTTTTATTGAGATCTACAACATACATTTTTTTTAGTTTTTTCACTCCTATACTTTAAAAGTTAGAGGGGGTGTCCCCCACACACATTTTACCACTTTAGACGCGCCTATCTTTCAAATGATTGACTTTGAGAAAAAATGATTTTACAAACCTCAATGTCATTTTTGAAAACCTATCCATAGACACCACACCCCACACGTATAGGTTTGAAGAAAAACATTTTTTTTGTTTCAGTTCTATGTATGGGATACCCCCCTTAAACTTTTATATTTTTTTTTTGTATAAAACTCGGAAAGCGGTTCACAGAATACATCTACCTACCAAGTTTCAATTCTGTAGTCCTAACAGTTTCGGAATAAAATGGCTGTGACATACGGACGGACAGACAGACAGACATGAAGAATCTATAAGGGTTCCGTTTTTTGCCATTCGGCTACGGAACCCTAAAAATACTATGTTATCTTGTTTTTCCACACAAACTTTGAACTCCCGTTTTATCCCTTTAAGGGGTGAATTTTTAAAATCTTTTCTTAGCCAATAGTTCCGTCAAAATAACTATCTGCAAGCCTAACTTCATGCAATACGTTTATATTCTTAATAAATAAATGTATATACATATAGTTAATAATATAAATACGTTATGGCAGCAGATATTTCCCTTAGTGGTTGTAAGCTACGCTTTGGTAGCAAGTCAGGCGGAACATCGATATAATATTATACTCTTACCACCTGTGCTCGACTGACTAGGTCAAGACACATAGCGTAACTACCTATCCCTTTTATAGGCCCAACCCATCTAATGTATTGGCTTGCAGTATGACACGGTATATCCATAAAATAATTATATTTCCTTTTGCCCGCTGATGGGACGCTACGGTGTTTGTCTATTAGCTCCACCGGCTACGCTTCTACATGCTACGACGTTCTACGGCATCTACACGCGTGTGATACCTATGGGGCCGTTCTACGAAAATATTCCCAAATGCTATACTGCGTAGCATCGTTATTAAGTTAAATATTTTATTTTATTTTGAGCCCTGTTGGTGAATAGGAAAGATGGCTTAACTTCTAAGCGAGAAATCGCCAGTTCAAATCCTAACACGGGTGTTCGTTTAAATGGTAAGAGGATATTATATCGTCATCCGCCCGACATAAAACCAAAAAGCAGCTTACCATCAAGGAGAAAATCTGCCGTCATAACGGAAAATCCTAACGGAGTTCCGGCAGCACACAGTCCTTGAGAGTCAGAGTGTTTTAGGCCTAGCATGTTCACTTTTTTCAACCACATCGTCGCTTGTCACCAGACGACATATTGGTCAACCGCTAGCCCAAAAGATATTTTAAAGATTTGGTAGCAAGTCAGGCGATACGTCGATATAATATGCTCCCACCGCCTGCCGAAATTCGTTTATATTTGTTTATTTTATTATTATGTCAATATTTGATACTGTTAATACTGCATTCCGTAGGGGCCAGAACATATCATAAAAAACATCATAAATCTCCAATCCTTTCATGTCGGCAGCCGAAACTTTGGACAATGGGTGATAGATTGTCTTATTGGACATAAGCGATCTACAAAGAGGTTACCACGCGACTAGTTGTGCCCTGTGTCTTTGCATGCTTTTGTAGATATTACTCTACTTATATAAATAAAAAATTAAATGTAAGTAGAAGAAAGTTAAGTTCTTTCGCTCATGAAAGTGGAAGAAGCGAAAGATGTATGTCAGGATCGTAGCACGTGGAAAGAAGAAGTATCTGCCTGCCCCAACGGGAAAAAGCAGTGATTTTAAGTATGTATGTATAATAAGAAGTAGAGCAATATCTCGGTGTTCGTTCAAGGGTGATAGAAGCACATTATATGCATGTGCCACCTGACTTGCTACCTTAGACCATAATTATTATGTCTTACTACCAGGCGAGATAGTGGTCAAACGCCAATCCTTACATGCTATAAAAAAAGCTCCCGCTGTCTGTACGCTTAAATCTTTTAAACTATGCAACGGATTTTTATGCAGTTTTCAGCAATAGATTAGTGGTTCAAGAGAAAAGCTATAACTAGTATTAAATGCGCGCAAAGCCGCGGAGGCTTACTAGTAAGTAAAATATAAAAGGTAAGTCTAAAAATATCTAAAGCAATTCAAGATGTTCGATTGATTTGAGCACACCCAAGGAGCAGCGACTTGTATTTGTTTTCTTGACCCGCGTTGTAAGTTTGTGTATTTGTATTTGCCTTTTCACGGCCAAACTGTGTTTTTAATATTATTTTATAATATTTTTTTAAATCTTATAGGTAAGGATCTTAGCACTATCTCGCCTGGTGGTAAGCAATGAAAGTGGCGGGCACGCTAGCCTTAAAGGTTATGGCGGCAGATGTTTTCCTTATAGTGGTAAGCAACGTTAAATTGGTAGCAAGTCAAGCGGAACATCGATATAATATACTCCTACCTCCTTCGTATTAACACCCGTGCTAGGATCTGAACCGGTGACCTCTCGCTTAGAAGTCAAGCCTACGGGGCTCTCTTAACAAATTATTTTCTTAACAGATATACCTAGTTAAATTTTTTCACTTAGCCAATTGATAGAATACGACATTGATTTTGTAAATGCAGAGAAATCCACTGGAAGCAGCTAGTCTATTTATCTATATTGTTTCCTTAAGGATAGTCAGTAATAAATCAAAATATCCTTTATCCTTGTCACATCAGATAGCGTAGTACCAACGTCGAACCCTTATCATAGAATGTGTGATGGTTAACCACTGTTTATGAATATTGAATGGATAGGACTATTGTCTGATATTCGATATTGATAGACGTTAAGGAGAGGATGGCGTGACCTATACTTGTTTAAAGTTGTAGCTGTGCGTGAAGTGTAATGTAGACTGATTTTGGGGGGGTGAATATTTATTGCTTTAACCGACTTCACAATTAGTTTTTTATTAATATCTTAAAGACTAGCGTCTGATCACTATCTTACCTGGTGATAAACGATGATGTGGTCAAATACAGTGAATATTCTAGGCCTAGAATACTCTGACTCTCTAAGGCTGTGTACTGCTTTTGTCCTAGATGGTGGTAAGCTACTTTTTGTTAACAAGTCAGGCGGAATATCAATATAACGCTGGCTAGGAATTTTTATTAAAAAAAAAAACAAAAGCGATGTTACCATCTATATCTCTTTTATAGGCCACCGTCACCGCTAACCATAAAACAAACATCGTGCTTGCAACCTATTACATAAAAAATATCTACTGAATATTCTTATCTACCGATCTCGTCCAATTTCCTGGCAACACTCTCGGGAGCCTCGCTTGTAATTGTATTATTTAATTTTCGCGACTAATTTTCTACCTTTTTTCCTTATTAGGATAACGGCGAAGGTCTTAGGATGATGTTGTTGCCACACTGATTCTTATCTACATTGCATATTAGCTCATTTTCCTGATTTCACACGCGGTGATTGTGAGCCCGTGGGAATAACAGGTTCAAATAAAACTTATGTCACAAAGAAATACAATAAACTGGCCAAGTGCAAGTTGGACTCGTAGGGTTCCGTAACACAGTAGAGTATTTTATAACTATATTTTTTTGCCACAAAAAAATTAACTTTGTTTTTCATAGAGTTTGTATGAAAAACAAAGTTATATTTGCGGTCGCTATATTTCGAAAACTGCTAACTGTATCTCGTTCAAACCAATTTCCGTTCATAGTTTTTATTGAAATCTTCAGCATATATTTTTTAGATTTTACCTCTGTCTATAACACGCACGTATAGGTTTAATGAAAAAAAAAAAAAACAGTTTCAGTTCCATGTATGGAGAACCCCCCCTTAGTATTTTTTTTTGTTTTTGTATGAAAATCGTAAAGCGGTTTACAGAATACATCTACCTACCAAGTTTCAATTATGCAGTCCTAATAAAAAAGTGGCTGTAACATACGGACGGACAGACAGACAGACATGACGAATCTATAAGGGTTCCGCTTTTTGCCATTTGGCTACGGAACCCTAGAAATGGCTACAGGCGCAGCAAAAAAAACAATGACCCACCTTCCACTTGTGTGTGACAATGCCTCTAACCCCGTGTAAAAGCTGCCTTAATCCGTGACTGAACTAATTGGATAACGAGACGAAATAAGATAAATGTCACTACTGCTCTATTTTCCGTGTAACACTAATTATTATTAGTAATTAATGAGAGGCGCAGGTGTTTTTGTTACATAACAATGTAAACGCATTTTGTTTGAACATGATCGGAGACGTTTTAAAGAAAGGCCAAGTCAAAAGTACCTATAACCGGCGAGCATGTATGAAGGCGCTCATGAAAGTGGAAGAAGCGAAGGAGGTATGTCAGGATCGTAGCATGTGGAAAGAAGTAGTCTCTGCCTACCCCAACGGGAAAAAGGCGTGATTGTATGTATGTTTATAACAATAACTGGTGGTAGGTTTCGACCATGGCTTTGATATCAGTAATAATTTTTCAACCGACATCCAAAAAAGAGGAGGTTCACAATTCGTCTATATGTATTTTATTTTTTGTATGTTTGTTCGCGGATTGTTTAGACAATTATCAACCAATTTCCAAATATAATTGCCTAGGATGTCTAATGCTACGCTTGCATATTAGCGGTCTCTACTCTAAAATGAATGTGCCTCAGCGGTTGTCAATTCTTCAGCTGATATGGCTGTCCCACTGCCACTTCAGTGCGCTAATCAAGTGAGATATATCAATTGAAGTAGTGAGAAAAATATTCCCACTAGTTCAACGGTTGAACTGTTTGGTTTAACTAGTGGGAAAAATATTCCCACTAGTTCAACGGTTGAACTGTTTGGTTGAACTATTGGGGAAAACATTCCCACTAGTTCAACGGTTGAACTGTTTGGTTGATCTAATGGGGAAAACTTTCCCACTAGTTCATTGGTTGAACTGTTTGGTTAAACTAGTGAGGAAAACATTTCCACTAGTTCAATGGTTGTTGTAACATAAATACATTCAGAAAAACAAAATCCAGAAAGTTAAGAATGTCCTTTTATTTCGTAAGTTGGTTCAGAAAATTGCCTTAAGTATTCCCTTAAGTAACCGACGAAAGAAGGAGGTTCTCTATTCATCTGTATAATTTTTTTTTGTCTCTTTTTCGTTGTGTGTATGTTACGCGATTACTTTGTCAATTGTGAACCGATTCGAATGATTCTTTTTGTAATCGGTAGGGTACGGTTTCGAGGTGATCCCATTGTAGTTTCATTGAGATCTAATACGTATCCCCAGAGATATGACGATAAACGTCTCAAACTTGCTACTGAAATTGACTCGCGGGGCATTGAAGTCGGTTGTTTTAGTTTTTAAACTATCTTAATTCGAATGATTCTTGTCGAGAGAATCGAGAATCATTCGAATCGGTTCATAATTTACGGAGTAATCGCGTAACATACACAAAAATAACCGGCCAAGTGCGTGTTGGGCCACGCGCAGTGTAGGGTTCCGTAGTAGCTTGTTATTCAATGCAAGTCTTTACCCGTTATAAACAAGCAACTAGGTACTCCGTCTTTGTCACTTTAAAGGATTTATTCTAAGGATTTTGTATTTGGTACAAAATTATCCAACACCCAAGTTCAACGACTATTACTGCTAAACTAATAAAGTTATCTTAACCGCTATAATTTTCGTTTTAAGTTCATGAAATGCGCTATTAAACGAATTTTTCCAGATTTTTCAAGACAGCAGTTTAGCTTTTAGAGGGGGGGAGGGGACGCCCTACTGGAACAAAAATTTGTACTTTAAAGTTTAATGTTTCGTAAATGGAGCATTCAATCGAAAAATGGTATTCGCAACCCTTAAGTCATTTTAAAAAACCTATTCAACGATATCCCAAACGATGGGGTAGACGATGAAAAATAAAATCATTCCGACTTCTCATATAGGGGAGCTACCCTAAAAAAAATATTTTTCACAATTTTATTTCAGCACTTTGTTGCCGTAATTTACAACAACAACAAAATTACAGCTTTCTAGTATTAACGGTCTCTTAGCAAAACCTCGGACAGACAGACAGACAGACAGATAGACAGGCAGAAAGACGGACATGACGAAACTATAAGGGTTCCTTGTCAGGACTACGGAACCCTAAAAAAAACATACAGACGAAAATTCGTCTGTATGTTTTTTTCGACTTCCAAAAACAAAGGAGGTTCTCAATAGAACCTCCTTTGTTTTTGGAAGTCGGCAGTTGAGAAGCTCCTTTCATTTCGGAAGTTGGTTCAGAAAATTCCCTTAAGTATTCTTTTTAAAGTATGTTGTCAACATAATTATATTTAAAACTAAATTAAAATATATGGAATACATGAATTTATCACATATTATTCACACTTTACTGGACGAATAAATTCTTCGAGCACCTACCAATGGAGATGTTAACGCAAGGCGTTCCCCTCTGCTGGCCATATAGCCATTTTTGGCCATATGAGCGTGCGTAACTACGCTGTATTTTTAATACTGTGTGCGTGTTTCAAGCTAGTGCGCGGGATCGCACACACACACAAAACACTCACTTTAGTGAGTGTTTTGTGTGTGTGTGTGCAATGCGTGTTTACCTCGACCCCCGTAAGTATCGGCAGAAAAAAATGTTTGCGGATTACAACATTAACATCTCCATTGGTAAATGCTCGAAGAATAAATTACACATTTATTATCGAAAGTCCATCCTTTCAAATTACAGGAATGCCTCACAATCAAAATAATCTCTCGTATACAGTGCGGGACAAAATAATTATTCATCTTTAATTAATTTATTACACTGATTATTACATACAGATATATTATTATGTATGCGATTTCAAAAAATGATTTTACAGGTCGTGTGAAAAATAAGGTTTAATTATTGAACTGAATTAAAATATAGCCTTTTTAGGGTTCCGTACCCAATGGGTACCAAAGGAACCCTGTTACTGAGACTTCGCGGTCCGTCCGTCCGTCTGTCTGTCTGTCCGTCTGTTCGCATTTCACAGGGCTGTATCTCCTTAACCATAATAAGCAGAAGTTCTAATTCCACTAAGTATTAATTACAGTGGGGGATTTAACAACAAATATTAAAGTTAGAATAAAATAAAATATTAAAGGGATAATACATATAAATAAGGTTAATAAGCGGCCAAGTGCGTGTCGGGCCACGCGCAGTGTAGGGTTCTGTACTAGCCCGTTATTCAATGCAAGTCTTTACCCGTTATAAACAAGCAACTAGGTACTTCGTACTTAGGTACTTCGTCTTTGTCCTTTAAAGGATTTATTCTAAGGATTTTGTATTTGGTACAAAATTATCCAACACCCAAGTTCAACGACTATTACTGCTAAACTAATAAAGTTATCTCAACCGCTATAATTTTCCTTTCATGTTCATGAAATGCGCTATTATCACGAATTTTCCCAGATTTTTCAAGCCAGCAGTTAAACTTTTAGAGAGGGAGGGGGGGGGGGGGCGCCCTACTGGAACAAAAAATTTAATATTTCGCAAATGGAGCATTCAATCGAAAAATGGTATTAGCAACCCTTTAGTCATTTTAAAAGACCTATTCAACGATACCCCACACGATGGGGTAGACGATGAAAAAAAAAATCATCCCCACTTGTCATATAGGGGCCCTAAAAAAATATATTTTTCACAATTTGATTCCAGCACTTTGTCGGTGTAATTTATATACATACCCCTACAAAATTACAGCTTTCTAATATAAACGGTATCTTAGCAAAACCTCGGACAGACAGACAGACAGACAGACGGACATGACGAAACTATAAGGGTTCCTTGTCAGGACTACGGAACCCTCAAAACGTGCTTTTCGTAAAAAACGTACGTTTAAATCATACATAAAAATATCAACAATACAATAGAGATACTTCAGTTAATATTAAAATAAGCGAAATCGTCACGCATTGCCAAACTCTTTATCTTTGACAATGAATTACATTTTCATCCCATTTAAATCGACTGATTCTTTGTCCTGCACTGTAATCAGTGCTCATTGACTCGAATGTACTGAATTCAGAATATCAGGAGTAATTGAATGTACCCGTTAATTGAATATTTCAGGTGTCTGTTGTTTCGTCCTTATTTTAATTATGTGCCTTATTTGTTGCAAGTAAGTGGATTGATTGGACTGCAAGAGATTGTTGAAAATTGAACTTTATGTATAATAGCATTGAGTAAGTATGTAAAATTTCATCAATAATATGCACCTACGTAAATATTTACCTTTGGTTTTTTTATGCCTGATGTGGTAGTATTAGTAGTTAATAACTGATTTCTAAAGAGGAGGAGGTTTTATGTTCTACTGTATATTTTTTATGTTTGATAAACCACTATCTCGGCTAGCATTTATATTACAAAGAGCCGAAGATCGGCCTCAGTGGCGTGTCTTGGGGGGGCCTACGTCTAGCAGTGGACTGATACCGGCTGACGAAACATGATGATGATATCGCTTGGTGGTAAGCGATGATGTTGTCAAAGAAGGTGAACACGCTAGGCCTAGAATGATCTGACAAGTCAGTCAAAAACTTATATTCCGAAACTAATGACTAAGCTAAAAACTATGAAATGAAACCTATGAAACAAGCAAAACCAAAACCAGCCGTCCAACAAAAGTCAAACTGCCGTATTTGAGGCTCACATTCATCACTGGTAATCAGTCAGTACGGTTAGCATAAAAAGCGATCCGGTCCGTGACTAATGGGACTAGTTTCGGCAGCGCCCCCTGGCGGTATAAATCAGCCTCTGTAGCGTCAGCAGGTTGTGTGAATATAGTGTAGGTATAGGTGTCATTTAGTAGGTAGGTATATCGATTGGGAAGCAGGGTTTGGGATTTGGTTTCTTTTTTTAGGTGCCTTTGATGGATATATAAACGACAATTATTTTTCTCATATCAACACTGAACAATGCGAAAGTCAGTTTGTAATTTGTATATTTATTTGTTTAGGAACTCTTCAAGTCTAGGGGTGGACCCATTTGGCTGATGTGTTGCACAAGGATAACCAGTATAGTGGATTAGGATATAGGATACTTTTTTGAGACGGACTTAATCTTAATCTTGATAATAATCTTTTACAAACTCTTAAATGAAAATACCAGTAGCATAGCGTAGGGCGCCCTTAAAGTACGGCCACACTGGCGTCCTGCGATCTGCGGGCGCGATCTCAGTACTTTTCAATGGTTTCGCGTTTGAACCAGTCGGTACAAATACTACTGCGCTATCTGATCGCCGCCTAGATCGCGCACGCAGGACGCTGCGGTGTGTCCGTACCTTTTGAATTGGTAAAGCGATGAACTTGCATGGTGGCTGACAAAAGCTAGATGAGCTTGAAGACTGTGATGAGCACAGTGGAATAAAAAATACGTTCTTGTGTAGCGGTAGACTTTAATGTAATTTGACGTGTGTAAATGCAAATTTTTAATTTGCTCATATAATGAATAAATGCTTTGACTTTGACTTTAACTAGTAAATACTGAAAACATATATAGATTTATTATCAATTTTAGTCATTCTTTGACATTATACTATATTTTTTTATAGTTAAACATTCAAAGGAATGAAGTTGCTGATTGGTCCCATATTCCATAAAAAAAAAGATACAGGGCAAAAAAATCTCATAACATAATTTCAATTGGCAACACATACGAGTACGAGTATGCCTACATGTCAAGATTACTTTAACTCTTTATTGTAGCTTGTCGGAACACGAAAAAAGTACACCATAAAGGAGAAAATCTGCCGCCATAACTTTACGGTGTTCCGGAAGTACACAGCCCTTGACAGTCAGAGTATTCCTAGGCCAAGCGTGTTCACCATCTTCGCCAATGTGATTGATCGCTTTCCACAGGGCGAGATAGTGATCAAACGTTGGTCTGCAAGATATGAAATAAAGAAAGCTTAGTTCACTCGTTTTTTTTTTTTTTCATATTTAGTATTAATAATTGTATTACATTAATTTTTTTTTATACGTCATAGGCTAGCGTTTGACCACTATCTCACCTGTTGGTAAGTGATGATGCGGTCGAAGATGCTAAGCACGCTAGGCCTAGAATGGGAACTGGCTCTCAAGGATAGCTGCCGGAACACATTAGATGTTTGGTGACAGATTTTCTAACTTGAGGGTGGTAGCTGGCCAGGCGGACACTAGATAGTGTCCTACCACCATGCGAGGGTTGTTGGTTTCTTAACGATGTTTTCCTTCACCGAAGGGCCACTGTGAGAAGCGCACATAAATTTTTCGATAGAAAAATCCATTGGTGCACGGCGGTTTGAACTCGGTACCACGGCACCTAAGCCGACCGTTCTCCCGATTACGCCACCGGGCCCTCAAATTGATATTATTATAATCATCTTATATTATTTAGTTGCGAACGGTACCCAAGGAACCGACATAGGTGTACGAAGTTGCCTATTTAATCTGTAACAGGTGCTGGCAACTCCAGCGTAGCAGTTACCGTGATGTATGATGTACTCGACTACTTGAAACGTTATTGTCTATACGGAATTACTGTTTCTGTTCTAACTACCTAAAATACTTGTTTCTTTTACACTTTCTTGGAATAATGCGAAAGTCTCGAAGTTTATGACGTGAGTTATACTCTCGTATTAGGTTCTGAGATATAAATACATTGAAATGTTTAAACTTTTTTGAAAACAACGTTTTGTATAATGAAAAGTTCAATTGATAACACAATATATAATTAGCCTGAATTCTACTGTCCTACTGTATGTTATTACGTAGTTCTAGCTCCTACAGCCCGGTTCCATTATGAGGTCAGCTCAAAGGTACCATATTGCGTTATCACCAAGGATATGCAAGCATACTAATGTAGTATAAATGTAAGTCAAATCAAACGTCAGATAGTGGCTTTAATTTAGCTTCTAAAATACGACTCACACAGTCATACATAGCTCATACATCCTCGTTATAAGTGCATCCATTGTACTTGATACTTGACACGTTATCTTAGTAAATCTTTACAAATGTATACGAGTACATCAATCATCGCTACTAATAACGAAAATATTCCAATGACGTATTCCTAGAAGTTGTTCTAATATTTATGTACAGTAATAAGTTTCAATTTTAATTAGGGTAAAACAAAAAAACTTATTTACATCTTCCCTCTATATATCGTTTTTTTATGACTGGCAGAGACAAGTGATTGAAGGCTACTTGATGTTAACTGAAGATGCGCTATGAGATAGAATCGTGCACGCTTAGTGTTGAAAGACAGCAAAGACTGGAAAACTAACTCCGCTGAAGGAAAATACACCGTTAAGAAACCCTCAACACCCAGCATGGTGGAAGTACACTGTCTAGTGTTCAACTGGCCAGCCACCACCCTTAAGTTTACAAATCTGTCGCCAAAAATCTGATGCGTTCCAGTAGCTGTCTTTGAGAGCCAGTCCCCATTCTAAGCTGAAGCGGTCGACCGCATCATCACTTATCAACCGATGAGATAGCGATCAAACGCTATTCTAAACGTTATAAAAAAACCAAAACACCCAGCAGTTAACTCCTCCCTAACATGGAATAATTATAGGTAGAACCGCTCGGGTTACAAGTTTAGTAGCAATTTTGTGAAGTTATTGCTCCGACAGGGGTATACTGTAGGTGTAGGTATAATCTTATTAGTTTCAGTGAGAATTAATATCGCCGCAGTTCGGATATTACGTTTATGTCACTTGACTTATGTTATAGAGTAGCAATACTATAAGGAGGTGTATACACATAGTATATTTGAACAGAATTTTGCGTGGAAATGGGAATATCACCGATAAGATAGTGATCAGAATGATGATGTAGTGAGTATCTATCCATACTAATATTATAAAAACGTTTGTAACCCTGTCACTTTGTATGTTTCTTACTCACGCCTAAACGGACGATCCGATCTTTCTGAAATTTGACGAGTAGATACTTTATATCATAAGGATGAACATAGGCTGCTACATTATTGGTGTACGTGAACGAAATCGCGGGTATCAACGTTTTATGAAACCACGATGTAAGTGGAACTTTTTGTTTATGTGTAGCTATGGTAACTAATCACTATGACAGCAGTTGACATGACACATTAGCACGTTTATAAATATGGTTGCGAAAGCGTCCGCTAATCACAGCTAGATCTTAATGTCATACATCATATCCACCAATCAGCACTCGCTATTATACGACATGAATGTCGCGACATGCGATAGATGGTCAAAAAAAATTGAGGCGATGTGTTAAAGGTTTCACTTTGAAAAGAAACTAAAATTCATGAGGTACCTTGGTATTAATACTATGAGTGCTAAAAAGGTACCTGCTTATTTAGTTGCTCAAAATTTTTCTCTAAACGTTATTTCAAAATTCTAAATTTGTCATTAATTGCCATTTATAAAAGTTTATGTGGAAACATTGTATATATTGAAAATTTAACTAACGTATGTTTAACAATACAGAATATTTAGATTTAATATTGGGATTTTAACGTGACTTACGCGATGTCGATATAGCGATTAATTCCCGATATTAAATCAAAAGTTTAAAATGAACGTGAGTTTTTAAAAGAAAATAAAGAATGTAGCTCTGCACCAATAAACATTTAACAAGAATCTAGCCGCATCACCATAGCCCATCAGAAAAGATCATCCAAGAAAAATTTCCTATAAAAAAAATGCCGTCCCACTGCGTCGGAAACTGTCTCGGCAATGCTCGCCATACAGGGTGTCCATAATTTACGGGGGACTATAAAGGGTGCTGTGATTTGTGGGCCGGCCGGATCGAGCGTACATCAAAGTTCTGGAGCGGAACGCACCTGGGTTTGCTACTGATGGTTTTAGAATTACAATCGAACTTGTATTAGCCGATCTACAAAAAAAATTGGAACTATGTTATAATACCTGAGTCCTAATATTACGCGAGCAATTTTACGTTAATTTCAACTTTCGTTTAGGGTTCCGTAGTGGAATTGCAAAAAACGGAACCCTTATAGATTCTTATCGTACCTTATAGTCTGTCCGTCTGTCCGTCTGTCCGTCTGTCCGTCTGTCCGTCTGTCCGTCTGTCCGTCTGTCCGTCTGTCCGTCTGTCCGTCTGTCCGTCTGTCCGTCTGTCCGTCTGTCCGTCTGTCCGTCTGTCCGTCTGTCCGTCTGTCCGTCTGTCCGTCTGTCCGTCTGTCCGTCTGTCCGTCTGTCCGTCTGTCCGTCTGTCCGTCTGTCCGTCTGTCCGTCTGTCCTTCTGTCCGTCTGTCCGTCTGTCCGTCTGTCCGTCTGTCCGTCTGTCCGTCTGTCCGTCTGTCCGTCTGTCCGTCTGTCCGTCTGTCCGTCTGTCCGTCCGTATGTCACAGCCATTTTATTCCGAAACTATTAGGACTACAGAATTGAAACTTGGTAGGTAGATGTATCCTGTAAACCGCTTTCTCATCTGTGTCTATGGATAGGCCTTTAAAAATGTCATTGAAGTTCCTACAATCATTTTTTCTCAAAGGTAATCAATAAGATAGGCACGTCTAAAGTGGTAAAATGTGTGTTCCACCCCCCCCCCCCCCCCCTCTAACTTCTAAATTATGGGAGTGAAAAATCTAGAAAAAATATATTCTGTAGAGCTCAATAAAAACTTTTAATCAAAATTGGTTTGAACGATAAACAGTCAGCAGTTGTTAAGATATAGCGACCGCAAGTGTAACTTTGTTTTTCATACAAACACTATGAAAAACAAAGTTATTTTTGTAGTTGCGAAAAATTATAGTTATAGAATACTCTACTGTCTTACGGAACCCTACGAGTGCGAGTCCGACTTGAACTTGGCCAGTTTATAATATCTTATAGGCTCGTGTTTGACCACTATCTTACGATGTTTTGCAACAGATTTTGAACTTGAAGGTGGTAGCTGGCCAGGCGGACACTAGATAGTGTCCTGTCACCATGCGGGGGTTGTGTTTTTCCTTCACTGGAGGGCCACTGTGAGAAGCACACATACATTTTTCGATAGAAAAATCCATTGATGCACGGCGTGGTTTGAACTCGGTACCTCTGGCATCAAAGTCTACCGTTCTCCCGATTACGCCACCAAACTGTTTTCAACTGGTTCAAACAAAAAAAAAATTCAACAGCGTATATAGGGTTTGAAATTATCCCATACATACTTGTTTGAAAATGCCTACTTATAATAGTCATAGATAAGCCCTGCAGCTTTTTCCGCGACAGAAAAATAACATTTTAAAAAAATTACATAGATGGCGCTAGTAAACGAGCCCCGTCTTTCTAGATCGCGACCAAATCAAATATTCTTGGTAATATCAATTAATCAAATATCTGTTATGTTTCGTATTGTACGGAACCCTCCTTAAGTGTGCGATAAGAGAAGCGATGCTGACTCGCACTTGGCCAGTTTTATTTATTTGCATAAAACAACCTCTCGATATACATAAACGTTCTACATTCCATCGTGAACAATAAAATAATAACACCTACATTTAAATTACCCCCGACTGATATGTGTATAGGTATATATTTGTTCATTGATACCGTTCCAATAAACTCAAACTTGACAACTCTGCTTCAAGTTGTTGAGGAGTTGAGTATTCTGCAGATTTTAGGAAATGTCCCAACACCAGTTCAATGCTAACATGTTTTTAAATATCGGTGAAGTAAGAGGATATCGAATTTCAAATTTATCAGACCTATGAAAGTTGATTTCACAGCATCATCAATTTGAAAAATAAAACTGGCCTAGTGCGAGTCAGCATCGCGTCTCTTATCGCACACTTAGGGAGGGTTCCGTACAATACGAAACATAACAGAGTTTCAAACTCATATATTTGATTAATTGATATTACCAAGAACATTTGGTTTGGTCGCGATCTAGAAAGACGGGGCTCGTTTACTAGCGCCATCTATGTAATTTTGCCGAAACTAATTAGATAGATAGATAGCGTTTAAAAACATTTTTTTTTTATGGGGACCCCCTTTAATTTTTAACTTGATTTTGTTTTTAGTATTTGTTGTTCAAGCGGCAACAGAAATACACCATATGTGAAAATTTCAACTGTCTAACTTTCACGGTTAATCAGTTAACCAGGCTATAGCTCATTAGAGCTATAGCCTGGTGACAGACAGACAAACAGACAGACAAAAAGACAGACAGACAGACAGACAGACAGACAGACAGATATACAGACAGACGGACAGCGGAGTCTTAGTAATAGGGTCCCATTTTACCCTTTGGGTACGGAACCCTAAAAATTGATAATCCTAAAATGGCTAAACGGATTGTCATGAATCAAGACATGGTCTTGATCGAGAGTGTTCTTAGCTTTGATTCATGACAATCCGTTTAGCCATTTTAGGATTATCAATTTTTAGGGTCAAACAAAAACAAACTAAATCAAAATCTGATCATCCCTTTGGGCGCTACGATGCTACAGACAGACACACACATATACACGTCTAACTTATAACACCTATTCTTTGTACATCGGGGGTTAAAAACAACAGCATTTTAATCACCCTTTGACATTTAGGGACCCTTTATAAGTTACCTATACGCCTATGTCTACAAAAACTTTCGGAACCTGAAACTTTCGAAAACCAACAGTAAGAGCAACAGTTCCGAAATCCCACGGGACCCTCCACTTTGATGAACGTCAGCCTAGTCTAGTTTTCAACGGTTTTTAGGGTACCGTAAAAGCAATTATCCTGTATAGGACTTTGTGTATGAATTTCAATGGACTTCGGAAGTTGCCGGTTTTATGGCGTAAAGAGAAGTAAAAGTCGTAGATTAACATTGTCAGTATAGAGGGTGGATTTTTGAAATAGCACCGTTAAGGGTAGGTACTTCTTCCATTGTAGCTACAGCAAAACGGTCTGAGGAGATTGTTTATTATTTTTGACTAGCTGTGCTCCACAGCTTCACCCGCGTAAAAAATTATCCTATATCCTATAAGTATCCTATAGCCTTGTAGAAAATTCTGCGAAATTGGTCTACCCATTCGACCGCGAAGAAGTCTCAAGCACAGAAATGAACAAACTGATTTTCGCAATTATAATATAAGTGTTGATTAAATTTTGAGCTGCATTCACAAAATTTAAGTAAAAGTAGAGTCCGCAAAAAATGGGCAATTTACACAGAATCTTTTTTTAATTCCAATTTCTTATGAGGTTAATAATACTCTATCACGCTAACTTAGGTTAGGTTACGAAATTAGAAAAAAAATACAATTATTATTTTATACGGAACCCTCTCCATACAATATCTAATCACGCGCTTTAACATGAAGGCTTACACTTGTTAGTTTCTGAAGACGTTATCGCGGTCTCTCGAGATTTGCGATCAAGTTACGCAACTTACGCAGTAAACCTAACTTAGGATTGGGAACAAAGACTTCGAAATGGGAGGGTTTCTTTACTTATTGTGACGTAGAAGAGTAAAACTAAAATATCAGTCCTCAAGTACTACCTAAACATTAATAGTCCAGACACAAAATAAATAATACAAATGGTAATTACAAAGGGTCCGGTGTTCAACTACCTAAATTTTATCAGCCGTAGCTCTTCGTAGCGGAGTGCTACGTCAATACCTACGACTAAGCAGTCCGTGGCCGCGTAGCTGAGCTGCGTAGCGAATTGTTTTACTTTACAAATCAAGTGGCTAATCATACAATACAATACAATACAATAACTCTTTATTGATCACCAAAATAAAAAAACTTCAAGTAATACAACAATACGATGGTAATACAATCGGCGGTCTTATCGCTAAGAGCGATCTCTTCCAGACAACCTTAGGATGGACTGGAATAAAAATAAAGTATGGACGGCGGTGCACAATAAAAAATAAAGATATCTGCTACATATTTTACTAAATGCCTACTTACAATCTAATTCGGATTTTAATACATATATAAGTATAATAAAAATATACAAATATATATAGGTATAATATTACTTAACGGAAAATAAGACAAATCGATGGCTATCATTTCAATCATGTGGTATTTATTTTCATCTTTTGACGTTACAACGTGCCAAAGCCGGGCACATATCCGGAGCGTGTTATTTCCACGGGTCCAGTCATTTTAAGTTACGGCTACACCACTGCAATCTGCGGTGGCGGCTGCAGTAAAGATTAGTTACTGCAGTAGCATTTGTACCGAATGTTTCAAAACAAACGCAATCAGACAGCGATTGAATGTGCGATCGCCACCGCGGCTGCCACCGCAGATCACACCGGTGTGGCCATACCATTTTTACCTCGAAGATCATGCTTACCTGCAACAATATCAAAATATTTGATTAGATAGGCTTTCGAGTAACAGTATACTAACCATATATTATTTTTATTTTATTTTCTTTAAGGATTAAAATGACGATATATGTGAGCGTTATGCTTTTTAGGGTTCCGTAGCCGAATGGCAAAAAACGGAACCCTTATAGGTTCGTCATGTCTGTCTGTCTGTTTGTCTGTCTGTCTGTCTGTCTGTCTGTCCGTCCGTATGTCACAGCCATTTTATTCCGAAACTGTTAGGACTACAGAATTAAAACTTAGTAGGTAGATGTATTCTGTGAACCGCTTTCCGATTTTTATACAATAATAAACAATATAAAAGTTTAAGGGCCCCGCATCCCATACATGGAACTGAAACGAAAAAAAATTCTACAAACCTATACGTGTGGGGTGTCTATGGATAGGTTTTAAAAATGATATTGACGTTCCTGAAATCATTTTTTCTCAAAGTCAATCATTTGAAAGATAGGCGCGTTTAAAGTGGTAAAATGTGTGTCACCCCCCCTCTAACTTTTAAAGTATGGGAGTGAAAAATCTAAAAAAAATATATGCTGTAGATCTCAATAAAAACTAACAACGAAAATTGGTTTGAACGAGATACAGTCAGCAGTTTTAGAGATATAGCGACCGCAAAGATAACTTTGTTTTTCATACAAACTCTATGAAAAACAAATTTAATTTTGTAGTTGCGAAATATCATAGTTATGGAATACTTAACTGTGTTACGGAACCCTACGAGTGCGAGTCCGACTTGCACTTGGCCAGTTTATTTTTCTTACAATATTATTATGTGAATGATGAATGAATGAATGATGAATGATAAATTATATTTATTTATGTATTACAAACTTTTCGTGAACATAAACTTATGTACTAGCTTAAATACAAGATATAAGATAATAACATGTGTTTAAACGAGCGATTCTTGTACGAATATTTTTATTTTGGAAACGGCTCTAATAATTGGATAATATTTTGTATTAAAATAGGGTTTTGCTTCTTAAGTTTACCGATAGAAATGTATTTTTCGTAAAAACGCAGTTTTTCACAAAATAACCATGTAAAGCCTGGTATTACAGGTACTTTTCGACCTAAAACCATGCAATAATGTATACGAAACTAGCTTATACCCGCGACTTCGTTCACGTACACCAAGAATTTAATAGCCTATGTTCATCCACATACTATAAAGTATCTCCTTGTTAAATTTCAGTAAGATCAGATCATCCGTTTAGGCGTGATTTGGTGACAAACAGACATAATTTTAGAATTACAAACGTTTTTATAATATTAAGTATGGATTAATAAAAGCAAACATACTAAAGACCCTTTTATTCTTCTTCAAAATATTTAACAAAGGATCTAAAAGATAATAAAGTGTGATAAAAAAAACTCTTAGTCAAGATAGAAAATAAAACGAATTAATGCCTTACTACATAGTAAAAAAGGTCCAATTTACAAAAACAAAAACAACCTACAGTATAAAACTAACCTATCAGTAAATCATTTACCCTCTGTTACAATTGTCGAAAACTAATGATTCTTAACACGCCACAAATCAATTAAAACTTAGCCAAAAAACACTAAATCCAAGGAAAATGTACTCTATTTTTTTCTACAAACAATTCAAAATGTATTT
Organism: Cabera pusaria; assembly: GCA_954871355.1. NCBI lineage: Eukaryota > Metazoa > Arthropoda > Insecta > Lepidoptera > Geometridae > Cabera > Cabera pusaria. Next base: position 18,858,442 of record OX940910.1, read on the forward strand.
CTTTTGACTACCCTTAACTTTTGGAAGAATTAATTTGCTTTACTTCAAACAAATACAAACCCTATAGCTAAGATGATAAAGTTGACATTTGAGCAAAAGATTTAAGGTTAAGGGTGGTTTTTTAAGGCTTCAATTAATCCTAATTTTCGGGTTTGTGTCAAAAACAATATAAGTCCCAGTGACTTTAATTGATGGAAAACTTCTTTCTTTCATCTAAATAGGCAGGACACGGTACCTTGATTTATGCTGTCTTGGGCGTCTTTTCAACCAACTTCCAAAAAGAAGGAGGTTCTCAATTCACCTGTATGTTTTTTCTTTCTTTTTAGGGAACCCTATTACTGAGACTCCGCTGTCCGTCTGTCTGTCTGTCTGTCTGTCTTTCTGTCTGTCTGTCTGTCTGTCTGTCTGTCTGTCTGTCTGTCTGTCTGTCTGTCTGTCTGTCCGTCTGTCACCAGGCTGTATCTCATGAACCGTGATAGTTAGACGGTTGACATTTTCACAGATGATGTATTTCTGTTGCCGCTATAACAACAAATACTAAGAACAGAACAAATTTAAAAATTAAAGGGTTTAAGACAAAAAACGTGATTATTACGATACGATACGATACGAAATTAATTCACCTCGACGCAGCTAGATGGCAGCACAGGAAAAATTAGAACGCGAAAGCGTTTCATTTGTTAAATTTGTGGGCCTCGGTCGATTTGTTTACTTGTAACATATGCACAATTTTAGTACTTAAAGAGCATCATTTAGTTTGAACTTAGAATCAGTAGAAAGTTAGTCGTACGAACACTCGGTCTTCCAGATAATTAATTATATTAATTACGTTTGTTTGTGTTAATACTTATTTATTAAATACTTAGTTGGTGTTCGATGTTCGTGGCGTTCGGACTTCGGAAATTCGAAACCCTCCGTGTGCGGGTCTGCGGGACAAAAGTCTGACTCGCACTTGGCCAGTTTTATTTATGTTGTGTATGTTACGCGATTACTCCGTCAATCATGAACCGATACGTTTTCGAGGTGTTCCCATTGTAATTTTATCAAGATCTGATAAGTATCTCCAGAGATGTGACGGTAAACGTCTCAAACTTGCTACTAAAACTGACTCGCGGCGCATAGATCCAGGTTGTTTTAGTTTATAAACTATCTTAATCATTAATTTTGGCGGAAAAATTGGTTACTTTCAACTGACTTCCAAATAAGAGAAGGTTAATAAATTCGTCTGTGTGTGTTTTTAGGGTTCCGTACCCAAAGGGTAAAACGGGACCCTATTACTAAGACTCCGATGTCCATCTGTCTGTCTGTCTGTCTGTCCATCTGTCACCAGGCTGTATCTCATGAACCGTGAAAGTAAGATAGTTGAAATTTTCACATTTGATGTAGGTCCATACAAGAAACGTGTTTTCTTCGGCATTTCACGCCATCTATGAACGCTTAGTTAGGTAAACGTCCCATAGATGGCGTTATATTGAAATAAAATGTTTATTAATTATTATTTTTTGCTGGCGAAAAATGATAGTGGTATTTTTTGCTCGATCTTATAAAATACTGTAGTGTGGTACGGAACCCTACTAGTGCGAGTCCGACTTGCACTTGGCCAGTTTATTTTAATTACTTCGTCAATAGTGAACCGATTCGCATGATTCTTTTTATAATTGGTATGGTACATTTCCAAGGTGGTCCCATTGTAATTTAATCGAGGTGAGTAGAAGTAGCTATAGAGATAAAACTTAAACTTAGTACTGAAAATGACTAGCGCGGCATTTGAAGTCGGTTTTTTTGTAAGCAATCCTAAATTATTTATTTGACAGTTCTGTCTATTATTTGATTTATTTCTAGATTTTTAACCCGCGACGCAAATAGAAGGGGTGTTATAAAATTTATGTGTGTATTATTGTATTAAAAAAACATACACAATGTGTGTGTCTTTGGCATTATAGTGCCCAAACGGGTATACCGATGTAGATTTAATTTTTTTTGTATGTTTTTATCGAGAGTGTTTTTAGCTTTGTTTCATGAAAATCTGTTCAGCCGTTTAAATATTATCAGCTCTTTTTTGGTCGATGAGACTACAATAACAACTTTCGTAGCTCTTTTACCGTGGACGTCAATAAATCAAAATGGCGCTTCTACGCACTACTTATCCGCCAATGAATAAATTATACTATAGAAATCAGTCGGGGGTGGTTTTAAATTTAATGTGTGGATCAAACATTATTTTATGCGTGGATCGAACATTATTATTTGTGGATCAAACATTATTTGTATGAGAATGAGACTTAGATTAAAATGTTTAAGTAGCACTTTCAAGCGCTGTAATTATCTCTCATATTAACTTTTTTATCGGATTTCTAAAAAGCAGGGTTATCAATTTTTCTCTGTGTGAGTGTGTGTGTGTGTGTTTGTTTTTTAGGTGTATATTATCTGATTTCGCCGCCGATTGTGAACGGATTTTTTTTCATAGGTAGGTTCTCTCTTCAGTAGATATATCTGCATATCTCTGTGGTGGGTTCATTATACAGTTCATTGAGATCTGTCAAGTATCTCCAGAGGTATAAAGATAAAACTTGTAAATACACCGGTCCTTTAGTTAATTTTATGATGGTCTGGTGTATTTTTCTCAGTTTTTTCTAGACATGACGAGATAGGTATTCAAGTATCAGTCAAATTAAAAAATATATATATATATATATATGTTCCAAACTCAGGCAGACATATTTAGAGAACACGTCGTTTTCACTTTAATAAACACCATTCTTATTTTTCTCATACTAAGATAGATAAACCACGTAAGAAAATAGTACCATTCTTTACAAAAAGATATCGGGATATCACCGGAGTGACGTCCTATCCCACTTGATAAATGACCTTACCCCGTCAAAACGAAAATATACCCTATATCAAAGAGATACAATTGAAATTGCAAGGGCAGCGATCCCAAACTGTATTAGAAATATATCTTCAAATATAGGTATTATTAATATAAACGAAAGTAGGATCTATTTTCATTGTGGTAAAAATTAATTTCGATTGACAATTGATCATTTTACTAATGCACAGTGTAGAAGCAAAATCAATTTGATTTTAAACGACATAAGTTTAAGGACTATTTTTGTATGCAATAGAAAATAGGGTAGAGGCACCAAGTCTTGACATCGGATAATTTATTATTAGAAGTTTGTATCCAAGTTCGCGTTGTGTCAGATTAGGTATGAGAATTCGGCAGGGAATACCTTTTTTCAGACTTTTCATTGAAAGAGGGACGAAGCAGATAATTGGATTAAGCCGATTAGAATTTTTCTGGATTTGTAACTTCAATATTCTTTTGTACAAAATGCTGCCAGGCTTGTCTTATTTGATGTCAGCCATTTATGTGCTATTTTCGTAAGGAAATATTAATTTAATATAACTTTCAACAAACATAATCAAAAAGTGGATGTTCGCACGCTTTTGACTCATCATACTGAGGGTTTCGTATATATTTTTTTGATCCCAAAGAAAAAAAAAACTCTCAAAGATGGTGAACACGCTAGGTCTAGAATACTCTGACTCTCAAGGTCTGTGTGCTGCCGGAATACCGTAAGGTTATGGCGGCAGATTTTCTCCTTGATGGTCCTAAAACATCGATATAATGCTCAAACTACCAGTGATATTATTAACCGACTTCACAAAATAGGAGCAGGTTGTCAATTCAACTATATTATTTTTATGTTTGTTACCTCAAAACTCTGTCAAATCTAAACCGATTTGAAAAATTCTTTTTTCGTTTGAGAGATTTTGCCTACCGTTTGGTCCTATTCAAATTTTATCAAGATTTGATAATTATCTCCGGAGATATGGAGATAAACAATAAAAACAAATTGGATACCTTGATGACATGATTGTGACTAGTGAATATTTTTACCATCGCGGCATGTGAACTCGTTTTTTTCGTTTTGTTTACGATATTAAATTATTAAAATCTAAATATCACTTTCATACAAAGTTTATTTTTAAAAGTCCGTGTTACCAAATTGGAACTACCTACGAACGTTTTGTTTTAATTTTTTTTGATGCCATACTCCATAGAACTCCATAATGGCAAACGGCAGTAAAGTCTATAGACTAGTATGTGTTATTAATACTAATGAACTTTTCATTATACATGATAGCTTCGTTACAAAAATATGAACTATATTATGTTTATATACCAAAAATATCCTTCTGATATTAAATAGATAGATAAATAAACTCTTTATTGCGACACCAAAGATACAGACACGTCAAATAACTTTTACAGCTCAAATTTAAAATGTTACAATGGGCGGACTTAACAGCGATCTCTACCACACAAACCTTTGTATGAAGAGGATCTAAATGATAGCTTAATGCAGGGTGCGCCTCATTTAAATTAAAATGAACTTAATAAACTAAAATAATCATACTTACTTACCTATATTGTTTGTAACTCATAAATTAAATTTGCTAATCACCTATCATCAGCATTAAACATAACAAAATAATGACTAACATTTCAAACCATGAATCCTAATTACGAGCTAATTGTCAAATAAAATTGTTTGAATTTTACGCGCATTTGTTCCGCCAATGTAACCGTAACGACATTTACCCACAAATATGATACGATAAATTCAATTAACATCAAATTTCGGTTCGCACATACTACTGATTCGACCGATTTAGCGGTTTCACTAATTATTCGTGCGTCAAAATAAATAAAACATTTTAATGTCAATGATTAAGCGTACTGGATATGATATCTAAACGCTGAAAATGGAAATATTTTTTTTCATATAATTGATATCACTTTACGGACCAGCCGTATTTATAAAGTCCCAATCAAATATACAAACTGACTTTCGCATTTATTATTGTTTTTACATATCTTATAGGCTAGCGTTTGACCACTATCTCACCTGGTGGTAAGTAACAATGTTGTCGAAGATAGTGAACACACTAGGCCTAGAATACTCTGACTCAAATGTTTGAGTGCACATAACACAATATACCCAAATTATATTAAATTAAAATAGTATAATTACTGTCATGTTCTTAGTAGAAAAAAGATATCTATTACTCTGAGTGGTCCAGCGACAAAACATACTGATGATGTATTCATCCAGTTCAGCATTACACCTTAAACCGCATGGGCACCTAAAAATCAACTAAAGTAGATTTAACCCAACTTATTTAACATTTCAACCAAATTTCGAATGCCACAAAATTACCGTAGAATTAACTTGAAATCTGTCATATCTAGTAACACGATATCAATATTGAGCATATCACAATAGCCTACATTCAAACATGGAACAAATAGCAACGTCGAGCGATGCATTGTTGTTCAGCGTCCGTAATTAACGGAGATTTACGGTTTATTGTGGCGCAGCACTATTTCGGGGCTTCTACTTTTTAATTTACTTGTTATTCGGACGATTAAGCTTTGTAATTGGAATTTGGTTGGCGATTTTATTTTATTTTTTTTAATTGTCACTTGTAAAAAGTTAATAGTGTAATTCGTTTTCGATTTAGGGCGAAGGGTTAAGACCTAAGCCAAAATGTATCCGATAGAAAACCGATAAACTAGCGACTATAGGCTCTGGAGCTTTTTATGCCTACGAGGAGTAGAGGAGAGCTAAGAAACTGATAAATGACGTTTATCGTACTCTTTTTATATTTACTTCTTTTTCTATTTACTCTTACTTCCAGCGCCTCCAGCTGATATTTGCTGAACCATCCCAGAGGTAAGAACAGTACTCCATGCACGGTTGGACTTATGTTTGATACAAATTGAGCAACTTTCCCGGTGTGAAGTACTGCCTCACCTTAGCCAAAATACTGAGAACTGTTTTTACTGACAATTTTTTGAAGTGAAAACTTCTTTAGCGGCGTTGTGAAATTTTCGGGTTGGGTAAAAAATGTTAAACTCGCGTCAGGACTTCGCGTCAGGACACGTGACCTGATTGAAAATTCGTAAGACGGAGGGAGAGTAGACCAAATGCACAACGTGTAATGTTCAAGTTTTCACTTCTGCCGGCACTCCCGGATTGCAACCCGTTGTTTTTGTTTTACATATTGAATCAACAGACTCAGAATAACTATTATTGTAATCATATTTAGATAAGAAAATGAGCAGTTCAGATAATAACCCTCAGAGTTGCTCATTATCATATTCAAATATGACTCAAACCATGGATAAATTTAGTAGCCACATTTACAAGTAAAATACTTTTTTTATTAAAGCTTGATGCATGATGTATGAATGAATGAATGAATGAATGAACATGAATATTCATAATATTGCCAAGTATCTTGTTAGTGAGAAGTTGCCTAATTCTTCTTCCCCTTGTAATCTTTATTTTTCCTTTAATGGTATAATTTGGCACGAATTTTGGGTAAATTAACCCTTTCGTATGAAAATTAGGTCAGCGAAGGGTTAGCTGGTGTCGTTTGTATGTATGAGCCTGTTTAATGGTTTAATGTTGTTTTGTCCACTTTTGGGTTATCGGCATGCTTCTTTTATAAAATCGTTGCAATACTTTTTTTCTTTTGGCGACCAGTCGCCAAAATATTTGAAAAAAAAATTTCATATATAAAAAAATAAATATTTGAAATAATCATCATTTAGCCAGCTAAATGATGATTTTTTCAAATATTTCTTTTTAATTTCTGATAGGCTAACGTTAGTATACTATCTCATCTGGTGGTAAGCGATGATGTGGTCGAAGATGTTGAACAAGCTAGGCCTACAATACTCTGACTCTCAAGGGCTGTGCGCTGCCGGAACTCCATAAGGTTATGGTGGCAGATTTTATCCTCGATGGTTATTAGCTACTTTTTTGGTAGCAAGTTAAGCGGAACATTGATATAATACTCTTATCACCTGTAGACGAATACCGAGGATTTGAACCGGCAACCTCTCGTTTAGAACTTAACCCATCTATCCTTTCTGCCAACGAGTCTCTCATTATTGATGTAAAATTGGATGAAATCGGTCGCAGTGATGATATTACTTTTTAGAACAGAAGTGTTTGACCACCTTATCATATGATTTTAAATGACGGTGCGATCGAATACGTATCTTCCTAGAAGATACCTGTTCACTCCCGATTAGATTAATTTCATTCCTTTTCCCATTTCCACGTCCATACACCCAACCGTACACTTAAACTCTGGATAGTCCACTGGTAGTTGGCTTTGGCCTTAACTTGAACCACCACCCGGACAAAAACGTGACGTCAACTGGCTTAGAGGCTAAGGTCCAGCAGGATGATTTAACCAGTATAGATGATGGGTTGAAATAGTTGAGCTCTTTAAATTGGACTTCAGTCAGTCCAATATTTTCTTTATAGTGCTGTTTTCAATTCCAAACAAGCACGATCGTAATACTAATCACCAAACAATTTCGACATCAAGAAATAATAGAGAATGGCATTCATACCAAGTTACTAAATGGTATCAAAACTTTTCTAAATAAAAATTTCAGTCACAACGTATCAACTACACAAACTTTCCAACTAATATAATGTAAAAAAAAAAACAAAAAAAATATCAAAATTACATAAAACACAAAACAAACTAAAAGTATCGAAAATTCCATTAAACTTTCGTCATTAAATATAAAACACCCTCTGTCCTGTCAACGCTATATTAGTATGGACACGGCACTCCGAAAGGGTAGAAACCACCCCCTTCATCCCTTTAATTATTTGATTTTATAATTAAAATCTGGTCTGCATCAAAATGTACAAAAATTAAAAAAGGACTGGCAAAATTGGCGATTGCCTTAGTAACTAAATATTTAAATTGTTATTCATTGAATTTAAAACAATTCTTTTCGTTCGTATTTTTCTTAGAAATCAGTTATATTTAAATCGTGAAGGATTTTGTTTTCCAGCTATTTTGACACAAATGTTCAAATGAAGAAAATCGTATAATTTAGTTACTAGAGTTATAATTATATTCATGAACAGAACGTTCAACTTATTTAATTTGCTTAATAACCACCTGATAATTTAATAAAATTTCAATAAATAGTCGTAATATAATGGTTGAGGTGTAAGAGGGCCCGGTGGTGTAAGTGGGAGAATGGTCGGCTTGATGCCAGAGGTACCGAGTTCAATCCACGCGGTGCACCAATGGATTTTACTATCAAAAATTGTATGTGCGCTTTTGACAGTGGCCCTCCGGTGAAGGAAAAATATTTTTAAGAAACTAACATAGGGTTAGGACATTATCTAGTGTCCGCCTGGCCAGCTACCACCCTCAGGTTAGAAAATCTGTCGCCAAAACATCTAATGTGTTCCGGCAGCTATCCTTGATAGCCAGTTCCCATTCTAGGCCTAGCGTGCTTACAATCTTCGACTACATCATCACTTACAAACAGGTGAAATAGCGGTCAAACGCTAGCCTATAAAATATAAACAATTATACATACCTACATACAATGACGCCTTTTACCCGTTGGGGTAGGCAGAGACTACTTCTTTCCACATGTCGCGATCCTGATACACGTCTTTCGCTTCTTTCACTTTCAACATTAATAATAACTTAGATTTATATACATCGTGAGTTTGAATCAAGATTATAAAACACCGACTATTATACTCACTAATGTTTGTTGTCAAGGATGTGCATCGGACATGCATGGTCGAGACAGTCGACAACAAACAGTAGTGAGTATATTAATCGGTGTTTTATAATCATTAATAATAACACAAAACTTTTTTTTTGTGAAATTTATATACATAAACTAAACCCTGACCCACTTTTTCTGACACATATTTCGTTAATATCCTCCTGTTAATATAATTTCAATAAAATGTTGAAACAGCAACCATTCCACCACAGTTATAATAGCATATCCGCCCTAAACAATCAAAGCTTGCATTATAATCTTCATAAAGCAAGTTAATTGAAATTGACAGTACTGTGTCAAGGGTGTAATTTTTAGATAATTTTCGGAGATTCCCAACCCCTAATTAGGGTAATTTGGGACGTCTAGACCAGATAAAGTGTTGGGGGTTTCGGATGAATAAGTTATCGGGTTATTATAAGGGTTGGTTGCAAAATTTCACTGCTTTATCATCCCTAAAGACAAAAATTAAAAATGTATTTACTGAATTATTCCCTAAGAGGAGTAATTTTTTTTAAATACGTATATCTAATAGGCTAGTCGAATAATGCGGTCGAAGATGGTAAGCACGCTAGGCCTAGAATGGGAACTGGCTCTCAAGGATAGCTGCCGGAACACATTAGATATTTGGATTACATGGACAAATTTTCTAACTTGAGGGTGATAGCTGGCCAGGCAAACACTAGATAGTGTCCTACCACCATACGGGGGTTGTTGGTTTCTTAACAATGTTTTTCCTTCACCGGAGGGCCACTGACATTTTTCGAGTAAAAAAATAGTCAAAGATACAATAAGTTGTGAATTAAGCACAAAATATTAAATTTGTATTTATAAAATAGATTGAGCTGAAATAAGTTATGTTTATTACTAAAGAAATTAACATAATAATATATAGTGTCTTTAAGATACAATAAACTGATGAAGGACAACATCATCAAAACCTCAGGCTTAGTAAGCTGGTAGTAGTTCTATTCTAGTAACGAGCCCTGCATGGTGGTAGGAAACTCACTGTCTAGATCTTCGCTTGACCAGCTACCATCCTCAAGTTAGAAAATCTGTCGCCAAACATCTAATGTGTTTAGGCAGCTATCTTTCCGAGCCAGTTAGTTCCCATTCTTGGACTAGCGTGCTACCATCCTCGACCGCATAATCACTTACCAACAGGTGGGATGTTGGTCAGAAAGTAGCCTTTATTTTAATTAAAACAATAAAAATAAACTCATATTTAAAAGTATTTCTCAGCCTTATTGTTGAAACCTTGAATTCTAGTATATTATCGATGTAACAATAAAATTTAAATTTTTAACCGATTTCACAAAATGGAGGAGGTTTTAATTCTTTGGAATCTTTTTAGGGTTCCGTACCTCAAAAGGTAAAAAAAGAAACCCTTATAAGATCACTTTCTTGTCCGTCTGTCCGTCCGTATGTCCGTGTGTCACCACTGATTTTCTCAGGAACGGTTGGACCTAGCAAGTTGAAATTTATACCAGATACTGATGTCTATAGTCCCTATTAGGTTTATAAAAATCAAGTTCCTGAATCAACACAATTAAAAGATATGGGCAAATTTAGATTTACGCGAAAACTTGTAAATACCAAAATTTACCTTAATTTTCAACTTATTTTATTTTTCGGAATTATTCCTTTTGTTGTGTTGTACACCTTACTTTTAACCAAAATTGACAATTCTAGATCAACCGGAAGTACCCTATAGGTTTTGGGTTGAAAACCTATATGGTACTTCCCGTTGACCCTAAAATCATGAAATTTGGCAAGAAGCAAGGTCTTACAGCACAAATAAAAGAAACATTAAAAAAAATAAAAATAGTTGAAAATTAAAGGGTATCCCCATATATACATAGTTGTGCTAATTAAGATTGGCCTCTGAGTTATATGAGCGCTAATACAATTTAGAGGTCTAGGTTAATTGGTACTAATCAACGTTGGTACGGAAGCCTCGGTGGGCGAGTCCGACTCGACTTGGCCGGTTTTATTTTTTGTATGTTCCCCGAGTACTCGACGCCTGAACCGAATTGATTTTTTTTTGTTTGAAAGGGTGGTCTCATTTAAATTTCATCAAGATATGTTCACTATCTTCAGAGATATGGAGATAAATACCTCAAATTTAGTACTTAAATTGACTTGCATGACGTTTGAAATCGGTTATTTTAGTTTTTTAAATGATCCCAAAATCATCCGAACGTGGCTTAAATTTTCATTAACAAAAACCTACCTGCAGGGAAGTAAAAGCTTTTAATATAATACACACCCTTTTAAATACAAATACCTTGTACTTATCCAACAAACAATAACAGGGGAGCCGAATGTAATACATTTATGTACGCGCTCTTAGCAACATTCAGCTTAAAGAGTACGTTGGTTGGGGCGGTAAAATGACGCTGTGATGACTTCATTTAAATACTAATATTAAAGTTGTAAGCAAATTGAATAAATTGATGAGTGAGACGTGATAGAGATGTGACAGTAGAGGGCCCGGTAGTGTAGTGGGAGAATGGTCGGCTTTGATGCCAGTGGTAGCGAGTTCAATCCCCTCCGTGCACCATTGGATTTTTCTATCAAAAATGTATTTATTTATTTATTTATTTATTAAGGAACAGTAAACAGCCACATTATACAATATAAAATTAAAAAAAAAAACAATTAAGTAAACACAAGTATCAATAGCGCAGCCCACCACACTATTCTCAGATTTAACAATTTATTCTCAGATTGTTACATGCATATTAGCAAACAATAATCGCCAGATGAGCGACTGACTTATACAAAAAAAATAATAATTATTATAATTCAGTTTCGTTACAAAATGGATAAATATGAGTGTTGACAAAACATTTGGATAAATTATAGATTAAGTACATAAAATTACACTTAAGATATTATTTATTAATTCTCTATTCTGTGGCGTTAGTTATAGTTACAAATTAATGGATGGAGTTGCAATTATAAGTAAATGAATTATGATAGATTTACATAGAAATCGTTGTAGAACATCTGCATAGAAAAATTACAACAGACTCAAATACGAATGAAAACAAGGAACAAAAGGGTATTTAGGTTAAGGTGTAAGATTTTGTAGAACGGCTATTTTGAATTGGCTAAGGGTACAGGAAAATATATCAATATTTTCAAATTTACTTTTATATAAATCAGTCATCCTCCGAACAGGATTACGGATGCCAGAGTTAGTTCGACTACTGGCCTGTGCAAACAGACGAACAGCGCGCGCCTCGCGCCGCTGAACTGTTCTAGGTACAATGTAGCATAGGCTCATCACGAGGTCGATACAATCAAATTTGTTATTTACTATTTTGTACAGAGTGGTCATTTCCAGATATGTTCGTCTGGACTCCAAACTCAATAGCTTATATTTAGAAAGTAATTCAAAGTAAGATAAATAAGTTTTATGGCATCTATAGTGCATAGTGCGTAATTATTTACGTTGAACCTTCTCAATGGCAACTTTGTACTTGTTGTAGTAGGGGTTCCATATTGTATGTATATATGTATATATGTGCGCTTTTCACAGTGGTGAAGGAAAAACATCACTTAGATACCCCAAACCCCCGCATGGCGGTTAGACAACTATCTAGTGTCCACCTTATCAGCTACCATCAAGTTAGAAAATTATTAACAATATTTCTGTGGTTATATATATTAATAATTATTAATATTCCTGTGGTTCCGACAGCTATCCTTAAGAGCCAGTTCCCATTCTAGACCTAGCGTGTTACTATCCTCGACCGTATCATTACTTACCAACCGGTGAGATAGTCAAACGCTAGCCTATATAATTAAAAAAATTAAATGTGACAATACAAAGTTTTGATTTAAAGTGGAGACCGCGAATCAGTAAACGTAGCGTAGGACGTCCTGTGACCAGGTGGAGTGACAATATACGCAGAGCGGTGGGCAGTGACTGGAAAAGAAGAGCCGAAGATCGGGCTCAATGGCGTGTCTTGCCTACGTCCAACAGTGGACTGACACCGGCTGATAGTGATGATGATGAAAGCTGTGACTGCCACAGTATCTGTTCTAGATAGATATGTTATACATATAAACAACCACTAATATATATGATACAACATTAGTCGTGCTTAGTTCTCAGACAACTTAGATGTTATTGATTTAAACATCTTAGCAATGTCTCGTGTATCTCATAAGATACTTACTTTCTTTAAGAAAAGAAAGTAAGTATCTTATGAGACCACTTCTATATTACTACTATCTTATTACCCCAGACGCATAATATTGTTACATCGCGTCGTCGAGTCGCGATGTTTCGCCAAGCTTCTCGAACAAAAATACCGTGGGAAAGAATAGACTAATTAGGGGCTATAAACACCCGACCCGACCGTCATAAAAGTTAACCTTCCGGGAATTCAGACCCTAGTCAATGTACCTAGTTTTGTAGTTAAGATTGAACCTTATTCATAAGTAGTTAGAGATCAAATTAGCATGTATGGTAAAGTTGTTTACGTCAGATGCTCAAAGGAAAGCCGCCCCTTTTGTTTGTGATTGTTATTGCTTTGTTTTGAACGTCTTTTGTCTATTGTTTCGAGTCAATACTAGAAAGTTCTGTAGAAATATTCTCGTCCTATATAAGACGTTGAAACCGCGGCTTGAGGCAGTCTCTCTCTGGAAGCGACAGTGTAACTATCTAAGCGCGGATAGCGACCAAGTGATCGTTAAGTGTTATCAGTGAACTAGTGTTGTGAACTGTGAACAGTGAAATCAGTGATTGTGATTACCAACGACCTCAGTGTGTGTTAACGGACTTTTGATAATTGTGCAAGACGATTTGGACAACTACTGTGGAACATTGTGCTAACCTAGTGATCAGTGGAAATAAACGTTCATCTCATCAGATTGGCATTTTAATACCACCCCGCACGTAACAATTGGTGTCAGAAGCGGAATGCCAATCACTCCGAGGGAAGATACGCGTACTCCACGCACCAGGCGACAGGCGGAGATGGATGCAACCCGGCAGAAGGAGCTTGAAGCATCGGGAGGAGGAACATCCACATTGGAAGAGCCAGCAGCAACACCAATGGCAGCGCCACCTACACCACCGCCGGCGAGTCGAACTACGGATGGAGGCCTGGAGGCCATGCTAGCCGCTCTCCTAGCTGGACAAGAAGCTGCACGCCAGGAACAAAAGGCTGCACTACAAGCTGTACGTGAGGAACAAAAGGCTGTACTACATGAAGCTAGCCGTAAGCTAGAAGAGACAATTGAACGTCAGTTGCAGAGCGGGCTTGCCAGCAAGGGAGAAAAGATCAAAAAGGTGGAAACCAGTGTCAAGGAAGTCGTCATGAAAACCGACTGTTTGGAAGGGCGGCTTGAAGTGCACGAGAAAACCATGCATGACCTATGTAATAAGGTACAGAAACTGGAGTTACGAGGAGTTGGACAGATAAGCCAGGTTTCCGCTACGACCTCGCCCTTCAAACTGGATCTACCATACTTCGACGGAACATCTTCGTGGGCAGCCTACAAATTCCAGTTTACAACGCTGTCCAAAAGCTGTGGCTGGACTGACGAGCACGCAAATACAGCGCTCACATTAGCGCTGAAAGGAGACGCTCAGCTTATCCTGGAACGCATACCTGAAGAGGAAAGGACTTTGAAGACCCTGCTGGAAGCCCTCGAAACGCGCTATGGTGACAAGCATATGGAGCATGCGTACAGGGCCCAACTACGTGAGCGCACCCAGAAGCCCACAGAGACATTGCAACAGTGGGCAGATGAAATTGAGAGGTTGGTCCGACGAGCCTACGTGTCGACACCATCAGTCATCGAGGTTACATCGCTGCGGCACTTTGTGGATGGATTCAGGGATGATGAGGTACGCGCTGCGGTACGATTGGGGCATCATCAGACACTCAAGAACGCCCTCGCTCATGCCTTGGAAGTGGAAGCAGTGCGACGAGATACCAAACCATACAGAGTTCGGGAGCTAGTGACTGAAACCAGGAAGCCCCGTTATGGACCGACATGTTATGGGTGTGGAGAAAAAGGGCATATTCAAGTTGATTGCCTGAAAACGAAAAAGCGGGCCGCAGATATGCAGAACCAAGTGGAAATGGAAGCAGTGCGAAGGGACACTAAACCATATATGGCTCGAGAGTTGGTAACTGAATCCAGGAAGCCCCGGTATGCACCGACATGTTACAAGTGTGGTGAGAAAGGGCATATTCAGATTGATTGTCTGAAAACAAAGAAACGAGTCAAAGATGCCGAAACCCAAGTGGAAGAGTTCAACTTCGTGACAGAACATCGCAGTGGAAAGGGCCATAGCAACGCCGATGCCCTGTCAAGAAGACCTTGTGCAGATGACTGTAAACACTGCGAAAAGCACGAGTCTAGAGAAGAAGTCAGAGTCATCAGGATGGACAGAACAGATGACGAATGGAACGGCGAAAATATGAGACAAGCACAATTGGAGGACAGAGATTTACGACCTGTACTGGATTGGATAAAGTCTGGAAACAAGCCCCAGTGGAGCGACGTGTCAGCTTGCAGCCCAATCACAAAAAGTTACTGGGCTCAGTGGGACAGCCTGACTCTGGAACAAGGAATCTTGTACCGAAAATGGGAAAACAGCAATGGAAAAGAAACTACGATGCAGGTCGTTGTTCCCCGAAGTAAAGTGGCATCTCTACTACGACACATTCATGATAGAGTTTCTGGTGGACATCTAGGAGTCAAGAAAACTCTTGTGAAGGTTCGTCAACGATTCTACTGGGTACACAGCCGCAAGGATGTAGAAGATTGGTGCAGGAAGTGCACCGCTTGCGCGTCAGTAAAAGGACCGAAGACAAGAAGTAAAGGACAACTAAAATTGTACAATGTTGGGGCACCATGGGAGCGCATTGCCGTGGATGTTGCCGGGCCATTTCCCGAGACTGAAGAAGGCAACAAGTACATCATCGTAGTGCAAGATTACTTCAGCAAATGGCCCGAAGTTTTCGCGACACCAAACCAGGAAGCAAAGACAGTTGCAAAGAAGTTGGTGCAAGAAGTGATCTGTCGATTTGGTGTACCGATGGAACTGCATTCCGATCAAGGAAGGAACTTCGAGTCTGCCCTATTTCAGGAAATGTGCACCCTCCTCGGGATCCAAAAGACGCGGACAACGGCAGCTCATCCACAGTCAGACGGAATGGTTGAGAGGTTTAACCAGACGTTGGAGAATCACCTGGCTAAAGTCGTGGACGCACATCAACGTGACTGGGATCAGTACATACCTCTGTTCTTGTTGTCATACCGTTCCGCTACCCATGACAGCACTGGTATGACTCCTGCAAATGTGAATTTTGGACACGAACTAAGACTTCCTATCGACGCCATCACTGGTTCCCCGCCAGATGCTCCGAAGCCTGTAACCGACTATGTCAGTGATCTTCGTAGTCAGCTGGACGAAGTGCACAGGATAGTTCGAGAGAATAGTTTAAAAACTGGTGAAAAAATGAAGACCCGGTACGATCGTATAGCGAATACGATGGGTTTCGAAGAAGGAACTCTCGTCTGGTTGCACAACCCACTACGAAGGAAAGGAAAAAGTCCGAAGCTGCAGGCTCATTGGGAAGGACCATACCAGATTATCACGAAGATAAACGACGTTACCTACCGCATTAAACGAGGCCAGAGAGGAAAGCCGAGGGTAGTACACATCGATCGACTTACACGATACCATGGAACAAATGATGATCGGGACGATCATAACTAAGAAGGGGATAATGTTACATCGCGTCGTCGAGTCGCGATGTTTCGCCAAACTTCTCGAACAAAAATACCGTGGGAAAGAATAGACTAATTAGGGGCTATAAACACCCGACCCGACCGTCATAAAAGTTAACCTTCCGGGAATTCAGACCCTAGTCAATGTACCTAGTTTTGTAGTTAAGATTGAACCTTATTCATAAGTAGTTAGAGATCAAATTAGCATGTATGGTAAAGTTGTTTACGTCAGATGCTCAAAGGAAAGCCGCCCCTTTTGTTTGTGATTGTTATTGCTTTGTTTTGAACGTCTTTTGTCTATTGTTTCGAGTCAATACTAGAAAGTTCTGTAGAAATATTCTCGTCCTATATAAGACGTTGAAACCGCGGCTTGAGGCAGTCTCTCTCTGGAAGCGACAGTGTAACTATCTAAGCGCGGATAGCGACCAAGTGATCGTTAAGTGTTATCAGTGAACTAGTGTTGTGAACTGTGAACAGTGAAATCAGTGATTGTGATTACCAACGACCTCAGTGTGTGTTAACGGACTTTTGATAATTGTGCAAGACGATTTGGACAACTACTGTGGAACATTGTGCTAACCTAGTGATCAATGGAAATAAACGTTCATCTCATCGGATTGGCATTTTAATACCACCCCGCACGTAACAATATACAGTCTCCGTTCCGTCGTAGGTTCTTACCTACGACGGAACGGAGACTGTATATTATGCGTCTGGGGTGAGAGGATGTTTGTTTGTTTGTGTGTGCAAATCCATGTTGCCATTTTTCTCCAAAACTACTAGTCCGATTTTGATGCAATTTTCAGTTAAGGGTTCGGGTGTAATTGGTGCATGTTTTTAGATATGTGTTACGGTGACAACTCTCCAGGGGGCGCTGCAGTAAGCATTTGTTTGTGCAAATCCATGTTGCCATTTTTCTCCAAAACTAGTTCGATTTTGTCTTTAAACGGTTCGTAATTAACCAGTGGTGGTTCTTAGATAGATGTTATGACGTTAATTTTCTAAAGGACATTGTCGTGGGTGTTTATTCAAAATTGTAATGTTGTTACTTGTAATTTCATTTCAGTTACGGTAGCCGTGTTTGACCTGTAATTGTAACCAAAAAGGTAAGTAAGGCAATAAGATCGACGATTATAGCACGTTAGTTTTTTTGTAGTGTTAGGATTTTTGCTAGTCCGCCTAGGTACCACCACTTTGACAATTAATTTTCAGCCGTGAAATAGGAATGTTTTTCGGTTAAAATGGCAAGGTGTCCAGTGAAATTTCAGGGCATGTGAGACTCGACATCTTTATATTAAAAAAAAATTGGAACTGGCTCTCAAGGACAACTGCCGTCGTCATACATTAGATGTTTTGGCGATGGATTTTACAACTTGAAGATGGTAGCCGGCCAGGGTACACTAGACAGTGTCCTATTACCATGCAGTAATTAAGATAGTTTAAAAACTAAAACAACTGACTTCCATGCTGCGCGAGTCAGTTTAAGTAGCAAGTTTGAGACGTTTATCGTCTTATTTCTGGAGATACTTATTAGATCTCAATGAAATTACAATGGTACCACCCTTAGGATATCTCCTTTCAAACAAAAAATAATCATCAATTTCATAAGCGACAAACTTATCTGCGAACACACATAAAAAATATATGCGGTCGGGTTGAGTAACCTCCTCCTTTTTTTGAAGTCGGTTGAAAAACGAAATAAAACTAAAATATATTAGTACTTAATAAAATGTTGAAGGTAAACCTGCAAATAAAATCCAACCTAGGTGACACGATTTTATCCAGTCTTGTAAGAGCTATAAATCTAAATGTAGTAACATTTTAGGGCTCCGAAGAGATACGAGTGCGTCTCAGTCATAAATTACAACCTGTATGTGTGTCTCTCTATGTGTCTGTATGTGTTTGTATGTGTGAATACTTTACTCGTAAAGGTAGACAGGTAGAAAGTAAAGATTAGGGGGACTAAGTTTCATATACCTAGGCATACTTAAGTAGGTACTTACATAAAAAACTGCCGGTTTACAATCTTTATGTAGGATTAGCTGTGCCCGCGACTTCGCCCGCGTGGAATAGTGACAGCATTGGGCAGCATTTGTAGGATATATCTTTTGGTTCACTTTGGATTATAAACACCGTCGTTTGGGTATTTAAATAAATCTACTGTACAATAATGCTGACTAACACGTGACAGAGCCACATAAAGCTGAACGTGCGAAAAATAGCTAATATTTAGATCCACACTCACAACTTTTAGCGTTTGAGCTTGGGCTTTATTTATTATTAATTATCAACGCGAAACATAGGCTCACTGGAAACTGGACTCATTTAAAACTAAATGGAAAATTGTTTGCAATGAGAGGAATCCGAGGAATGAAAACACTATCACCTATTCCGCACCCTGTTAAAATCTCTGCTTCTATCAGGTTTTTCTTCTATCAGGTTCTATTGATATAAGATACAATATAATTAAGATAATAATTAATATAATGCCGCAACGATGACTGTACAAGTACAGAACCAGCGAACTAAACATGTCCACCTGCGTCGAGGAGTGAGACAGGGGGACGTCATATCCCCGAAACTGTTCACTAACGCCTTGGAGGATATGTTTAAGACGCTGGACTGGAAAGATCGTGGCATTAACATCAACAGCAGGTACATCTCTCACTTACGATTCGCAGATGATATCGTCATTATGGCAGAGACGCTGCAGGACCTACAAAGGATGTTGAATGGCCTAGCTGATTCTTCTCGTAGCATCGGTCTCCGGATGAATTTGGACAAAACCAAAGTCATGTACAACGAGCACGTTGTTCCGGAACCGATTGCCGTAGATGGAATCCCACTCGAAGTTGTCACTAAGTATGTTTACCTAGGGCAAACGCTCCAACTAGGAAAACATAACTTCGAGAAGGAAATCCAGAGAATAATTCAGCTGGGCTGGGCAGCATTCGGAAAACTCCGTCGAGTCTTCTCGTCGCCTATACCACAGTGTCTAAAGACAAAAGTCTTTAACCAGTGCGTCCTACCTGTGATGACATACGGAGCCGAGACGTGGACACTCACAGTCCGACTGGTCCACCAGTTTAAAGTCGCTCAGCGAGCTATGGAGAGAGCTATGCTCGGTATTTCTCTGCGGGATCGAATCCGGAACGAAGTAATTCGCCAGAGAACTAAAGTTATCGACATAGCTCAACGGATTAGCAAGCTGAAGTGGCAGTGGGCTGGTCATATCTGCCGCAGGACTGATAACCGTTGGGGCAGACTTGTCCTAGAGTGGAGACCGCGAATCGGCAAACGTAGCGTAGGACGTCCTGTGACCAGGTGGAGCGACGACATACGCAAAGCGGTGGGCAGTGACTGGAAGAGAAGAGCCGAAGATCGGGCTCAGTGGCGCATCTTGGGAGAGGCCTATGTCCAGCAGTGGACTGATACAGGCTGACGATGATGATGATGATGATGATGATAATTAAGATAGTTTAAAAACTAAAACAACCGACTTCAATGCCCCGCGAGTCAGTATCAGTAGCAAGTTTGAGACGTTTATCGTCATATCTCTGGAGATACTTATCAAATCTCGATAAAATTACAATGGGACCACCACGAAAATGTACCCTGTCGATAAAAAAAATATCATTAAAATCAGTTCACAATTGAAGAAGTAATCGCGTAACATACACAAAGAAAACATACAGACGAATTGAGAACCTTCTTCTTTTTGGAAGTCTGTTGAAAATCGGCCCCGCGTTTAGTCTCTAGAAAGCACCACAATCAAACAATACAAAAATTACACAGATAATCACATAGCCCTCCCTTGCATTGCGCAGTCGGGTAAAAATGGGCCAAAATAACGACACGATGCTAGTTTTTGAGAGTACTTCTCTGTTCCCATTCCAAAAACTTTAAAAGAACTCTTTCACTAAATAAGAATCCAGACTAAATTGGAACTAACTCTAATATAAGAAGGAAACTGCTCAAGTTTTAATTAGTTGTTGTTTGTGAACTAGATTAAATTATACGGAAAGATATTTCCATGAGTCTTACGAAAAACGTCAGGGAAATGTGAAAGGCCATTTTTCTGTTCTTAAAACTAAAAACTTTATGAACTTGGCAATCTAGTGCTCAATTTTTCGAGAATGCATGAATGCATGCATGTCACCAGGTGTCACCAGAAATCAAATACTATAAGAATCTTTGTCCTGACATACTAACTGACTTACTGACTGACGGACAACGCACAGCCTAAACCGCTGGTCGTAGAGACTTGAAATGTGGAGGGTATATGTTTCAGGTTTTTCAAAATTCCTCCCCTAAGAGGGTGAAATGGGGTAATAAAGTGCGAAAATCAATATTGTTTCGGATTGCGCTGAAATTTGGCATGCAGATAGTTATTACGACGTAATTTTCCAAAATTTACCCCTGAAGGGGATGAAACGGGGGTTCAAAGTTTGTATGGAGAAACAAGATTAGATAGTATTTTCTATTCGAAATTTCTTAAGTTCACAAGTACTTAAGTAAATAAATAAGTAAATACGTGTTTCAAGCTTTTTCAAAATTCCACCCCTAAAAGGGTGAAGTGGGGTAACAAAGTCTGAAAATCAATATTGTTTCGAATTGCGCTGAAATGTATAATGCAGATAGTTATTATGACGTAGGTATCCGCTCAGAAAGCATTTTCTAAACATTCCTTCCGGATACGGAACGGAGATTCAAAGTTTGTATGGCGAAACAAGATTAGTTACTTCTGTAAATAAATAAGTAAGTACGTGTTGTAGGATTTTTTGAAATGGGGTAAGTAACAAATTCTGAAAATTTGGGTTTTTCGGGTTTTATAAATATGAATCCCGATTTGCCTTAGTCACGCGATAACATGAAAACGGGTGAACCGATTTGTCTAATTCTTATTTGATGTCTTTAATGATAGAATCGTTTTTACACAAGAAAAGTTTTAAGTAAATAAAAGGAGTTTTTAACGCGGGCGAAGCCGCGGGGCACTTCTAGTGTATAATAAATATTATTTAACAACATTTTATTACAAAAGAAAGTAGGTCGTATAAAATAGACAAACATTGAATATTCTAACCGTTAGACAAAAACCCCTATTTATTATCATTATTGTCCGCAGTTTTTTGCAAGTCCCTATATTCTAACCTAACCCAACCCTTTTTCACTAATTTGTTACAACCAGTCTGACCTTTGTGAGCAAAGGTTTACCTACTATAGAACAATGGGTACTAAGAAATTTCAAAAAATAAGGAGCATTAGCAAAACCTTTGCTTTCAAGCTCTCCTTAGTGGTTTAGTGTGGTTACCTGGAGTGGTGGATGGTATAACAGGGAGCGAGTTTGAATTAAAAATAACGTCATTTAAAGGTAGTGCAAAACTAATTTCATACGGGTGCAAATTTGCTGTATACTGAGCTCTTATTTACCTCAGTTATCGACATAGCTCAAAGGATAAGCAAGCTGGCAGTGGGCTGCTCACATTTGTCATAGAACTGATAACCATTGGGGTAGACGTGTTTTCTAGAGTGGAGACCACGGCTCAGTAAACGTGATGTAGGGCGCGGCGCCTTCTAGCTAGGTGGAGCGATGATATACGCAAGCTGGCTGGCAGCGGTCACGACCGAATAGCTGAAGATCGAGCTTATTGGCGTGCCATAAGAGAGGCCTATGTCCAGCAGTGGACAGAAATTGGCTAATAATGATGATGATGATTATGAGATATTTTTGGACTAAGACAGTTTTGGATGTGAAAACTTCTTTAGCGGCGTTGGGATGGGTAAAACATGTTAAACTCGCGTCAAGTCATGTGTTTTGATCGAAAATTCGTAAGACGGAGCGCAGAGCGCTTGCGCGAAGTGTCATTCCAACGGAGCGCAGGGCGCTTGCACGAGGTGTCATTCCAACGGAGCGCAGGGCGCTTGCACGAGGTGTCATTCCAACGGAGCGCAAGGCTCTTGCGCGAGGTGTCATTCCAACGGAGCGCAGGGCGCTTGCACGAGGTGTCATTCCAACGGAGTGCAGGGCGCTTGCACGAGGTGTCATTCCAACGGAGCGCAGAGCGCTTGCACGAGATGTCATTCCAACGGAGCGCAGGGCTCTTGCACGAGGTGTTATTCCAACGGAGTGCAGGGCACTTGCACGAGGTGTCATTCCAACGAAGCGCAAGGCTCTTGCATGAGGTGTCATTCCAACGGAGCGCAGGGCGCTTGCAAGAGGTGTCATTCCAACGGAGCGCAGGGCTCTTGCACGAGGTGTTATTCCAACGGAGCGCAGGGCGCTTGCACGAGGTGTCATTCCAACGGAGCGCAGGGCGCTTGCACGAGGTGTCATTCCAACGGAGCGCAAGGCTCTTGCGCGAGGTGTCATTCCAACGGAGCGCAGGGCGCTTGCACGAGGTGTCATTCCAACGGAGCGCAGGGCGCTTGCACGAGGTGTCATTCCAACGGAGCGCAGAGCGCTTGCACGAGATGTCATTCCAACGGAGCGCAGGGCTCTTGCACGAGGTGTTATTCCAACGGAGTGCAGGGCACTTGCACGAGGTGTCATTCCAACGAAGCGCAAGGCTCTTGCATGAGGTGTCATTCCAACGGAGCGCAGGGCGCTTGCAAGAGGTGTCATTCCAACGGAGCGCAGGGCTCTTGCACGAGGTGTTATTCCAACGGAGCGCAGGGCGCTTGCACGAGGTGTCATTCCAACGGAGCGCAGGGCGCTTGCACGAGGTGTCATTCCAACGGAGCGCAAGGCTCTTGCGTGAGGTGTCATTCCAACGGAGCGTAGGGCGCTTGCACGAGGTGTCATTCCAACGGAGCGCAGGGCGCTTGCACGAGGTGTCATTCCAACGGAGCGCAGAGCGCTTGCACGAGATGTCATTCTAACGGAGCGCAGGGCTTTTGCACGAGGTGTCATTCCAACGAAGCGCAAGGCTCTTGCATGAGGTGTCATTCCAACGGAGCGCAGGGCGCTTGCACGAGGTGTCATTCCAACGGAGCGCAAGGCTCTTGCATGAGGTGTCATTCCAACGGAGCGCAGGGCTCTTGCACGAGGTGTCATTCCAACGGAGCGCAGGGCTCTTGCACGAGGTGTTATTCCAACGGAGCGCAAGGCTCTTGCATGAGGTGTCATTTCAACGGAGCGCAGGGCTCTTGCACAAGGTGTTATTCCAACGGAGCGCAGGGCGCTTGCACGAGGTGTCATTCCAGCGGAGCGCGGGGCTCTTACACGAGGTGTTATTCCAATGGAGCGCAGGGCGCTTGCAAGAGGTGTCATTCCAACGGAGCGCAGGGCTCTTGCATGAGGTGTCATTCCAACGGATGGCAGGGCGCTTGGGCGAGGTGTCATTCCGAAATATTTAAAAATGATGTGTTCAAGTTTTCACTTCTACCGGTACTCCCGGAGTGCAACCCGTTGTTTTTTTTTTAAACTTGATAATTTGTTGTGTTTTAATACTTTATACCTAAATTCAAAATGTTGAACCCTCAACTAATCTAATAAGGTAAAATCTGTTCGAGACACGTAAGTTGTAAGTTGAAGAGGAGTTGTTTTTATTTATTTTTTTATATATCATAAAGGGTAGCGTTTGACCACAATCTCACATGTTGTTAAGTGATGATGCTGTCGAGGATGGTAGCACGCTAGGCCTGAGTATTTTGCAGATTCCAGAAGATGTTCCAGCGTCAGGTCAACCAAGTCCTTACAATATTGTTGAAGTATACTTACAGAATTTTAAATTGATCAGACTTACAATAGTTGATTTCTAGATGATATAGCGACATCATCTAGAAAAAAGCTCATGAACAGTTCAACAGTTGAACGGATTTTCACGAATCAAAGCTAAGAACACTCTCCATTAATCCTATCAAGCAATAAAACTAAATCAAAATCGGTTCATCCGCTTGAGCGCTATGATGCCACAGACAGACACACATACATAGATAGACACGTCAAACTTATAACTCCGTCTTTTTTACGTCGGGGTTTAAAAACTATAACTACCAAAAAGACATCGCATATTTTAAATAACCTATGATACATATTTAACATCAGTAATAAATAGTTCTTAGCATATAACTTAAACCAAACAAGCGTGTGATGACGTCAGCAGAGTTAGGGTTACCGATCGGATTGTTAGCGTACTAGTAATTGATCCGACCAGCTCCGATCTTTTTATCGCTGACGGCCACCCCTGCCGGGGGTGCCGGCCTTATGTAATAGGGTCTCCAATGTGCTGACTTTGTTTTTTTATCAGTTTGATTATAGCGTTTGTTGGGCGCTAGATATGGTATATCGCGGGCTAATTGGATAAACTTTTTTTTTTAATTATTCGTTATGTGGGGAGTATTCAAAATTTTGGATTAGACGTTAAATTTGGGGTAGACGTGTTCTAGAGTGGAAAACACGGCTCGGTAAACGTAGTGTAGAGTGCCCTCCAGCTAGGTAGAGCGATGATATACGCAAGCCAGCTGGCAGCGGTTGGAAACTAGGAGCTGAAGATCGAGCTCAGTGGCGTGCCATAGGTGAAGCCTATGTCCAGCAGTGCACGAATGCCGGCTGCTAATGATGATAATGAATCAAAATTTTGGACTTAAACGGTCCGATTTAAATACAATTGTTGTAACATATCACGCTTAAAACGAGTCTCCCTGCAGAATGCTATATTTTGTCTTAACTAAGTAAATCAACCAATAATCTTAATGAAGTCAAACTTAAATACAGAATTTTTCAATGTTTTATTCTTTAGTTTTAACAACAGACTGATCAATCAAGAAACTGATCGTTGACTAAATCTTTTTTATAGCACAGTGTGACCTACACCCGCACTTTACGCACGTTTTTCCGTGACTTAAATTGTCGATTATTGCACGACGTTTAGCAACCTTCACGCCGTGCAATAATCTTCTATTTGACGGAAAAGCGTAGCAAATGTAAATTGCGGGTTTATATCACACTGACAGCTATACCATAATAATATACGATACTCGTGACTTAAGTTGTCTATTATTGCTACTAAAGTCACACGTATCGTAATATACTATTATGTGTGTGATAAGCGGATACGTCAAGAACGCTGCAGTTATTGGAAGACATCGATCCGTCCTTTATACCCAAGAATGGCCGTAGTTTTAGACGATGATCCTCCCCGTGATCCAAGGGTGGAGGCTTCGTACAAGTCATGAAACACCCACCGAAGAAAAACATGTCACTGATCGATATGCCAACTCCTGGCCTATTCGGCGCCCGTCAAAATGAAAGACAGCTTGGGACAGTCGCACTCTGTGGATTGCACCTAAAGTTAGTTTTACACAAAGCCATTTCTAAAGCACCCTGTAAAAGATGAACTTTGTTGTTTGACTTTGTTTTTTTTCAACCGTCACTCATGTCATCCTTGAACTCCATTATTTATTAACCGCTTTGGAATATTATTTTTTGTTTGAGATCATATGCTTCCCGTTTGGTGATATTGTAATTATATTGAGATCTGATTAGTATCTTCAAAGATTTTGAGATGAACACTTCAAACTTAGTACTGAAAATGACTAGCGCGTCGACTAATGTCGGTTTTTAGGGTTCCGTACCCAAAGGGTAAAACGGGACCCTATTACCAAGACTCCGCTGTCCGTCTGTCTGTCTGTCTGTCTGTCTGTCTGTCTGTCTGTCTGTCTGTCTGTCTGTCTGTCTGTCTGTCTGTCTGTCCGTCTGTCACCAGGCTATAGCTCATTAAGCGTGATAGTTAGACAGTTGAAATTTTCACAGATGGTGTATTTTTGTTGCCGCTAGAACAACAAATACTAAAAAAAAGCAAATTAAAAATTAAAGGGGGTCCCCACATAAAAAACATGTGTTTAAACGCCACCTATCTAATTAGTTTCGGCAAAATGACATAGATGGCGCTAGTAAACGAGCCCCGTCTTTCTAGATCGCGACCAAACCAAATATTCTTGGTAATATCAATTAATCAAATATATGAGGTTGACACTCTGTTATGTTTCGTATTGTACGGAACCCTCTCTAAGTGTGCGATAAGAGACGCGATGGTGACTCGCACTTGGCCAGTTTTATTTCGTTTTGCAAACGAGCTTAATTATCCACTTTCTGCATGATTAAGTAGACTGTAACGTTGACACGTATGAGTGTATAAATATTTCCCAATACACAGCATAAAGGTACAACCACACGAAACGATTTTCAATCGTTTTCTGATCACCATAAATCGCGTTTGGTGTGAACCTGTCGGTACAAATGCTACTGCGCTATCTGATCGCCACCTAGATCGCGCACGCAGTATGCCGCGGTTTGGCCTTACCTTAAATGTTTTGATTTTATAGAGTAAAGACTCAATATCAACTCGTCTAGCTAAATGAGTACTTTGATACAAGTAATCTAAGAAACAAAAATTCAAACGCAAAAAGTTGTGCACCGTCGTGAGCCATCGTGGGCCATAAACCGCGACTTTGGAAGCTGTGATCGAACCAATAACGCCAAGGTTGAAGTTATTCTGGGCCTTTTTACGACGGGAAGTTACGACTAGAGAAGGGCGGGTAGGATTTAGCCGGATAGTTTGATATGCTGGGAATTATACTTTACTTCTCCACGTCTAAGATAGTTCATACATAATTAATTATCTTGAAATATTTTTAAATTGACTACTAAGAAAAAAAACTAGTCAAAGTTTGACATAAGACATGACAAAAAACATTTATAAACGCAACATAAAAACGAAATTTCGAGCTCCGTTAATGTTAATCACAAAAACGAGAAATTGATATTGACCGTTTACAACAACTCTCAGTTTGACTTCTTATCATTTTGTATCAAATTCACAAAAAAAAACCACTGGATAATGAATCATAATATTTTAAAATATATAAGCTAATACGCAGTTGAAATATTTCAAGTAATTTTCTTAAAGGCGTAGACCGATTTGAAGAGTATTTCAGGTAACATAACACAAAGGCGTAGAGCGGATCAGGAATTTAAAAATAGAACTTTATCAATTTCGTCAATTGTCACTAAACATGTCTCATTTCATTGACATGATAAGTTAATGACTGCATAAAACCACATACCTAAGAGTACGCTTCGATGTAAATGTATGCATCACTCATCATTACCTAAATAATAGTTAGTAAAAATTGGTCATCACAGAACCTCAAACGATGCGCGACGCCAAGTTACGTTTGAGTATAAAAACTAGTGTCCGGACGATCCGGCAAATTTCCACCGGAAGTGTCCATCCCTAGTTACGACAAAGGTCTTATGGACGAAATTTAGCTTCGCCTTGTAAATTTAAATTAAGACTCAGTGTAAATTGTTCCTTTGGATTAATCTTCCGTTTTTGTTTGTGTTCACAAGTTTAGAGAGTTTCACCAAAAATACTGTCAAAAAGGGTTAGAAAGATTAAATATGGGCTTTTCTTGCAAAATTATAACAATATTACACGCAACAATTTATAATCTTATTATAAAAACTCACGTTCATTTTAAACTTATAGATTTAAGACGGGAATTTAACGTGACTTACGCGATGTCGATATAGCGATCGACATATGTGCGAGGTTGAACGCGTCGGCGGGCGCCCCGCACTCAAGATCCTGAAGAAGGCCTCCGGATGAGGCCGAAACATATGTCGATCGCTATATCGACATCGCGTAAGTCACGTTAAATTCCCGTCTTAAATCTACAAAATTTATAATCTTTCATATTAATAAAATTTTAATGTTGTTCGTTGGTAAAATTAAAAGACTAAAGTCAAATCCACAGAGCGCAACTATCAAAACCCACCTTCTATTTAGATTGGCACTCAACTCAGCGAACCTGGCGTCATGTCTTTGCTCGGTGCGGTGGTTTGAGCCACTGTTGAAGCTTACCACCAGCACCACCAAACGATCACGTGTAGGGTAGATTAAGGCCTACAGACGCAAGATGGATGACAACAGATGGAAACAATGACCTTCCCGTTGCAGACAATGTCCCCAAAAATCATTGTATTCTATAGAATTCCCAAAATATATTTCCAAGTAAACTATTATTATTTTCATTACACCCATGTATTACAGCGAGGTCATAATACGTACGTATATGTTCATAAACTCGTCTAATTACAGTCCTGATGCTAGTAGATCAATCATTATACCTTTTTCATTACGAAATACATAACGCTGCTACTCACAGATAATATATACGTTACAGTATATAATGTTTCTTTACGTTGTTAGTTTACGGTGTTGTCTGTCTAAACTTTAGACAAAACTTTAGACTATAGGTTGTCTGAAAGAGTTTTATAGACGTGTAGCGATAAAATCATGCGTTGTATCTCACTAGTGTATTTTTATTAACAAAAAAAAAGAGTGACCCGATTAGTGTATTTGACCCAATTTTTGCTTAACGCACTTTTTAGGGTTCCGTAGCCAAATGGCAAAAAAAGGAACCCTTATAGATTCACCATGTCTGTCTGTCTGTCTGTCCGTCCGTATGTTACAGCCATTTTATTCCGAAACTATTAGAACTACAGAATTGAAACTTAGAAGGTAGATGTATTCTGTAAACCGCTTTTCGATTTTTATACAAAAATAAAAAATGTAAAAGTTTAAGGGGGGGCATCCCATACTGGAACAAAAAATTTTTTTTTCTTCATACCTATACGTATGGGGTGTTTATGGGTAGGTCTTTAAAAATGACATTGAGGTTTCTAAAATCATTTTTTCTCAAAGTCAATCATTTAAAAGACACGCGCGTTTAAAGTGGTAAAATGTGTCCCCCCCCCCTCTAACTTCTAAAGTAAGGAAGTGAAAAATCTAGAAAGCATATATCCTGTTGATCTCAATAAAAACTTTCAAAGAAAATTGGTTTGAACGAGATACAGTCAGCAGCTGCTGAGATATAGCGACCGCAAGTGTAACCTTGTTTTTCATACAAACAATATGAAAACAAAGTTATTTTTGTAGTTGCGAAAAATCATAGTTATAGAATACTCTACTGTGTTACGGAACCCTACGAGTGCGAGTCCGACTTGCACTTGGCCAGTTTATTTTATATAGAAAATAAGCAGATAACTCCACTAATGGGGAGTAGTCACCGTGGACAGCTGTGAACATTTGCAGCACTAGAGGTGTCACTCATGCGTTGCCGACCTGTCAAGCTTCTTTTAACGCCCCTTTTGAAGGACTCCCTGTTATAGCTCTGCGGGAAAACGGCAGACAGAATCTCGGTTTACGTAAATATTTTTGATAAACTTCTAAAAAACAGGAATTGTACCGACTCTTTCTGTAAATTTGGCCTAAAACTACATAGTGCAATAAAGTAAACATTTAACATACACTCTACGTCTTCTTCTTCTTCCATTTACAAAAAATGTTTATCACCAATATTTTAACCATCAAAAAGTCAATTTGCTTGTTTATATTTTGTCTCCTTTTTCACAGCTTGGAGTAAACTACGCAAAGGATTTTTATGCAGTTTTTAGAAATGCGTAGACTGATTCACGAAGAAGGTTTAGTAGGATAAAACGCGAGCAAAGCCGCGGGGCGCATATAGTGTTCTATAATTACAGTTTACACCGACCTAAGTTGGATATAATAGGTACTCTGTAATTCGGCTGAAGCCACGGCGCAAAGCTAGTCATGTCATCAAGCCTACTGCTAATGTCTATATAGAGCAGACAGCACCCCCAGAATTTTATTATGAAGTCGTAAACTACTCATAACGCGCTCTCGCCAGCTTTATGATATTCTTTATGAACGACAAACATATAAAGCATTATCTTTTTTTCCGTCCGGACCAATGGGTCTGGAATGGGGCGGCTTGAACCAGTTTAAGGCAGTTTGGATCAGTTTAGCGGTCATAAAAGCAATATAATATAGGTATGTATCAAAAGTTGTTTTAGTTCTGTGCTTATTAGTTTTCAACCGACTTTAAGAAAAAGGAGGATCTCAATTCGACTGTATTTTTTTATCTTTGTTAATCAGAACTCCGTCATTTATTAACTGACTTCGATTACTTGTTTGTTTGAGAAAGTATACTCCCCGTTTGTTTCCACTGTTATTTCATCGAAATCTAATGAATATCTCCAGAGATATATATCTCTGGAGATATATCTGGATAAACATATCAAACTTGCTACTGAAACAGACTCGCACGGCTTGAAGTCGGTATTTTTTGTAATTTTTTTATCTTAATTATTTTAGTGTAAATAACTTCATAGCTTTCGAGTACAGAGAATTGTCGCATTGGACGCAGTTATTCATCAATTTAATTGTCTCTGTAACGTCTTTCAAACTGGCAAAATGTATTATTTCAATAGGTAAATTGAGTCACAGGGTACAAAAAGTTTTCAGTTTATAACTTTGCCTGCTTTCAAATTGTCTTTAAAAAACCAAAAGTTCCATCAAAAATGTAACCGCAGATAAAATCAAAGTTACATTATCAAAGTTCAACCAGTCCAAACCATCTTTTATTCGACAAAACTTTGGATATAAATCTCTTCACGCCTTGAAAAATAAACACGAAAAAATCACATCAAAAAGACACATTTTCAAAGAAATATAACTGCTATAAACGACTTAAACCAGAGATTCGCGGGTTGCTTCAAACATCCAATTTACTTGACCCCTAGAATCGTACAACGTATTTGCTACGAGAGCGCAAGATAAATTGGATTTCTACCTCACGTCCATTTTAATTTGACACGTAGGAAACCCTGCAAGGTCCGCGTCTTGGTACATTTTGTGTTGGACATGAAAAGAGTGATAGGTCATCGTAATGTGGTTGCGGTTGAACATTGTTTCATGTCGTGAATTGCACCCAAAGGACCTTTGACGCTGAATGTGGTTGGCGCTGATAATACTTTTGTGATGTTTTTAAAAATTGTTTATGTTTGCTGTAGAGCTTCTTTTATGAAGGCAAACATTTTGTTTCCTGTTTTATGGTGACTTTAGACATACTTAGTATATTACTATAATGAGACAATTCAAAATAAGGTTTTGAACTTGGTTTGCCCAGGATAAAGTTAAATTCGATTGTTGTCTTCGGCCATGGCTTGAATCGCTCACAGAACAAAAATATGTCGCAAATAGGTTCGCTGAGTACCGCCAGTTCAGAAGATTTATTATCAAGTGCGCTTGTCCAGCCTGAATAACATAGACGTAATATAAAAGGTTCGGATGTTTTGACAAATTCAATTTAATCTGTATACTGTAACATTAAGGTTGTAATTGCTTTGTAGAACAAAACGGCCCAATTGAGAGACACCAGGGTGGGAGTGTGTCCTTGTCTAACAACCTGCTAGTGCTATATATGGTCTATACTATATGTATGGTATATGTATATGTATAAGTTGTCCATACAAAAAAAAAGGGACAAACTCCGTTCAAGGTCGGTCTCATGGGGGCCGGTGTACGCGATCAAGTTTAATATGTAGCAAGTCTGTGCTGAATACAGATTAAGATAGTGAAAATAAAAAAAAACATCTTCACATTCCACGCGATCATTTTCAACCGACTTCCAAAAAAGAGGAGTTTCTCAATTCATCTGTATGTTTTGGTATGTTTACCGATTATTCCGCTTCCTGTGAACCATGGGTAGGGTTCACAACCTAGTTGGTCCTACCTGACTGAACAGTTGTACTACCTAATATTAAGGTAAAAACCCGTAAGCTAAAAACAACTTGTTATCAAAAGCCGTGACCTGTGAGGTGACCAGACAATATTAACTGGAAACGTGACAGGTCATGACTTTAGGGATTTTCCAGCGATAAAAGAGCAGACTTGGTTATATGTTATTATCCTTGATTTGCTACAAACTATTAATAAATTTGTTCTAGAATAATTTTACTGAGTTCATATATTGAATGAACATCCACATTTGTATTCATCTGCTTCACATAGATAAGAAGACTTGCCAAATAGAGCACATTAAAAGTAAAACATAATATTTTCTTATTTAATGTTGATACATGTACGTATAGGTCATAGACCCACCAGCAAAGAAAATTATTAAGATAGTTTAAAAACTAAGACAACCGACTTGCATGCCCCGCGAGTCAATATCAGTGGCAAGTTTGCGACGTTTATCGTCATATCTCTGGAGATACTTATCAGATTTCGATAAAATTACAATGGGACCACCTCGGAAACGTACCCTATCGATTACAAAAAGAATCATTCGAATCGGTTCACAATTGACGGAGTAATCGCGTAACATACACAAAAAAAAGGAAAAAAAAACATAAACGAATTGAGAACCATCTTCTTTTTTGGAAGTTGGTTGATAAATGAAACTAACAAGTAGCAGTAGAAGTTGACAGAGTATTTTTCAAACGACTCCCAATCCACCGTGTGGTGGAGATGTTCACAATATTGGAGTGAAGAGTGTTTGGTTAAGAGAGAAAGCGGGGTACACTTTTCCATACAAATATGTCTTCCCCCGTTTCATCCCTGGACAATGCTTCTAGAGAAAAAATGTTTCTACAAAAATCAAGGTTTGCTGGAGCTTCGCCCCTATCATTTTCTTTTTTTGACCGACCAATTGCAAATAGAAATATGACCCGTCAAAAATCTCAAAGAGGAGAATGCTTATATTTCTTTTTGTAATTGGCTGGTCAAAAAAAAGCAAGTTATAGGAGCGTAGCTACAGCAGACATTGATTTTGTGTAAAAACAAATTTTGCTTTAGAAGCAATTTCCAGGGAGGAAAGGGGGGAATACATTTGTATGGAAAAGTGCAACTCGCGTTCCCTCTTAAAAAGGTATATTATTCTCTTGATTAATTTTTACAAGCTTTTTTTTAACTTGCAATGTATGTATGTTCGGGTGGAATTTTGGAAGCCTAATTAGACCCACTTACCTATGTTCGAATGGACTCAAATTTGAAGTACTTATATATCTTATGTATCTTCGGTGACAATACAATCAATCAAAGCATTTATTCAGTATGTAGGCAGTATAAATATACGCACATATACACGTCAAAATCATAAATCATAAAATAAATCATAACCAATTATCAAGTAAACATAGCAAAAGCAGAATTTAACGCTTTGAATTAGAAAAAAAATGTAATGAACCATTCAGCTGTCATCCAATCGTTTACGTCAGAATATTTAAAAAAAAATAAAGTAGGTTAAAACCAACCAATACATGTAACTGTGTGTTTCAGTACTTCAGACAATTTTTATATAAAAAAAATAAAAAAGTGAAATAGTGAAACACAACATAGAGAAACGCATACCGATCACAGTACATATCATGATCCAAATGGAACTGATAGTCCGTCTGTCAGCTGCATAATATTGTTTAAATAAAAATAAAAATGGCAAGCCTAGAAAGAAAATCTGCGGACAAAAGGGGAAAACTGAATGGCTGTTGAATCTACCGGTGTTTCGGAAATACTCCCATCAGAGAAGAAACACCAAGAAACTCTATGGGGCTTGTCTTGTCATTTAATCTTTTTTTTTTAAATTAATTGTACATGTCAGCTTTAAAATTTTAACAATATATTATTAATTATAATACAATTTATATTTGTTCTTGGAACTTGGGGCATTCAGGCCATGCATTTTTGTCATCCATATAGTCACCTATTGTATAGTATGATTTTTTCATCAAATTGGATTTTACATAGATTTTAAATTTGCTCATAGGCAATTGATCAATATCTTTAGGTAGCTTATTGTAAAAGCGTACACAGTTCACCATGAATGAACCACTAACTTTCTGCAGTCTGAAATTAGGTATAATTAATCTATTTTTATGTCTTGTATTAAAATTATGTACATCACACCTTTTCTTATAATCATTTATATTCTTGCGTATGAACAAAATATTTTCATAAATGTATTGACATGCCACTGTTAGAATTTTAATTTCCTTAAATTTTTCACGAAGTGAATCTCGCGACCTCATACTATATATAGAGCGAATAGCTCGTTTCTGCAAAACAAATATTGATTGGATTTCAGCGGCTTTCCCCCACAATAAAATGCCATAAGACATTATACTGTGGAAGTAGCTGAAATAGACCAATCTTGCAGTGGCTTCGTCCGTTAAAAATCTAATTTTACGTAATGCGTATGCAGCGGAGCTTAACCTACCTGCTAGAACCGATATTTGAGAACCCCATTGAAGCTTTGAATCCAGGGTGATGCCCAAGAATGTTGTGGATTCAACAAGTTCTAATGGTTCATCATTTATTAATATACTTCTATTTAGGATACCCTTTTTTACATTTGGTAGAGAGAAATTAATACATTTAGTTTTTTTTGCGTTTAACAATAAGTTATTGGTTGTAAACCAATTCAGAACCTGTGTTATTGATTTGTTTACATCGTCAAAGTTAGGAGTAGTCCTATGTATTTTGAATATCAAGGAAGTATCATCTGCGAACAAAACAATATCACATAGGTTCTGTACGAATGACGGTAAATCATTGATATAAACTAGAAATAAAAAAGGGTCCTAGGATCGATCCCTGCGGGACTCCCATTTTTATGAGGGATCCAGATGACCTGACGCCATTGACTTCAACCATCTGTTCAGCATTCTATTACAGAGGTATGATGATACCAGATCAAGTGCCTTACCTTCAACACCGTAGTATTTTAATTTGTAAATTAGTGTTTCATGACAGACACAATCAAATGCTTTTGATAAGTCACAGAACACGCCAATAGCATCTTGTGCTTTCTCCCATGCATCAAATATATGTTTAAGAAGACCTATTCCTGCATCAGTAGTAGAACGTCCTTTAGTAAATCCAAATTGCTTGCTATTTAATAGATCATTCATGTTAAAATGTGTTAAAAGCTGGTCTAATATTACTTTTTCAAAAATTTTACTCAATGCCGGTAGTATAGAGATTGGTCTATAGTTAGATGGATCATTTTTGTTTACTGATTTGAATAAAGGAATCAATTTACTTTTTTTCATTAAATCCGGGAAGACACCTTGATCAACGCATCTGTTAAAAATAAAAGCTAAGTATGGGCTAATAACAGTAATAATGTAACTGAGAACTGTGGTTGACATTCCCCACAGGTCCTCGGTTTTCTTTTGTTTGAGCATTTTAAATGTTTTCACAATTGAGTCTGCAGTTACGTGTTTGAACTGGAACAAGGTATCACATTTATTTACACACTTTGATAATATAGAATAAGCATCAGCGGGACTAGAATTTATGGACTGAGTGGTAGTAATGGGTACTTGAGAGAAGAACTCATCAAATGTATTGGCAACCTCATTACTATCCATGATTAATTTATTGTTAATTTTTAAGATGATCTTACTGTCTCTTTGTTTTATTTTTCCAGTTTCAGTATTGATGATTTTTCATGTTGTTTTTATTTTATCATCAGCATGCTTAATTTTTCTACTAAAATGCAAAGATTTTGCTGTCTGACAAACCACTTTAAAAGTTTTGGAATATAGTTTTAAGTGATTTATGAATTTAGTATTGTGTAAATTAATTTGTTTTTGTGAGTATAAGTTGTACAAATTATTTCTACTTTTGTAAATACCAGGAGTAGCCCAGTCATCGAACCGAATTTTCCCAGCTCTTGTAATAGTTTTAAATTTAAAAATATTATTGAACTCTGCACCCAACATTTGAGATAAAGTGCTGCATAGGTCATCGGGATCCTCAGAAAATATTAGGTTCATTAGTTGCTTGTCAATGATATCCACAAACTGTTCAACCCGATTGGTTGTAATGGGCCTGTATGTGTATTCTTGACCTTTGGTGGATGTTTTACATGAAAATGTGGCACTCTGTCCCAGATGGTCGGAGCCAAGTTTATCAAAGATTGCAATTTTCTCAGGTTCACAGTTGCAAAACACATTGTCCAAGCAGGTTGCTGATGAGCTAGTGATTCTAGTCGGCTGATTAAAAAGATGCTTTAAATTGAAGCTAAGAAATAATTTTTTTAACTTATCACTGAGCGGTGACTGCTCAATTAAATTAACATTAAAGTCACCGCAAACTATCAAAGATTTCGGGGTGTTGAAGACTTTCATCATGACTTCTTCCATAATTGTCTCAAACATTTTATAATCAGCCGATGGAGGTCTGTATACACAGATGACTATATGTTGCCCCAGCTCTATACAAGATAATTCAATACATCGTTCAACAGACAAAGCTACAATGTCTTTACGCTCCTTAAAATTACAATTTTCAGATACATATATAAGTGAGCCACCGCGAATTGCCTTCTGTCTAATAAATGTGCTTGCAATTGTATAATTTCTGATTATTGGTAACAAAGTACCTTTCACAAACCAGTGTTCAGTAATACACATTATATCAACTTTATAAAAGTCGAGAAATAATTCTAATTCTAAGGCTTTGCTGGAGAGGCCTTGTATATTTTGATGGAAAATGTTGATTAAGTCTGGCCTCCCCATTGTCCTAAGCGTTAGTTTAAACTAACTTTGTCAACTACACTACAATTACCCCGCATAGTAACACCACTACATTGGAGCTTACAATGATAATTGGTACCATGGAGCTGATTTGATAATGGAGACAAATGATGGCCATAGAAATTTCTAAACTATTCAAGATAAACCCATCGAGTTTGTGCTCGATTGATCGGTCCAGTCGTTTGACCGCGAAGAAGTCCCAAATAAACAAACAAACTGACTTTCGCATTTATAGTATAGGTGTTGATTTTACAATCGGTCTGTTCGCGCCAGTACTTGTAGCAATACCCTAACGGGGTCATTATGTAGCCAATCCTTAACCTTAACATATGTATACATTGCAAATACCTACATATAAATGCAATAAAATATTGAGTATTGAGTAATCAGCGTTTACAAACATACAAAAGAAAAGTAACAACAAAAAAAGTGCAGACGAGTTGTGAACCTCCTCCTTTTTGAAAGTCGTTTCAAGTTCTCTTTTTATCCAGCCTTTAAAGCCGTCAACAGTTTTCAACATTAAAAGGCCAGTCTATCATTAACCAACAGTCGTGAGGTAACCTGCCAGCAATCGTCTTATTAGTCATTCAGTAGTCAGTAATTTGAGACTCCTCTGTAATTGTCGTGTGTAACATAGACCAGTTATTTATGAAACAAGAAATAGAACTACAGGTCTTTATGAGTGTCTTCACAGGTTACATATCTACTTTTTATTTTACTTTTTGTAACAAATCAAGCAAGATGATTATGTTTTTAGTATTTTTCTAAAGCAGAAGGAATAATTCTTAAATTAAAATATTAAAACCACCCCCGACTGATCTATGCGTAATCTGTTTATTGAGATCCTTTGATATAAGCCCGAAAACTACATCTCTGCTGTAAGTTGGTGAGGATTAGAGTATTCGGCAGATTTTTATTATGTTTAGGGTTCCGTACCTCAAAAGGTAAAAAAGGAACCCTTATAAGATCACTTTGTTGTCCGTCTGTCCATCTGTCTGTCTGTCTGTCTGTCTGTCCGTGTGTCACCACCGATGTTCTCAGGATCGGGTGGACCTAGCAAGTTGAAATTTATATCAGATATTGAGGTCTAGCTTAATTAGAACCAACCAACGTTGGTACCGAAGCCCGGTAGGCGAGTCCAACTTGACTTCGCCGGTTATTATTTTTTAGCGATATAGAGAAGCAAACAAGCATGCGGCCCACCTGATGGTACTAAGCCAGCCAGCGCTGGATTCGTCAAAACCTTGCTATATGGAGTAAGCTCCAAAAAGATCTGTCATCAACATTAACTAAGACAAATGTTATAAATGCGATGAGTTCTGTTGATGATAGAGTAGGATACTTCTTAACTAGGCCAAAACCTCGGGGCAGGTTTCCTTTAATTTCACTAACAACTTTGCCCTTCTGAAACTGAAAATACATTTTAGTTTAAGTTTGACTGACTGAAAAGGTGGTAGACCCACACTAATTGGCAAGAGTCCTAGTGGTCCTACCACTAAAACATGACGTCATAATGTTCCTTGCCAAGGGTGAAACATGGCAGGATTGTCGTAAAGATAAATTTTACATTACATGTATGGACGTAACGTGAAACTTTCAAGTAGTTTGGGAGGTGATGTACTGGTTGTATAGGATTACTTATTTGGCTAGGTATTGACAGTTTTGTGAACGATATGAATCTTATCTTTAATCCTATCTTTCGTTAATAATCTTTTCGTGAACATGATGAATGCCATTTAGTCGAAACGTTGAGTTGACTCGATTATTTTCTTTAAATAAGATTAATTCATTATTACTAATTAAATGTTATAGTGTGATAATGCTAACATTCATTGGTGTTCGTCCACAGGTGATAGAAGCATTGTATCAATGTTTCACCTGACTTACTACCATAAAGTAACTTATCAAGGAGAAAAAGGAGAAAAATCATAAAATATTGAGTAATGAATCTGACGACAAAAACTTACGGTATGGCGGCAGCAAAGCCCATGAGAGTCAGACATACAAGCACTTGACTATTTATAACTTACAATATGGCAAAAGGTTAATTCGTTCTTGTCTATAGTTTTATTTTATTTGTACAAAACGTATTTCAGGTCAGTTGTTATTTTTAACTGACTTTTCATTAGTAAAGCTTTATAACCAACAAGAGAGAAACTGCTCAATTACTCACTTACTTAATTTAAGTACCTAAATGAATTAATGCTGTACAATACATAACGAAATTTAGCCTTGTTGTTAGCGACAATTGCTTTTGAAACTCGTTTATTGTGTTTAAGTTCAATTTTGGAAATGTGGAGTTTACCTTTAATTGATTGTGCAATTAGCTAAGAAATATGTGTTATATGTTGTCTAGTATAAGTATTGTTGAAAATCCTATCTTAGTACACCCTTACGTACGAAGACAAATATACCCTCCAAATTTCAAGTCTCTACGACCAGCGGTTTAGGCTGTGCGTTGTCTGTCAGTAAGTCAGTCAGTCAGTATGTCAGGACAAAGATTCTTATAGTATTAGATTCGAAGTACCCTAACTATATAGGCCGCTGCTTCTCATGCCATTGTACTACAAAACATATGACATAGGTAATTATACCATTAAACTTTATTTTTAGCTTTATTACACGAGGGGTACGTATTAAGGGTACGTTTTACATACCACCCTCTCAGTTTTAAGTGTTATGACTTAAGTTTAAAATTTAAATTGTTAAAATGGTGGTTGAAAATAAAATGTCCATTTACGTTCTTAAAGCTAAGAATGTGTCAAGATTCTCTGTTGTGTTTTTTGCGAATTACATTTTTAATTAAATCACAGATTAAATAAATGTATTTTTGTACTGGAAATGACTAGCGCATTTAGAGACGGTTGTTTTCGTTTTGTACGATCTTTAATTACTATTAGTTAATACCCTGAGAAGACCGGCTTTAGAAACAATGGTTCTTCGAAAGGGCGTACCACGTGAATATTTTTCCCAAAGGCGTGCGTCGCAACTACGGCGTTTGAATCTATACTGAATATCCAATACTTTGATGCTTCCATAATATGTTGTACATAAAGTTCTTAAATCTAGGCACATGAGAGCATTATGGACCCTGTTGAGCACATGCAAAATTATAAAACTAATTGAGAGAGACTGAAATAATATCGTTTAAAAACTAAAAAACAACCGACTTCAATGCCGCGCTATTCATTTTCAGTACCAATTTTGAGATGTTTATCTCAATATCTCTGGAGATACTTATCATACCTCGATAAAATTACAATGGTACCACACTTGGGATATCTTCTTTCGAACAAAAAAAGAATAATCAAAATCGGTTCATAAACGACGAAGTTATCCGCAAACAAACATAAAAAAAAAAAAAAAAAAAAAAAATATATACGGTCGAATTGAGAAACCTCCTCCTTTTTTTGAAGTCGGTTAAAAAGGAGCAGGATATAATTTTATTAAAATGAATCATAATATTGGTGTGTCGTGTAAATACTTTTTGTAATAAGATTTTAATGTTACTTGTAGTTGTTTTATTTTTTAAATAAAGTATTTGACGTTAGTTATGAGTTTTATTAAGTTATGTAATTTATTGAATATTTTCAACCGACTTCCCAAGACGAAGAAGGTTCTCAATTCGTCTGTATGTTTTTTATTATGGACATATAATATTACATATACATATTACACAGAATATTTTATATTATACTAGCTGACCCGGCAAACGTTGTTTTGCCATATAAATTATTAACTAATTAAATGACGATTGATCAGTTTTCGACCGGAGAGGAAAAATGATTAAATTACTAAAATGGCTATTAAAAAATAAGGGTTGATCGTAGAAGGGTGAAAATTGAGGATTGTATGTATTTTTGTATGTTATATCATAAAAAATAGAAATTAAAAATTTTGTCTAAAAAATAAAATTAAAAATTTAGGGGTGGACTACCCCTAACATTTAGGGGGATGAAAAATAGATGTTGGCCGATTCTCATAAATACCGGATAAGCTCAAAAAATGTCATCAAAATCGGTCAAGCCGTTTCGGAGGAGTATGGCAACGAAAACTGTGACACGAGAATTTTATATATTAGATAGATAAGGACTATTTGAGTGAATAGTTTATAATATTTACTGAATTTGGAAGTGCTTTCATGCAAAGTTATAAAGAAGAGCGTATAGTAGGAATTAATTATATTGATATGTCATCTAAATCTACATTCGATTACGCTTTTTATCTAACTGCAAAAATATAAGTCCCAAAATTCAAACATTTGTCTAAATTGTCACAAATCATTGTAACCCAATATCTGCGCTCACGTCACATTCAGATTGGAAAATAATTGAAATAAATGCCACATGCTTGGTTATTAAAAATACCTCTGTTTGGAGATTCGGTGTCGTGGTTTGATGTATTGAAATTACCTGAAACAAAAAGGTTGATTACATTAATCATATTACATTTCAAATACACGCTTCTTTATTTATTTACAATACGAATCACTACATATTATAAAACCAAGTCCCCCGCCGAGTTTGTCTGTCTGTTCGCGATAAACTCAAAAACCCCTCCAAGGATTTTCGTGCAATTTTTACCAGACAGAGTGATTTATGAGGAAAGTTTATGTGTATAATTCGTTAAGGTTTTGTTTAAATTGGCTGAAAAAGGTGATTATTGTTGAAGACGTTAATTAATATTCGACGCAACATACTGATGCAAACAGATGCAGTCATATATGCTCTACCCGTGAGAAGCCGGGGCGGGTTGCTAGTTTAAAATAAAACTGCTAAAAAGTTCAACACATGAACAAACCCTGCCACCAGAATCAGAACCACACAGTGAGTTGAATAACATGTAATATTGAAGCCTAAACCGCTACGCTAGTAGATAACATTTATCCACTTATCTATATTGAGCTCAAATAAGACACAATCACACATCTACTTCTACTTACACATACGAGTACAACTAGTCTAATGTACAATAAATACAATTAAAAGTTTAATAGTTTATTTTTAGGGTTCCGTACCTAAAGGGTAAAACGGGACCCTATTACTAAGACTCCGCTGTCCGTCTGTCTGTCTGTCTGT
This sequence comes from Cabera pusaria, assembly GCA_954871355.1. Classification (NCBI taxonomy): domain Eukaryota; kingdom Metazoa; phylum Arthropoda; class Insecta; order Lepidoptera; family Geometridae; genus Cabera; species Cabera pusaria. The sequence goes on from OX940910.1 coordinate 18,900,332, forward strand.
CCGTCTGTCACCAGGCTGTATCTCATGAACCATGATAGTTAGACAGTTGACATTTTCACAGATGATGTATTTCTGTTGCCGCTATAACAACAAATACTGAAAACAGAATAAAGTTAAAAATAATAGAGGGTCCCCATACAAGAAACGTGTTTTTTTCGGCTTTTCACGCCGAATAACTAAGCGCATACTAAGCGTTCATGGATATAGACGCTCAGTTGGGTAAACGTCCTATAGATGGCGTTATATTGAAATGTCTTTCCCTAATACCTTTGTTAGACGTTAGACGGCGTTATAAGAAATTAAATGTTAAATAATTATTATTTTTTGCTGGCGAAAAATTATAGTGGTATTTTTTGCTCGATCTTATAAAATACTGTAGTGTGGTACGGAACCCTACGAGTGCGAGTCCGACTTGCACTTGGCCAGTTTATTTATATATGACCTTATGTTTGGCCACTATATTGCTTGGTGGTAAGCGATGATGTATTTTTGTAGATGGTAGAGACGCTAGGCCTGAGTCTCAAGAGTTGTCTGCTGCCAGAACACCGTAAGGTTATGGCGGCAAATTTTCTCCTTGATGGTGGTAAGCTACTTTACAACCATCTTCCAAAAAGAAGGAGGGTCTTAATTCGTCTGTATGTTTTTTTTTTAATTTTTATTTTGTACGTATTTTACGCTATCACTCCGTCAATTGTAAACCGATTCGAATGATTCTTTTTTTAATCGGTAGGGTATACTTACGTAATAAGTAGTCATAGATGGCGCCACCAATGCATAATTGGGTTAACAAATGCAATCCACTAATTTCGTCGTAACGTCACTTCGCACCATGGCTTAATTGGCAAAGCACCGGAACATGTTATTCCGGAGGTTGCGGGTTCAAGTCCCGTTGGTACGATGAAATTTTGGATTGTGTTTAACAATTTACAAAGATATTAAGTGTGTAACACTTTAAAGAAACATAATATTTTATATTTTTAAGGTGTTCCATTATAATTTCATTGAGATCTGATAAGTATTTCCTGAGATATGACGATAAACGTCTCAAACTTGCTACTGAAATTGAGTCGCGTGGCATGGAAGTCGGTTGTTTTAGTTTTTAAACTATTGCTAAGCTGTTTAAAATGGACATGACTATTATAACATGGATGGCAGTGTAAAATAAAAATACCTAATGTATTTGAATATGCAAACCTTTTTCCATAGCTAACATAAACAATTTAATACACTACACCCGTTAATAAACATACTCTTCCTCTGGGAACAAAATACCCTCTCATAAAAAAGGCTTGAAAAGAAGAGAATAATTTTAGTTACCTCTAGTGCTTGAGTGCAATTTACGTAAGAGTGTAATAGCGAAGGAGTTTTATTAAGAAAATGTATTAAATACACGCTGTTTTCTCTATTCGTTTTAAGAATGAGTAGACTGGAAAAAAAAATCTGTATTTTGTATAAAAATACAGATTTTTTCTTTCCACTCACTTCCACTGTACCTAGGTACCAGAAAATAATTTTACATTTTAGACCGCACAGTTTCTTAATGCGAAAATGAGTAGCGATTGACATCTATCTCTCTTGATGTTAAATGATGATGCGGAAGATGAAGTAGTGCGCTTACTAAAGAGGTATTCTCTTGGGTAAGCATGCTAAGGTCGTAAGTGAAATAGGTATATATACTTACGACTTAAAGACCCCTAAATTGTATGTAATCGGAAACACAGACTCAGATTTTATTCCTCGATGGTATAGGTATTTACCTTCGTTTCGTATGGGTATATGCAATTATACTCGAAAAAAAATATATACGGAACGATTTGCTTCTTCTTCCATTTAATTTTTTTATCAGAATAAAAAAATTAATTGAATCAGCATCATTGTAATAAATGCGCAAAACTATTTGAATTGGCTTAACCAATTTTATCATAAGCACAGACATAGCCTTTACATTAGGCTAGTTACGTATCATTAAAGGGCTTTTTAACGCTGACAAAGTTGTCGTGTCTACCAATTATATACAACAAAAAAATATTCTTATTATTATGAAACACACAATTCATAAATAAAACATGAATAAGTAAATAGATTATGATTGTTTCAAATTGTAAAAGAGAGATATACAAAATAAAACAAAACTCGACTTGTTTTTAAGTCAGTTTAAGAAAAGTTCAGATATCAACATCAAAATCAGCTCAGCATTCCGTTAACAAGCTGATCAAAGCGCTGATTGGCCAGTACTCCAATTAACACTCATAATGAGCTACCGAAACCAAAAGGCCGTTGTCATCACAATAACCGAAGTTTTAATTTTCTATTTTTTTGTAGCTGTTTCTGATAATTAATTAAGTAATTCACCGGTTAATATTTATTATGTAAATATTTAGTGAGCAAGAATGTTTAATTTTCTAGGTGCAATTTGCAATATTGCAATATTGCAATAATTGGGTTTGCCGTTTTACCAAGAAAAATTAAGAAAGATAGAGCGAGAGGATTACTATAGAAATAAAGATAGAAAGAGTTTAAAGGGCAGTTATATATTGTTTTTTATATCCTGGAAAAAATTCCAATGAAATTCAAACTTGCCTAGTGTTCGCAATATAAACAAATTTCGTTACTAAAAATAAGTAAATATTTTCTTTAATCGTATCGTTTATTTACTATAGATAAGATTGAGTTGGAGCTTTCAAGCCTCTTTGGTACAATTTATAATCAATCCAAAAAAAGCGTGCTTATATATTTTATCCGCGTATAAACATTTGAAGGTAAGTACTAAGCTCTCGCACAGCATTTTGCATCGCTCATGAAAGCTCTTTTACTAAGATAGACGGCAGGTAGAAAGGCTAGGTAAAGAAAGAAAAAAAGAAAATACATTTGTTTAGCACAATACACTAACATGGAACAAGCCTGAACTAGTTCATGTACTAAGAGGTAATAAAAACAAACAAGAAATAAAATTATGAACCTACCTCAATACTTAAATAAGGTAGATTGTACTTATACATATGTAAATAAAAGTCGGCACTAAACAAAGTGCCGCGCTACTGTCTTAAATCTAATTAACGTAAAATAACTGATCAATTAATTAAATCCGTGTCCATCCAAACGATTAACTCAGCGTCTTTATCAATACAACACAAAACCTGATACATCCGGCACTAATCACAGATTACAATAACCATCGATTATCTTCGTACAATCGGGCCCGTAATTATCTACAACAATAGTTCCCATGGCACGAGTCACGGTCCAATTGATTTTGTAACGTATTACGTTGTAGTAAGACTGATACTAGTTTGTTTTGGTAGATGGATTATAGGTCATATTGGATAGAAAACAGTAGATAAGAAGGTCGTTCAACTGATGGCAACGACACGTAATTGCATTTTTAACACTGTTTTATTGTGAAACTTAGTCTAGAGGTTTTAAATCTGCGCTTAACAGTTGGAATTGTACGTCTATTTTAAATGGAAATAGTCAACACTTGACGGCATTTACAACGTAAGCTTGACTGCGATGCAATTTTATTGTTGAATGCGGTAAGACGAATTCGTGATTTTTGACACCTCATCTCCTGTACCATTTTTAGGGTTCCGAACCCGAAGAATACCAACAACGTACTACCTAAACTAAAACCTATTACTGAGACTCCGCTGTCCGTCTGTCTGTCTGTCTGTCTGTCTATCCGTCTGTCACCAGGCTGTATCTCATGAACCATGATAGTTATACGGTTGAAATATTCACAGATGATGTATTTCTGTTGCCGCTATAACAACAAATACTAAAAATAGAACAAAGTCAAAAATTAAAGGGGGTACCCATACAAAAAACGTGTTTTTACTGTAGCGCCATCTATGAACGATTTACCTTACTAACAAATAATATTAATTACCTACCTTTGTGTTAACGTTCACTTAGTTGGTGTTAGAAGTTCGCTAGATATTCGTTAGATGGCGTTGGCGTAGTTAATAAGCATGTTTGGTATTGGCACGGTAATATAATATAATATTATACTCGCATATTATTATACTGCGGTTCGGAACAATCCGTGTGCGAGACAATAGTCTGACTCGCACTTTGCCAGTTTTATTATTTTATCACAGCTAACTGCGATCATATTATGTATGATACTATGTGTGATTAAGTTGGTAGAATTAAGGCTGGAAATAAGTAATAGAGAACAAACCATAACTTCGCATGAGTAGAACGACTATAAGCATTTGATTACAATAGCAACTGATGGAAATGATGATTCAAGCCAATATACAATCGTGCTTGTCTGTAAATGGTAGTAGTGAGATGAGATGCTAGACAACTGATTTGCAACTAACCCAACCACTTTCTTGGAACTCCGCGAACCGATGACAATGAGCGTTTGTTCGGTAGGTGGTTCCAACCTCAGCTAAAGCCTACCATCATATTCCTACTATCAGCCGGCCAAAACTCATCATCATCTCAGTGAATAAAGAAGATGCGCAAATTTTCAACTATTGGAATGTTGTCTGATACGTCATAATCTGCAGTATCAGGCCGTCGATATTGCTTACCTACAAGCTTGTTTTGTGTATTTTAAATCTTTAGAATAAACTGGCCAAGTGCAAGTCGGACTCGCACTAGTAGGGTTCCGTACCACACTACAGTATTTTATAAGATCGAGCAAAATATACCACTATCGTTATTTGCCAGCAAAAAAAAATAATTAATGAACATTTTATTTCTTATAACGCCATCTAACGTTTAACAAAGGTATTAGGGATAGACATTTCAATATAACGCCATCTATGGGACGTTTACCTAACTAAGTGTTCATAGATGGCGTGAAATGCCGAAAAAAACACGTTTCTTGTATGGGTACTCTCTATTATCTTAAACTTTATTCTGTTTTTAGTATTTGTTGTTATAGCGGCAACAGAAATACATCATCTGTGAAAATGTCAACTGTCTAACTATCACGGTTCATGAGATACAGCCTGGTGACAGACGGACAGACAGACAGACAGACAGACAGACAGACAGACAGACAGACAGACAGACAGACAGACAGACAGACAGACAGACAGACAGACGGACAGCGGAGTCTTAGTAATAGGGTCCCGTTTTACCCTTTGGGTACGGAACCCTAAAAACTGATAGATACAGCAAATGTACTCCACGAGATTTCCCATAAAGTTAATCTTCCATCAAAAATACGGTTACAGCCGGTAAGCTGACGTCACCAGTAAAATTAAAGTTAAGATAGCTCTTATATAAATCTACACTTAAATCTCGTTTCCACTGAGCGTTCCATTCGAAATTACACTGAATGCGAAATCAATGACTTTTTACCGAATTTAAGCGTCTCTTTGCTTCCTGATGTTCATAGGGCTCAAGTTATGAGGAGATGATATATGAGAGCCAGTTCCCATTTTAGGCCTAGCGTGCTTACCATCTTCGACCGCATCATCACGTACCAACAGGTGAGATAGTGGTAAAACGCAAACCTATAAGATATGAAAAAAGATACAGAGTTAATATGTTGCTGGAAATTATCTTGTAAATAACACTCATAATAATTATTCAAAACTTTACGCTTATACCAGGTTCAGACGAGACGATTTTGGTTTTTCAACTTCCTAGGGCTTTACGATACGAGTTATAACAATAAATAAATAAAAAAATTGATACTTTTCTACCGATTAAATCGCGCTTGAGTAGCCAATCAAATAGCTTAATAATTCTAAACCTTATTATCGCTCTATAACGCCAGCCTAAATGTTCTTCCGAGACAAATGATTTTAGAGTACTTTTAACCGGTACCTTTTCAATATCGATACTAAAAGTACTTGAAAACAAAAGGAAAGTACATCTTTACGAAGTTATATACATAAAATCACGCGTTTTTTGTCGTTGGTGTAGGCAGAGACTACTTCTTTCCACATGCAACGATCCTGACATACTTCTTTTGCTTTTCCACTTTCATGAGCGTCTTTTGACTTGGCTTTTCTGGTTGTGATACGTTCGCTTAGGTCGGCCTCTACCGGCTGGCCCATTCACACTCGTCTTATAAATCTGTTTCGTCAATCTTCCTTCATCTATCCTCTATAAATGTCCAAACCATCTAAGCATCCCTTTCTCCATCTAGGGAGTTGGACAACAAAAATTACCTGGATCGATTAATTAGCTCGGATATCAAAATTACTTCGACACTTTTCGGACATTTGAAAACAAGAAAAGACTGGAAATATACGGATATCACACCATTTTTTGTTGTGAACGAGTGTTTGTAATGAAACTGCCCTCATCTGGTCTCGATAACATTTGCATGGTGGTAGGACACTATCTAGTGTCCGCCTGGCCAGCTACCACCCTCAAGTTAGAAAATCTGTCGCTAAACATCTAATGTGTCCCGGCAGCTATCCTTGAAAGCCAGTTCCCATTCTAGGCCTAGCGTGCTTCTCATCTACGACCGCATCATCACTTACCAACAGGTAAGATAGTGGACAAACGCTAGCCTATATGATATATTTTTTTTAATTCAGGGTTGCCATTTAGACACAAAATTGACGATATCAACACAAAATAAGATCGTTTAAAAAACTAAAAAGAACCGACTTCAATGCCGTGCTTTTAATTTTCAGTACCATGGTACCACAGTTGGGATATCTCCTTTCCAACAAAAAAATAATAATCAAAAGCGGTTCATAAACGACGAAGTTATCCGCGCACAAACATAAAAAAAAAAAACATATACGTTCGAACTTCCTCCTTTTTTTGAAGTCGGTTAAAATATTAATGTCCGCTAAGATCTTACCACTTGTACCACAATATCCTGTGACATCCAAACGAGAAGGCAAAAATAAAATACGTCTTTGTCTTACAAAACGTTTTATGTAAATGTATTTACGTCTTTATTGCGCAATGCTTTACTTTCTACCTCTCCTAATTACTTGATGTTGAAGCCCCCGGGAAATATTCGCCGAAAGCCGTTTGATTTTCAGTCTATTGATCTCATCTTGAATGTATTCTTGCAATATCTGTATTTTAGCGAGTTCTGCAAACAATTGTATTCATTTTTACCCGACTGAGAAAGAAGGAGGGTTATGTTTTTAGATTGTATGTATGTATGTATATATGTATTTATGTATGTATATTTCTTCGGTACGCCCTAGACTCCAAACGGCTTGTCGTATTTTTAACCGACTTCACAAAAAAGGAGGATGTTCTCAATTCGACTGTATGTTTTTTTTGTGTGTTTATTACGCGATTACTCCGTCAATTGTGAACGGATTCAAATGATTCTTTTTTTAATAGGTAGGGTACGTTCCCGAGGTGGTCCCATTTAAATTTTATCGAGATCTGATAAGTATCTCCAGAGATATGAAGATAAATACCTCAAACATAGGAGAATGTACTGGTTTTAGAAGAAGAGGCCCAAGAAGATTAAACACAATGGAGGTTGCTATTGCATATACTTTTGAAGACTACAAAATATGACTTTGAATATTGTTTTTACATCTTTGTTCACGTTGATTTTGGTTTTTGACAGATATTCTTACGGTAACTGTGAGCGAGATAGAAACAAAGGTGGGGAGAATTAATTTTTCTTTACAGGAATGTTCTACCGGTCAAATTCTTGTTAGGGTGCAAAGTTAGTTAGTATTTTTTGACATGACATGACGTTTGGCGAAGATGGCGGACATATCAGTCCCGCGACACTGCATACATAATTAAATAACTCAGAATTATGAACGTACTTTGTACCAACCCACACTGCAAAAAAAAAATATAAGCATAATACCACAGATTATATAATAGTTACTTCGTAAATAATACTTTCCGTTGTTAGGTTGGCTTTCATAATTCGGGTATCAACAATGTAGGGAATTGCCAACTCTTATAACGTAGTAGTGTGATTCAGTACACTGTGGGCCATATGGCGGCAACGCAAATAATAATTTTAATATTAATTTTGGAATACAACTAGTCCGTGTTATAAAAGTATTTGGAATTATTGTAATAAAATAGATAATTAATTATCGTGTGTCAGATGCTTTTATTGCACAGGGCCATTTTGGACATTGTCCTTTGATACCTTGATGACATCATTATTACTAGTGAATATTTTTACTAGCGCGGCATATGAGTCAATTTTTTAGGGTTCCCAACCCAAAGGGTACCAAATGAACACTATCTGAGACTTTTTTGTCCGTTCGTCCGTCCGTCCATCCGTGTGTCTACATGTGCGCACTTTACATATCTGTATCTTTTTAACCGTAATAGGTACATACTTGAAATTTTCACAAAGTATGTATCCGTCAGTGTATAACGGCCCAAACACGAAATTTTATAGATGCATGTAATTTAATTAAAATTTGTTTTGCACTAAAAAGGGTAAAATAAATTCTTTGTCAAAAAACATAAAACCGACTTAATAGGTAGTAGATAGATACTACCTACATGTACATACATACATAGTATCTTACTACTATCGAATAGATAAGTGGGTAGCGCTTATAATAATTATATTAAGTAATTTATTTTTCGCTTTTGAGTGCCTGTTTGTGGTTATGAAGTCGGTTTTCATTTTAAGAATTTAATATGTAAGTGGTGTCAATAAATTCGTCTTAGTCGTGAAAATAACACTGGGTACATCAAAATCAAACAAAAAAGTATAACGTATATTGTTATAATCTTTAGCTTTAGCTAATAAATCTTTTTTATCTTTAGCTTTAGCTAATAAATCTTTTTTTCACGCAGTCGGGTTTTTGTACTTTTCAATAATTCACTTGTGTGATGATAGTAGGGTAAATAAGATAAGCAAAATTTGCCAGCGCATTTATTCTCTTTATCGTTTGCATGTCTGCCAATCGCACTTTCTTAATATAGCTGGTATCAAAAACTAGCTTACCACCGATCTAGGAGAAAATATGCCGCCATGACTTTACGGTATTTTGGCAGCACACAACATTTGAAAATCATATAATTCTAGGGCTATCGCGTTCATCATATCCGATCGCATCATCGGATATGATGAACCACCAGGCTAGTTAGTGGTCAAATACTAGCCTATCCTATATATAAAATAAACTGGCCAAGTGCAAGTCGGACTCGCACTCGTAGGGTTCCGTACCACATTACAGTATTTTATAAGATCGAGCAAAAAATACCACTATCATTTTTCGCCAGCAAAAAATAATAATTATTAAACATTTTATTTCTTATAACGCCGTCTAACGTCTAACAAATGTGTTAGGAATCGACATTTCAATATAACGCCATCTATGGGACGTTTACCTAACTAAGCGTTCATAGATGGCGTGAAATGCCGAAAAAACACGTTTCTTGTATGGGGACCCTCTATTATTTTTAACTTTATTCTGTTTTTAGTTTTTGTTGTTATAGCGGCAACAGAAATACATCATCTATGAAAATTTCAATTTTATAACTATCACGGTTCATGAGATACAGCCTGGTGACAGACGGACAGACAGACAGACAGACAGACGGACAGCGGAGTCTTAGTAATAGGGTCCCGTTTTACCCTTTGGGTACGAAACCCTAAAATACCAGCCAAGTGCAAGTTGGACACGCGCGCGAATTTATGCGACATAAGCGGTCATATCTTTTGATCTCGTTGACTTACACGTTTGATTTTTTTTAACAGACCGTAGAACCGAGTATTTTATATAAGTTTCAACTCGATATCGCTACGGGTCCTGAGAAAACCGGTATTGACAGACGGACAAACAGGCAGGCAGACAGACAGACGGACAACAAAGTGATCCTATTAGGGTTCCATTTTTCCTTTTAAAAGAGAACTTTTTAGTGTTAAACCAGTAAGACAACTGTTATCGCTTTTTAAACACCTTCAAAAAAGAAAGAGGTTCTATGTTCATTTTTAGGGTTCCGTTTTTTGACATTCGGCTACGGAACCCTAAAAATGAACGGATGCAAATATTCGTTTACTTATGTTAAGTCTCACATGCCCTATAATTTTAACGGACAAAAAGGACAATCAAACCGAAAAACATTCCTATTTCATGGCTGAATTAATTGGTAAAGTGGTGATACCGCCCCAGGCGGACTAGCAGAAATCCTATCACAATAATATGCAAAACTTTGAACTTTGCATAAGATTGTGTTTTTGGCCCACGAGAAGGAACACTTTTGTTTGAGCTACTCTCTCAAAATAAGCCTTTTGGCATATTTGACTATTGCTGAAATGTTTTCATGTTAATTGCACAATATTATATACTTTGTATATCTATAAATGTTAATAGCTCAAAAGTTTGACTAAATAGGAATATATATAATTGGCAGTTAATTACAATTTGATTACTATATGGTTGACTTATCTGTAAATTTGCTGGAATGGAATTGTTTAATTACACTTGAAGCAACCCGCTAACAATTTAAATATTTATTTTTATTAGATACCTTAAACTTTTACCGAAAACTACTTCTGCTAGTTTCCCTGGGGCGCCTCCTTCGCTGGTAATTCAATAATTAATTTGAGAATTGATATGTTTCGGTGTCGGAGCTAAAGTGACTAAAGGTGTGTGAAACTTAATTCCATGATGCAGGCTAACATTCATCCATTCATTCACTGCTGGGCATAGGCTTCTTCCAAGACACGGCACTGAGCTCAATCTTCAGCTATTCTTTTCCATTATCTGCTCTTTGCGCATGTCGTCGCCTCCTTGCTTACAGGAAGTCCTAATCTACGTTTGCAAATCCGCGGTTTGCACTCTAGAACCAGTATAATGAAAACGAAAAATTCTGTTATCACATAGTTCATATGTTCATATCATTACACTTGTTCTGTTATTCACAGACAGCCAGACGGATTGACAGATAAGATGAACACTATTAAAGTGCTTCTGTAATTAAAATAAGCCTACATTGATAATACTGACATTTTAATTATTTGATAAAAGTAATAAGACATGGTAATTAATCTTTTCAACTTAGCACAAATAATTTACTATCAGTTTCTACTTACTGGTAAGCTTATAAAAAGGAATGCTAAATATTTACGTCATTCACTACAGATTAGACTGTATTAGTGGTTTAAGGTAATTTTTGTTTTGTTTATTGTGTTTCACAGCTGGGCAAAGCTCTCCCCTAACTTCTTTATCATCTAATATATTTATATATCACTATGTGAGTGTAGCCGAAGAATTAGCAAGGAGAGGATCTAACCTGCATAGGTTGATCCTCTTCTGCCTTCCTCCTTCTCTCTTCTTTGCCCGCATCGTTGCTTCTAGATCTGTTGTGACCTTTGATCCACTGAAGAGTAATACGGTTGAGTTAACATACCTTATCCAGTAGTTGGTAGCACTGCATGGTTAGCCCCGATGAGTAATCAAACTTTTGAAGGTTTCGTTGCAGAGCCAAACTATTGAAGAGTCTCTTCATGGTTGGTCATAACTGCTGTTTTAGTACTGCTGTGGCCGCCTGGATTATGGCTGCATATTTCACCAGGGAGATGGAGTTGTGTGCGCCCAGGGTGTTACTATGTGGATGAACGCCCTCGCACCTGATCTTGTATTAATTTTAAATCCATCTGTGTGTATCTAGATTGCATTATTGCAATTATGCTTTAGCCATGTGTCCTCATAGTATATTTATCTTTGTGTTAAGCATGACCGGAGCAGCAGAAACGACATTAGCTGCCGTCAAGGCGGTGCAGCTTATCCTGACTGCGCTACAGAATAGTCTGGAATTTGGCTCTCACTGGTGTCCTGTAGATGCTTCTATGGATACCATTAGTAAGTTGAGCCGAAACCTCTTTCGTGATATTTTCTGTGAAGTATATATATTTATATATATATATGTATATATATATATTTCTTCGTTATATTTGAAGTTGAAATTCCACAATTCTTCTCGGGTGTACTTTTATAGGATAAGAAGTTGAGAGTCAGATCATTCTAGGCCTATCACGATCTTTGACAACAATGTCATCGCTACCAGGCGATAATAAAGTAGTCAAACGCTAGCCTATCAGATAAATAAACAAATATATACAGGGTTATAGGTAATTCGACGTATTCCCGGCAGGAACAGATAAGATATTTAGCCTCCCCAATGTATGGCCGAAAATTAATAGTTTACGAGATATATGGATATCAGCAGAATGTAATAACAATACAAATGTTTACGATTAGTGCTAAACAATGTAATTTTTCTTAATAAAACACTATAACATTAAGCGTGCATATTACTAATAAAACTTCCCAGTTTATTAATCTTTCCAAAAAGGTATAACAGTTGGTATGTTTGCTAAAACATCAAAATCATAAATACTTCGGAAAGTACTCAGACCCATTACGTATTACATGCATTAACAACGCAGTAGTTAGTTAGCTTAGTTTTTATTCATAAAAAATCGTTCAGATAGAATCACTTCTTCTTCATCCCATCCATTCCAAAAACGGTGATTAGTTCCTCGATAAGTGCGCGCAAAATAGTCTTTCTTCTTTCAACCTTTTGAGCGGGCGGTAAAGTGAATTTTTAATTGGAAGCTTAAAAATGTTTTTTTTTTCTATAGTGCGCTGTCTAGAGATAAAATAATAATATTGTAATAGAAAAATATTACTTTTAAATGAAAAAGAGAGCGCGCCGCACTAATAAAGTTTATAAAATCCCTCAACGCCAAATATACAGAGGAAAAAAATTAAGCGCGCGAAGTAGCACAATATCACATAGATGTTGGCCGAGAAGAAAAAAACAGGTAAGTGCTAGTTGGACTCGCGCCACAGAAAAGATAATAGTCCCTCGCGCACCGAGGCTTCCGTACATATTTGTCAAACTAGGTTAAAGTACAAACTTAACTTTGCAGTTCATGAAATGTTGTATCGTTTGTCTCTAGGATCGACCACTTACGACTACATAATCGTTGGTGCAGGAGCTTCTGGTTCAGTTCTGGCTAGCAGGCTGACTGAATGCTCCAACAAGAATGTTCTGTTGCTGGAAGCTGGAGGATGTCCACCTTTAGAGTCTTTGGTAAGTATCATGTTAATGTCATATATTTATTTATATGGAAACGAGTAGCGTTTTACCACTATATCACCTGATGTTACGTGATGGTGTGATATGATCGATGATATAGTTAAAAGCTCTGTCATTGTTTGATTCTTGAAGAATAATGTTGAAATGCCTATAGTGGTCGGCGAAATTTAAAATATTAAACGTGAGTTTTTTTACTTGTATGATAACATTTAGTAAATTACATTCAACGCTGAAATGTTGATAGTCAATTGAACAAAATATTCATAAGCAATTCTTTTAACAGTTCCCGGGCTACTTTACTCTCCTGCCGAAAAGCGCTAACGACTACAATATACCTACCGTTAACGACAACTACTCATGCCAAGGTCTCCAAGGCAATGTCGTCGGAGTTACTATCGGCAAGATGCTGGGTGGAAGCAACAGCCTCCACCACATGCTCTGGGTCAGAGGTGCTCCCGCCGATTATGACCGTTGGGTAGATATCACTGGCGACTGCTCGTGGTCATACTCAGCGCTCCAACCCTACTTTAAGAAAGCCGAAAACGTTCAAGAAATAACAATCATAGCTGAGAACGGAACCGTCACTGGAACATCTGGTCCTATCAAACTAAAAAAGCAATGCAGCTCCGAAAATGACGGAATCTTTGAAGCCTTAGCCGAACTTGGTTATACGAAACTGAACAATATTAACACTGCTGATAATGTATTTGGAGTAGTCGAGCCCCTGCTTATGATCGGAGAAAAATTTAGGTCTGGGGGAAGTTATTCGTACATCCATGCTGCTCAGACCCGCTCCAACCTTCACGTTCTTACCAATGCAACTGTCACCAAAATCAATTTCGACAGCAGCAACGCAGCCACCGGAGTCACATTTACTTATGGTGGCAGTTCCTACACAGTATCCGCCTCTAATGAAGTGATTCTTGCAGCTGGCGCTATCAAAACTCCTCAACTACTGATGTTGTCTGGCATCGGGCCGAAAAGTCATTTGGAAGATAAGGGTATCACTGTAATCTCAGACGTACCCGTTGGTCAGAACTTGATGGATCACGTTACAGCCTGCACAATTTTTACCCTGGAAAATGACAATTCAACTACACCCGGAGCTAATCCTTTTGATTTTCCAGTCCCTATTACCACAAGCTACAAAAGTTTCAGCCGCGGCGCAAGTTTTCCAACCTTTAATAGTATCAACTTGGTGTTCCCTCACGACAGCTCTGGTCTTCGTCAATTCTGCAGCATCGTTTTAAAATATAATAGCACTATATGCGATGCAATGGCTGCAGCCAACACTGGAAAGAAAGTTATGTTGAGTGCACAAGATAATCTACATCCCGTCTCCACTGGACAGATCCTACTAAGCACGACAAGTATCGAAGACCAGCCTCTGATTTACTTAGGGCTCTTATCGAACATCACCGACTTGGAAAACTTAGCTTTTTACATGGAGTATTACGCCAAGTTGGTGAACACGACTTACTTCAAGAGCGTTGGTGCTGAGATTGCTGATTTGGGTGTGTGTGCTGATAAGGCAAAGTATACTAATGATTACTGGAAGTGCTACGCTCTGGCGTTGTCTTCTACGTTTTGGCATTATAGTGGCACTGCGGCGATGGGTTCAGTTGTGGACACTAATCTGTTAGTAAAAGGAGTATATAAGTTAAGGATTGTGGATGCAAGTGTTATACCGTATCTCACTGGTGGCAAACTTATCTCTGCTGTTATAGGGGTGGCAGAAAAGATTTCTGACGTCATCAAGTCTGGAATTACTTGTTGTGCCTAATCTCTTTATGCCGTTTATTAATAGTTATTTATGATACTAGTACGGTAAGTTGGTTTTACCGACGAGTAGACGAATGTATATCATAGTCACGATGTTGTAATTACCAATTTCGCACGTGTGTCATACTACGTTTCTAAACACATCTGCGAGAAAATAGTAAAAATTAGTAATAATATAAATATAAAGAAAGTCGAAACAATCTTTGACGTTTCTAATATGGAAATGATGCGAATTTGCAAATGGTGCCAAGTGTAGTAAAAATTAAAACTATATCTTTCGTCTCATTTAGTCTTTAGTATTAAAATGAGACAATCGTGCAAAAGCGCTTCCAAAGGTAGATCTGCCATTCAGCTTATTTATCAATATAACAAAAAGTCTCAAAGATTATATTAATATTATTAATTGTATTATGGCACGGACACACCGCAGCGTCCTGCGTGCGCAATCAAGGCGGCGATCAGATAGCTCAGTAGTATTTGTACCGACTGGTTTACACCAAACGCGATCAGAAAACAATTGAAAAATACTGAGATCGCGCTCGCAGATCACAGGACGCCGCGGTGTGGCCGTACCTTTACTCTTACTTTCAATAAACAGCAATAAAAAATAAACATTATTTTCTTTACAATATCTGTAGTTAATATCCTAGTAATGTCGAATCACTTTGAAAAGTTACTTTTAAAAAGATAAAAGCTAACCTTATTCTAGAACACCAATTTGGTTTCAGAGAAAAACATTCCAAAAGGGATCAAACTTACACAGAATCACAAATATAATTGAAAAGACATTGGAAGATAAAAAAGTTTGCTCTACTATATTCTTAGATGTAGCACAAGCTTTCAACAAAGTATGGCACGAGGGCCTTGTATACATAAGTTACGAAAGAGTCTACCTAGATATTTTGCAGATATTATTGTATATTATTATCTCCATCTATAACCGAATAGGACATGAAGATGCATATTCTGACGTCAAGGAAATAAAAGCTGGAGTACCGTAAGGAATCGTTCTTGGTCAAGTCCTGTACCAAGAATCAAGAATCAAGAATCAAAGCATTTATTCAGTATGTAGGCAGTATAAATATACGCACATATACACGTCAAAATCATAAATCATAAAATAAATCATAACCAATTATCAAGTAAACATAGCAAAAGCAGAATTTAACGCTTTGAATTAGAAAAAAAAGGAATGAACCATTCAGCTGTCATCCAATCGTTTACGTCAGAATATTAAAAAAAAATTAAAGTAGGTTAAAACCTACCATATATGTTACTGTGTGTTTCAGTACTTCAGACAATTTTTATATAAAAAAATTAAAAAAGTGAAATAGTGACTATACAGAATAGTGAAATAGTACCTACTCTAAACTTGCGATACTCCAGAACTAGAGAATAAAATATACAATAGCTATGTTTGCTGATGATAATGCAATAATGGCTGTAGGAAGTACCTTTACAGAAGCATCAGAAAAGATTGATCGCGTTTACACTTGGACTAGACAATGGATTGAATTACATATAGATTAGATTACGTACATTAGATTTACATATAGATTACCAAAAACATTGCTTAGTTTTTATCAATGAGAAGCAAATCCCTTTTAATCTGTGCCAGTAGTTAGTAGTATGTCGTCGAGATAAGTAAATGCATCGTAATACAAATGTTGTTACATTAAAAATGGCTCGGCCGATTTCGTTAACATAGAAATGGGACCACCTGGGAATATTCCAAATCCATTCAGGCATCTTCAAGTAATCGGTGACTCCGACGAATTAAGAACCTCCTCCTTTTTTGAGAACTCGGTTAAAAAGCACACGTAAAGAAGAAAAGAGAAGAATTTTTGTAGAGCTACAGAACAACATAATTTAATTTTCGAGCCAGGCACATATTTTGTCAGTAATTTCCTCTCTTCCGTAAAATGCTTTAGAGAGTTTTATCATGCATGAAGCCCCGTGATCGTCAGCTCCGTTCCGTTGGTGGATAGATACGATTCTCCAGGGCTGTGCTGCCACACGTCATTGCTTCCCATCAGACGAGCGTCTAACAGTCTGGTTACCTCATATCATCAATAATAATAAGTCAACACTGTGCAAAAACGACACCTTTTCCCACAAAATGCCAATGATTTCTCACCGCTGGGTTCCCACGGCAGCCATTATTGCACGTCGTTACACATCGCCGCTTTCCAGATATATACACATTTCTTTTAGATAAAAAAACTAGAATTATTGAGATACACCTGCTGGTAATTAATTGATTGTTTTACGTTTTTTTTTTCAAAGAATAGTGTCGCTTTGTAAATTAATTGTTTTACTACTACTACCTACGTTTTTTGATGGGGGTACGATTTACATACAAAAGTATAATGTACAAATGAGTAAATGGAGCAAACATTGCACTGAAATCACATCTATTTTTATTTTATCAACCTACTTCCAAAAAGAAGGAGGTTCTCAATTCATATGTATGTTTTTCTTTCTTTTCATTTTTTTTCTTTTTTTGTGGGTGTATGTTACGCAATTACTCCGTGGAACTGTGAACCTATTCGAATGATTCTTTTTGTAATCCGAGGTGGTCCCATTGTAATTTAATTGACATCTGATAAGTATCTCCAGAGATATGACGATAAACGTCTCAAACATGCTACTGAAATTGCCTCGCGGGGCATTAAAGCCGGTTATTTTAATTTTTAAACTATCTTAATTATTTGTATTTACATGTCGCCAAATGTATTTACCTACATAATTTGAATGATTAAAATGAAATTATTTTGAATAATAGTGAAATTCAAGTTCAAACAAAAAATTATTGATTGAATAATATGTTTATATATTGCTCATTTAAATCGTGTAGGTAAATATATTTCCCGGCATGTTAAGACTTATACAAGACCAAAATATTTAATTTAATGAATAATAATATTTCAAAAAGTTTGATTAACATTGTACCCATTGTTGTTGTGTACAGGATATTGTGTTGTCGAAATAAACGTTTTTTCTTTCTTTCTTAAGTACCTTATGCGCACAGTCCTATTAGGTAATATAATAACCACACCCGGTATAATTCGCATATTTTTTTGTAATATATCTTATAGGCTAGCATTTGACCACTATCTCACCTGGTGGTAAGCGATAATGTGGTCGAAGATGGTGAACACGCTAGGCCTAGAATACTCTGACTCTCAAGGGCTGTGTGCTGCCGGAACACCGTAAGGTTATCGCGGCAGATTTTTCTCCTTGATGGTAGTAAGCTACTTTTTGGTAGCAAGTTAGGCGGAACATTGATATAATATGCTGCTACCACCTGTAGAAAAACCTGTTTACTTATTTTAAATCTGCTTCTGTTTCAACCAACAAACGATTCTTAACAAAGACGTACCAGAAAGCTTATGTTGACACTAAAATACACAACAGAACATTCTAGCACATTATTGATACTTTTCTTATAAAAACGCAGTATTTTACATGCACTAATCACGAGTTACGATACACACAATTTTAAACCTAAAACTAACCACATTTATGGTATAATATAAGCTTTCGTTTTTCTAAACCTCGTTTAACCTTTGACATTACAATTAAGACTTTTATATCTCAAGGAATACGTTTGTAATTTGATTGGAAACACGTATCTGTGAATAAAATAATCGTGGGAAAAGTCATAAGCATTGTTTTTCCCTGGGCTGGTTCATTTTAGTTCAGTGAACTGACTTTACAGTGATTCAATGTGCGGAGGAACTAATTGTGAGTATTGGATGAATGAGTGACCAGTGATTTTTCCTTAGACATGAACATTTTAAATAAATGTTAGGATAGTTGCGTTAATAAAGCTGATGAAATCAGAATACCAATGTCTCATCGTTAGCATTTTTTATTGCTGATATCCATTTGGAAACATGTATATTTTTTTTTGTTTTATCATAATGTAAGTTATAACTTTAAATAATATCGTTAAAAAACTAAAAAACAACCGACTTCAATGCCGCGCTATTCATTTTCAGTACCAATTTTGAGATGTTTATCTCAATATCTCTGGAGATACTTATCATACCTCGATAAAATTACCATAGTACCACACTTGGGATATCTCCTTTCGAACAAAAAAAGAATAATCGAAATCGGTTCATAAACGACGAAGTTATCCGCGAACAAACATAAAAAAAAAAAAAAAAAAAAAAATATACGGTCGAATTGAGAAACCTCCTCCTTTTTTTGAAGTCGGTTAAAAACTAATAAAACATGCTTGAACTAATGACTCCTGGCTACATCATAACAATTCTACTTACACAAACTTGTTACAAAGCAATCTATTGGACTGGTCAAAACGAATCAAATGAGACCAATATTATTAAAACTTTTTTTATATTTGATAGACAGCGTTTGACCACTATTTCACCTGGTGGTAAGCAATGATGTGGTCGAGGAGAGGATGGTAAACATGCTAGGCTTAGAATACTCTGACTCTCGAGGGCTGTAATCTACCGAAACTCGAGGGGTTTACTAGAAGCCACTGAAGAATTTCACCTATTACCTTACCTTCATCACCACCTTTACCTTCATCATCAGTTCAGCTCAAAGACACTAAATTATAATATTTGTAATGTAGTTTACATGTTAGTTACAGGTAAATACTAAATAAACTGGCCAAGTGCAAGTCGGACTCGCACTAGTAGGGTTCCGTACCATACTACAGTATTTTATAAGATCGAGCAAAAAATACCACTATAATTTTTCTCCACCAAAAAATAATAATAAATAAACATTTTATTTCTTATAACGCCATCTAACGTCTAACAAAGGTGTTAGGGATTGACATTTCAATATAACGCCATCTATGGGACGTTTACCTAACGAAGCGTTCATAGATGGCGTGAAATCCCGAAAAATCTCGTTTCTTGTATGGGGACCCATCTGTGGAAATAACTATCACAGTTGATATACAGCCTGGTGACAGACGGAGACAGACAGACGGACAGTGGAGTCTTAGTAATAGGGTCCCGTTGTACCTTTTGGGTACGGAACCCTAAAAAGCGTGTTATTATCAAATGTATTTAATTGTGTATTATAATTTGATAACGCAGTGGTTGTAAGTATGTCGTTGATTAGTTTTCCTCTAGAGATTAGATCTTTTACAATTTAATTTGATCTAAATTATTTTATAATATAGGCTAGCGTTAGACCACTATCTCACCTGTTGGTAAGTGATGATGTGGTCGACTACAACTAATTATAAATATAAATTATATCTACTACAACAATGTGAAGATATTCTTCTGAAACATCTATCAGCTATTGTAAGATCACAGCGATATAGAAACTGCGAAGTCCATTAGCGATCAAAGCTGGCGATCAAGTTCATCAAACACTACATTATGCAAAACTGGGTAAGTTTATACATTTGTTTGTATAGGTTCAAGTGGAGGACTTGGTGCAAAAGGAATCCCCTGCAATATCAGTTTTTTTTTCAATAGATTATTTTTAATATGCCGGAACTCTGTAAGGTTATAACGGTAGATTTCCTTCTTGATAATGGTAAGCTACTTTTTGTCAGACGTAAATGCCTTTTTAACCGACTTCACCCAAAGGAGGAGGTTCTGAATTCGTCTGTATGTTTTTTTGTGTGTATGTTACGCGATTACTCCGTCAATTCTGAACCGATTCGAATGATTATTTTTTACCCAACTACGGCAAAGCAAAAAGGAGGGTTATGTTTTTGACCGGTATGTGGGTATGTATGTATGTTTGTATGTATATTCATCTATTCCCTCATAGCTTCTAAACTACTTATTATAATTTGACAAATGAGCTGTCGTTGGACGCGTCTTATTTGTCTCCTGGTTACAGGCTATGTAACGTCACAAGAAATCGAATATGGCGCCCTCTAGAGGGCATAGAGACAAGAACTAAAAAAATATTTCACCGCATCCGCATTGTGTGGGGTATCGTTAAGTAGGGATTTTAAAATGATGGTAGGGTTTGTTACATCATATTTTTGTCAAGCGTAGCGTTTGCGAGATATATCACGTCGAAGTCAGGAAAACTAATTTTTACTCTACGGCGCGGCGTCGCAAAGAAGCAATAGGGAGGGTTATGTGTTTGTTGATATCGTTATGTATGTATGTAAGTATGTTGACATGTATGCATGTATATATTTATGCAAAAATCCCAAAACACTTGAAATAAAAAATAAGTTCAGAAACTAAAACCCGACTACTGAAATATCACGCTCTAAAAAGTATGAAACAAGAAAATATCCTCATCTGAGATCGCTATGTACAAACTATTCAATATGTATCGTTTATTATATAAAAAACATACTTTTAATAAATGTTTTATCGTATTTTATACATATTCTTAGTGGTGCTCAGAGGATAGCCGTGGTTGTATGTCACCTACCGTAACAAAACAATACATTCTGGAAAGTAGCATACGACCACGGGTATCCACTGAACACCACTAAGAATATTTATAAAATACTATAAAACATTCATTAAAAGTAAGTTTTTTTATATAATAAACGATACATATTGAATAGTTTGTACATAGCGGTCTCAGATGAGAATATTTTCTTGTTTCATACTTTTTAGAGATATTATAGTAGTCGGGTTTTAGTTTTTGAACTTTTTTTTTTTTCTTTTTGTAATCGGTAGGGTACGTATCCGAGGTGGTCCCATTGTAATTTCATCGAGATCTGTTAAGTATCTTCAGAGATATGATGATAAACGTCTCAAACTTGCTACTGAAATTGACTCGCGGGGCATTGAAGTCAGTTGTTTTAGTTTTTAAACTATCTTAATTATTTGATAACAATTTAATTGATGTACCACTATATTCGACCACTCTAAAGCCACATACATACATACATACATACTCATCCCTTAACAAAAAGCTTTCGAAAAGCGTGCAATAAAAACTCGATAGAATCCGGGCGGGGTCACGTAGCGGCCATACTTCAGACATCGGAACGTACATGTAATAGCATACACGTGATGTGGTGGACTATGGATATGAGACAGATATGGGGCCCTTGTGGGTACTTGACATTAGTCTTTACTTATATTATAAAGCGGAACTTTTAACCAAATATACAAAAGGCAAACGTTACTGACTGACTGACTGATTTATCAACACACAGCTCTGAAACAACCACTCTGAAATTTGGCAGGATTGGGCATTTTCCGAAATTCACCCCTTAAAAACATGAAATAGAGGTTCAAAGTTTGTATGAAGAAAGAAGAGTAGATGATCTTTATAGGGTTCTGTACCTCAAAAACTAAAAAAAGAAAACCTTATAAGACCACTCTCTTGGCTAGTACCTTACAGTGCAGTATCGCGTGCGCACATTTGTCGTGTGTTGGATCCGATTGTTAATTGGATGTTATAGCCAGCAGAACATTTTATATAAAGCTATTCACACTTGACGGATCCGATTCACGACAGATATGAACACGCGGGTACCTTTACAATTCAATCAAACTCAGTATAAAACATTGGACCAATGCTCCCTCTCACTGCGACACACGATACTATGTCATTGCATTACTTATTTTACACCAGAACAAAATATGGACTCTGTTTACAAATTATTGACACCCCTAGACAAACACCCACACAAAACTCTTATTATCACATCCTCTTATCACTTCCATAGTATATACATTAATATCTCCTAACCTATAAGAAGAAGGATGTATGCAGCGATGCTTCCAAGACGTGACCCAATTTAGGAGAAACAAAGCGATTCCGTATCACAACTATCCCCTTAAGTCAAATCAATCAAAAACCTACCATAACCACTACAAAATACAGCCTAAGCAATATGCAAACTCAGCTTGCTCGTGCAAGAGACATGACCAATGACTGTGACCTCCCCTTCAAAGGGAACTTTAACCCTTCCTTAATACGATACAATTTAGGCAAGCACCGGTTAGCAAAATTACAAAGCGATTCAATCGGGCGGAATTAGACTTTAACTTAAAGTGATACGGGTACAAACGGTTGTGTATGTAAAGTTAGAAAGATAGGGGAGACTGGGTAGACTCGATCCGAATCCTTGGTTTCAATCATTGCTTGAATAAAATTTCGTCGTCTATCTAGATTCTTATTTCGTTTGAATAAGATATGTTGGATATGAAGTTTCCTTTAGGTTGGGATAGTAATGCTGATTTTGGAAGTTTGTATCCGCTTCAGTGAAAAGGGTCAATAGTTTAGGTCCCTTAGTTTGTGATATCGGTACGGTAAATTCTAGGTATTCTGTCTTTTTGCCTTTGGACAGATTTAATTTACACAAACTAAATCACTCTCTCTGAGATTCTGAATAGAGCTAACTATTAGGCCTATGATGTCCAGCAGTAACCAGAGATAGGCTGTTGATGAAGATGGTGATGGTGGTGATGAAGATTATGTTAAATATTAACGACAAAATTGACTATATTTCGCCCCACGTTGGGCGCCAGTTTAATATACCTAAATTATGCAACTTAATATTTTAAGTTGTAAAACACAATCCAAAATTTCATCGTACCGACGGGACTCGAACCCGCACCCTCCGGATTACACGTCCAGGTGCTCTGCCAATTAAGCCACGGTTCGATCCATCGATACGACGAAATTAGTGGATTATATTAACTTACGTAATAAGTAGTCATAGATGGCGCCACCAATGCATAATTGGGTTAACAAATGCAATCCACTAATTTCGTTGTATCGATGGATCGAACCGTGGCTTAATTGGCAGAGCACCTGGACGTGTAATCCAGGGGGTGCGGGTTCGAGTCCCGTCGGTACGATGTAATTTTGGATTGTGTTTAACAATTTACAAAAATATAAAGTGTGTGACACTTCAAGGAAACATAATATTTAATATTATAAGGTCCATTTTGACCGGTTCATGATAAAGTGGCATTATAGTTTATATATTCTGACGTATGACACCATGTAAAAGTTGCCAAAACTCTGTCAGATAATTTTAAGTTCCTGCTAGGGCTATAAAGAACCGGTGAAACTGGTTCTAAGTGTGAACATTTGTATGTTCAAAATGAACAGATTTACATGAATTTTGGTACATAGATAGTTTAAAGTCTAAATAAACACATAACATACTTTTAAGACGTCTTTATATTACGCAAATTATTGAAATACATGATGTATTTCACTCACAATATTGTTTTTAAATATTTTTCGGGTAGTATAAACAAAATGTCTACCAAATACCCGTTAACTACGTTATTGCCACCCTTCTGTAATAAAATCTACCCTTTATTTTCCACCACACAATCCTCAGTGGCAGCGGTCAAAAACCACTATAAAAATAGCGCCAACGGTTCTAAATCTTCATAACAAGATTCAAGACTGCAGACCCCTGAGGGGATTGGGACCTGAGGGGCTACGCGTAGACATAGATTAGGATAGACATGACGATACCATACATATATTTGAAGACTTTAATGTAGCTTACTCAATGGCTTTTCTCTACTTTATATTTTGATGTTTGACACCATGCGCTACGGGGTAGGTAAATTTGTCTATATTTTATGACACATTATTTTTATTGCTTTCTGTTGGTACTTATTTTAACTGTTTACGTAACAATTTTTTTCCCAAATCTAAAGTAAATAGAAACTGTTCATTTTACATACAATTTAAAACTTTAATTATCACAAAGATTTGACTACTGTTGGAGATTTTTCATTATTTTTTTTTCTATTTATTCTTTCAACTCACCATGCTACAACTTCTACGCTAGTATAGCCACCGATATGGCATAGCATTAAATAAAAAACCCTTCTTCTTCACACGAAACCAAACAAGTTGTGTGTATTGAAATACAGGGCAGAGAAAACATAATATGTGAATGAAACCAAACACGTCATATTATGAGTCTTAAAATTACAGATACAATTCGTATTTACACTGCTGTTGAAGTGTGTTACTTTAAGCATTGTTGCCTGGACATTTTAAAACTAACTTGCAGAGTCGGAATCCATGCGACGTCTACATCTCTTCTCTAATACTATAAGAATCTTTGTCCTGACATACTGACTGACTCACTGACTCACTGACTCACTGACAGACAACGCACAGCCTAAACCGCTGGTCGTAGAGACTTGAAATTTGGAGGGTATATTTGTCTTAGTACGTAAGGGTGTACTAAGAAAGGATTTTCCAAAATTCACCCCTTAAGGGGATGAAATGGGGGTTCAAAGTTTGTATGGAGAAACAAGATTAGATCGTCTTTTCTATCCGAAACTTCACATAAGTGCTTCAATAAAAAAATAAGTAAAGACGTGTTTCAGGTTTTTTTGGAATTCCACCCCTAAGAGGGTGAAATGGGGTAATAAAGTGTAAAAATCAATATTGTTTCGGATTGCGCTGAAATTTGGCATGCAGATAGTTATTAATTACGACGTTAGTTCCCTCTGAGAAAGGTTTTCCAAAATTCATCCCTGAAGAGGATGAAGCGAGGGTTCAAAGTTTGTATGGAGAAACAAGAATTGATTGTCTCTTATATTCGAAACTTCACACAAGTAGTTTAGTAAATAAATGAGTAAATACGTGTTTCAGGCTTTTTGAAATTCTATTCCTAAAAGGGTTAAGTGGAGTAACAATGTCTGAAATCAATATTGTTTCGGATTGCGCTGATATTTTGCATCCAGATAGAAATTTTGACGTAGGTATCCGCTGAGAAAGGATTTTTCAAAATTCACTCTTCAAGGGATGAAGCGGGGGCTCAAATTTTGGATAGTCATTTTATTCGACATTTCACACAAGTACTTCTGTAAATAAATAAGTAAATACGAGTTTCAGACTTTTTCAAAATGCCACCCTAAAGAGTGAACTGGGGTAAAAAAGTCTGAAAATCAATATAGTTTCGGATTGCGCTTTATTGGGTTTTCGGGTTTTAAAAATATGAATCCTGATTTGTCTTAGTCACGCGATAACATGAAAACAGGTGAACCAATTTGGCTAATTTTTATTTGATGTCTTTAATGATAGAATCGTTTTTACAAAAGAAAAGTTTTAAGTAAATAAAAGGAGTTTTTAACGCGGGCGTAGCCGCGGGGGACTTCTAGTTAATATATATATGTGCTCCGTAGGGCAAGTATAAAAACTCGCTGAGTCGCGCAATTCCCGCCCCCTCCTGTTTATCAGCGATGCAATGATTCATTTCGACACGTTGCGTCGAGCTTAATCTTTTCATCCTGCCCTGCCCCTGTCCTACTACAGGTACTCGTGTTTCGCTATTTTGTTTCAAAAATTTAAAATAAACTTTAGGCATTGAAATGAAAATCATTATCTTGATGTATTATATTTATAGGGTTCCGTATTTTTTTCCGGAATGAAGTAATTCGCCAGAGAACTAAAGTTATCGACATAGCTTAACGGATTAGCAAGCTGAAGTGGCAGTGGGCTAGTCATATCTGCCGCAGGACTGATAACCGTTGGGGGTGCGGGTCGGAACACCTCCTCGTGGTGTACCCTGGGTATCGGCCGGCAACTTTTTCCCAGTTAACTGGGTTAAGTTGTCGACCGATAGCGAAGTTCCGACGTGAGGGGCTCCTCCGCGTGTCCCTCTGATATTTAGCAGAGGGCACAGCGTGGCGGGACAGGGCGGGCTCGGTGGTGGGAGCCGCCCGGTAGTGGGTCTAAGCAGAATACTGGGACTAAGTGGCGGGGCCGGTAAGGGCTGCATGAGGGCTGCTCGCATGCTTTTTTCATGTGAGCCAGACGGTGGACGGTGTGCGCGTAGGGGTAGTTGCCCTTCGCACACCTGTCATTTGAAGGACAGAGGGTGTGGTGAGTTTGAGTAGAAGACAAGCCACACTCCTCTTCTCTCTCTGGCTGTGGGTCCGACATGCTCGGGCCGAGTGGTGAGGCGACGGCCGAAGAGAGGGGTCTCGCATGCCACTGGCACTGGTATGCGAGTCGAACAGCGGACGGTGTGCGAGTAGGGGTATTTGCTCTTCGCACACATGTCATCAGAGGGACGGAGGATGTGAGGCCAGGTGCCACACTCCTCTGTCATTGTGGGGTAACTGTTGGAGGGTCGGGGACTCTCCAACGGCTTGCACTCCCCACATGACGGTTGAGGGTTGACCTTGGTGAGTAGGGTCAGCCCTCCGCAGCGGCAGAAGCCCATTTGGGTCTGTCACCGCGGCAAGTTGGTGAATGCTAGCG
Source organism: Cabera pusaria (assembly GCA_954871355.1). Lineage (NCBI taxonomy): Eukaryota > Metazoa > Arthropoda > Insecta > Lepidoptera > Geometridae > Cabera > Cabera pusaria. Next base: position 18,927,281 of record OX940910.1, read on the forward strand.
CAACCCCATCTTGCGCCACCACGGGGATGACGGCTCACCCCAGGTTTTTAGTGCGGTATCCTGCCCTTCAGGCAGCGAGTCCTACATTACTATTCGCTCTCCCGGGCGAGTGGTATCCATAAAAGATTTTCCTGGGTCACAAAAAAAAAGGACTGATAACCGTTGGGGTAGACTTGCCCTAGAGTGGAGACCGCAAATCGGCAAACGTAGCGTAGGACGTCCTGTGACCAGGTGGAGCGACGACTTACGCAAAGCGGTGGGCAATGACTGAAAGAGAAGAGCCGAAGATCGGGCTCAGTGGCGCATCGTGGGAGAGGCCTACGTCCAGCAGTGGACAGACACCGGCTGATGATGATGATGTATTTTTTTCTATCCCTGCATTTATTTTTACGCAGTTTTGTCATTTTTACACGACCAAAGAAGGGTATATAGATATGTCAGAATCGTAACATATGGAAAGGAGTAGTATACTAGTAATAAGTACTAACCCAACGGAAAACAAGAGTGATTGCATGTATGTTTGTATGTATGTAAAGTAGGGTTATGATTTTGACCGTTATGTATGTATGTTAATCTGTTCCCTACTCCTTGCCAGGATTTATCAAATTAGGTATCTTTGGCTTGCTTTTTTGACCAACCAATTGCAAAAAGAAATATAAGTCTTCTAATCTCCTCCTTAAGATTTTTAAGAGTCATATTTCTATTTGCAATCGATGGTCAAACAATGAACATGATATGGGCGTAGCTACAGCAGACCTTGATTTTTTGTAAAAACATTTTTTTCTCTAAAAGCATTTTCAGGGAGGAAATGGAGGAATACATTTGTATGGAAAAGTGCACCCCGTGTAACTGTGAATAACTTCTAAAATGAGAGCATTACTTTTCAGGTGGATTTTAACTGACTTTTAATACTTGTCAGTAGCAAGTTTTACCTACTTCTCTTCATATATCTGAAGTAAGTAGTCAGATCTTGATTTACATTTAATAAAGATCCACTCCTAGGATATACCTTACATATTCATAAAAAATAATTAACAATCAGCAATAAAATAATTAACAAACAATATTAAAAATCATATTGATGAATCAATAACCTCCTTCTTTAAGAGAGTTGGTTAGTAAAATCAGAAGTGACCAGTTATAAAATCGAAAATATTTAAAATATCATTTCATAGAGATACAGATTATATATTTAAGTAAAATAATTTAATATCGTAAATGTAAAACTAACTACAAGTAACAAGTAACAACATTAAAATTTTGTATAAACACCCATGACAATGTCCTTTAGAAAATTAACGTCATAACATCTATCTAAGAACCACCACTGGTTAATTACGAACCGTTTAAAGACAAAATCGAACTAGTTTTGGAGAAAAATGGCAACGTGGATTTGCACAAACAAATGTTTACTGCAGCGTCCCCTGGTGAGTTGTCACCGTAACACCTATCTAAAACATGCACCAATTGCACCCGAACCCGTAACTGAAAACTGCATCAGAATCGGACTAGTCGTTTTGAATAAAAACAGCAACATGGATTTGCGCACACAAACAAACAAACAAACATCCTCTCACCCCAAACGCATATACAGTCTCCGTTCCGTCGTGGGTAAAAATAAACTGGCCAAGTGCGAGTCGAACCCGCATAAGAAGGGTTCCGATTAAACAAAATTTGCCGGAAAAATGAAGTACAAAGTATCGATACCGATAATATAAATACCGTGTCAATACTAGACATGCTTATTTACTACAACGCCATCTAACGAACGAATGTCTAACGAACTTCTAACGCCAACTAAGTGAACGTTAACACTAGAAATGCGCCGTATAGTGCTTTCACCGAATTACCGAATAACGAATATTATTCGGTTTAACCTTTACCGAACCAGATATTCGGCTGAATTATTCGGTTTACCAAAAAAATTTTTTTACGCGTAAACAAGTTCTAACATGTGCGCTACGTGCCGCTGCTGGTTAGATGAGGAACGAGATGTGGATTTAATTGAGGTTTATAAAAATGTTGATTTTAACGAATACGCTGAATACCGAATACCAAACGAATATTCAGCACAACTCTAGTTAACACAAAGGGAAGGGTAAGCCAGTGTTTTTCAACGTGTGGGTCGTGACACTCGCGACCCCCTGGGGGGTCGTGAGTGTCTATGAGGGGGTCTCGAGCCTCTTTAAAGGGTGGCGGGGGGTCGCGAAGCCTCAGTAAATGAACAAAACAAAGTTTGAAAACACACTTTTAAAGATAATATCGTTTAAAAACTAAAAAACAACCGACTTCAATGCCGCGCTATTCATTTTCGGTACCAATTTTGAGATGTTTATCTCAATATCTCTGGAGATACTTATCATACCTCGATAAAATTACCATGGTACCACACTTGGGATATCTCCTTTCGAACAAAAAAAGAATAATCGAAAATATACGACGAAGTTATCCGCGAACAAACATACAAAAAAAAAATATATATATATATACGGTCGAATTGAGAAACCTCCTCCTTTTTTTGAAGTCGGTTAAAAATATTAACTAAAGAGCATTTGTAGGTGTTTTGACTGAGAGTGCTTATAATATTTGTTTCATAAGAAAAATATGTAATTTGTTTCCTGTAGGCCACACGAACGAAGCCGCGGATAGAAGCTAGCATAATACAGATTATAAACAGAGCACGTAGGTCGATTTTATTTCAAACTAAGGGGGTCGCATCGCGTCGCGTCGCGAAAAAATGTTGAAAAATACTGATAAACAATCGTTCATAGATGCGCTATAGTAAAAACACGTTTTTTGTATGGGGACCCCGTTTAATTCTTAACTTTGTTCTGTTTTTAACCGACTTCACAAAAAAGGAGGAGGTTCTCAATTCGTCTTTTTTTATTTTATTTTGTATGTTACGCGATTTCTCCGTCAATAGTGAACGGATCCAATTGATTCTTTTTTTATTAGGTAGGATACGTTTCCGAGGTGGTCCCATTTTAATTTTATCGAGATCTGATAAGTATCTCCAGAGATATGGAGATAAATACCTCAAACATAGGAGAATGTACTGGTTTTAGTAGAGGAGTCCCAAGAAGATTATACACAATGGAGGTTGCTATTGGATATACTTTTGAAGACTAAAAAATATGACCTTGAATAATGTTTTTACATCTTTCTTCTCGTTGATTTTGGTTTTTGACAGATATTCTTACGGTAACTGTGAGCGAGATAGAAATAAAGGTGGGGATAATAAATATATTTTTTTTAAATATCTTATAGGCTAGCGTTTGACCACTATCTCACCTGTTGCTAAGTGATGATGCAGTCGAAGATAGAGAAGTGGACTAGAATGAGAACTGGCTCTCAAGGATAGCTGCCTGAACACATAAGATGTTTGGCGACAGATTTTCTAACTTGAGGGTAGTAGCTGGCCAGGCGGACACTAGATATGTCCTACCACCATGCGGGGGTTGTTGGTTTCTTAACGATGTTTTCCTTCACCGGAGGGCAACTGTGAGAAGCGCACATATATTTTTCGATCGAAAAATTCATTGGTGCACGGCGGTTTGAACTCGGTACCACGGCATCAAAGCCGACTGTTCTCCCAATTACGCCACCGGGCCCTCAATAAATAATTATATATTAATAATTATAACATATAATTATATATAAATATAAATAATTTGTCTTCACAGGAATGTTCTACCGGGCAAAGTCTTGTTAGGGTGCAAACTTTTTTAAATATACCTTAGATTTTTTGACATGACATGACGTTTGCCGAAGATGGCGGCCATTTCAGTCCCGCGACACTGCATACATTTTTAATAACTCAGAATCATGAACGTACTTTGTACCAACCAATACTGCAAAAAAATATTTATAAGCATAATACCACAGATTATATAATAGTTACTACGTAAATAATACTTTCCGTTGTTAGGTTGGCTACGCAGTGCTTTCATAATTCGGGTTTCAACAATATAGGGAAGTGCCTCTTATAACGTAGTAGAGTGATTCAGTCATATATTATGTTACTCTTTGTATTCAGTACTCTGTTGGCCATATGGCGGCAAGTAATGTTAATAATCGCAAATAATACTTTTTTATTTTCATTTTGGAATACAACTAGTCCGTGTTATAAAAGTATTTGGAATTATTGTAATAAAATAGACAATTAATTATCGTGTGTGTCAGATGCTTTAATTGCACAGGGCCATTTTGGACATTGTTCTTTGATACCTTGATGACATAATTATTACTAGTGAATATTATCACTTTAGCAAGGAACCCAAAGGGTACCAAATGAACACTTTCTGAGACTTTGTTGTCCGTTCATCCGTCCGTCCGTCCGTCCGTCCGTGTGTATCTTCTTAACCGTTATAGGTACATACTTGAAATTTTCAAAATGTATATATCCGTCAGTGTATAACGGCCCAGACACCAAATGTAATAGTAAATAGATGCATGTAATTTAATTAAAACTTGTGATGCACTAAAAAGGGTAAAATAAGTTATTTTCCAAAAAAAATAAAACCGACTTCATAATCACAAACAGGCACTCAAAAGCGAAAAATAAATTACTTAAAATTATTATGAGCGCTACCCACTTATCTATTTGAAGTCGGTGCCAGCCAAGTCAGCGCTCATAATAATTTTAAGTAATTTATTTTTCGCTTTTGAGTACCTGTTTGTGATTAAGAAGTCGGTTTTATTTTTTTTTTTAAATAACTTATTAGTATGTGTTATTATAGCGGCAACAGAAATACATCATCTGTGAAAATTTCAACCGTCTAACTATCACGGTTCATGAGATACAGCCTGGTGACAGACGGACGGACAGACAGACAGACAGACAGACAGACAGACAAACAGACAGACGGACAGCGGAGTCTCAGTAAAAGGGTTCCGTTGGCACCCTTTGGGTTCGGAACCCTAAAAACGACTTCAAATGCGATGCAAGTCATTTTCAACCGACCTCCAAAAAGGGGGAGGTTTTCAATACGTCTGTTTTTAAGGTTCCGTAGTCCTGACAAGAAACCCTTATAGTTTCGTCATGTCCGTCTGTCTGTCTGTCTGTCTGTCTGTCTGTCTGTTTGTCCGAGGTTTTGCTTAGAGACGTTAATACTAGAAAGCAGTAATTTTGTTGGGGTATGTATATACATTACGCCGACAGTGTTGAAATAAAATTTTGAATGAAAAAAAAAAAATTTAGGGTAGCTCCCCTATATGAAAAGTGGGGATGATTTTTTTTATCGTCTGCCCTGTCGTGTCGTTGAATAGGTCTTTTAAAATGATTTAAGGGTGCTAATACCATTTTTCGATTGAATGCTCCATTTACAAAATATTAAACTTTAAAGTGCAAATTTGTGTTCTAGTAGGGCGCCCCCCCCCCCCTCTAAAAGCTAAACTGCTGGCTTGAATAATCTGGAAAAATTCGTTATAATAGCGCATTTCATGAACTTTAAAGGAAAACTATAGCTGTTAAGATAACTTTATTAGTTTAGCAGCAATAGTCGTTGAACTTGGTTGTTGGATAATTTTGTACCAAATACAAAATCCTTAGAATAAATCCTTTAAAGTGACAAAGACGGAGTACCTTCTTGCTTGCTTATTAAGGGTAAAGACTTGCATTGAATAACAGGCTACGGAACCCTACACTGCGCGTGGCCCGACACGCACTTGGCCTACATTTCCAAGGTCCCCATTGTAATTCATCATCGAGCATCGAGATCTTACTCTGAGAGGTATCTCGAAAGATATGGGATATGGTGATAAAAACCTCACGGAGTTATGCCTGAACATACATGAAAATATATTAACATCTGAATTGAAAACCTCCTCCTTATTTGAAGTATGTTAAAACATGAGTATGCGTACAAAATACTAACACAATTATCATGAATTTGCACGAGCGATGATTTCGTAAATATTATACATTCATGTTTATTTTATATAGTTTTATATTGAACTTTTGCGAGTAAATAGCTGAAATTTGCATTTTGTATTACAGAATGAATATCATATTATCTTTCATCGCTTGAATGTTTTTTTATGCGATATTATATGATGACACACAAGCAAGCGGCCCAGCTGATGTAATTTTTTTGTTCTTAAGGTACAGCCACACCGTGGCATCCTGCGTCCGCGTGCTCGGGAGCGACCAGATAGTGCATTTGTACCGACAGGTTCAAACCAAACGCGATTTAAGGCGATCAGAAAACGATTGAAGATCTGATTAAGAACCAGTTCCTATTTTACATTAACTTTTTATTAGTTTTTCAGTCTTGCACATCGCAAGTGTTATTCGGTGAGCACTCCACTCTGAAGATCCTGAACAAGGCTTCTGGGTGATTCTGCAATAATCGACAATATCAACATGTTTTTCAGTCCCTATCCATCTTTGTGTATGTTACCTCTATACCACCTGGTCAGAGAGCGTCCTACCCAAGGTTTGGATACATAAAGAATATTTTAGCTTAGATTTTTAATAAAATGTTTGTTTTGCTGATGATAGGGTTAATGGGTTTATATAATGTATGGTGATGATGATGTTGATGATTATCATCATGATCAACATTGCGTAAGTCACGACAAATTCCAGTTTTAAAGTTGATGTCACGAACAATTTGATCATTTCATCCAGAGAAGGGAGGGGAGGCAATGAGTTGGAAAGATTTCAGATTGAGTGGAGTCGAATTGATTTATGACTTGTTACTCATAAAAATATTAAATTTAATAAGCAAATAGCAATTTTTATTTGAGAAATGAGTTAGATAATATTTTTAGAAGTTATTTCATTTTAACCGACTTCACAACCTCTAAATACTTTCGGGTTTTTTTCGTTTTGTGAACCATCTTAAATTGTATAAATAGGCAAATAGTTCTAATCATATCCACTAGCCATATAATCATGTCATCGAGGTCTCACATTTTTTTTTTAAAGCTTACTCGCTTATAATTAGTTTATATTGTTTATCCTTATATCTCCGGAGATGGTAATCAGATCTTAAAAAAAATTTAATGGCACCAAACGGACGGCATTATCTCTGAAATAAAAAAAAATTCAAATCAGTTAAGATTTGACGGAGTTCCGAGGTAACAAAAATAATAAAAACAGAGAAAAATAAACAGTCTAATTGAGAACCTTCTCTTTTTTTTGTAATGTCGGTTAAAAATACTTAGTAACTAACAAGTGTTTTCTTAGACGCATTACTTTGTTACTTATACTTTTACTTACGTGGAATAAAGCAAATAATCCAATGTTTCTTAGAACATACCTGAAACAAAAAACAAAGTTTTATTTAAATTATGCTGATAGATAACTAACTACATATTGCACATACACAAAATACAAAATACAAAAAAAATTCAAACGAGCTGCCGTCTGCTGTTTTCCAGCGGAGTTATAAAATTGTGTCTTTCAAAAGGGGTGATATAAAACGGTCAGCAATGCGTAATACTCCTATGCCCGTTTGCACTAAACTTAAGAATCGCCACAGCTTGTCAAAATATCACAAAATAAACAAATCCGGCTACCAAACTCTCAAAATATAAATTAATATAGGAACATTAGCCTATCTGTAAGATATATTTTGAGATTTTGATTCCCAATGTTGCTTTAATTGAAATATTTTTAAATCTTAGGCGATTCTTAAGTTTTATGCAGACGGGCACTAGTGTCGCAAGTGTGTCATTTACCAACAGGTGAGTCCTGATAGGTTGTCACTTCATATGATTAAACAAAATCCCCCGCCGGGTCTGTATGTCTATCTGCTCGCGATAAACTCAAAACTTACTGAACGGATTTTCATGCGGTTTTCACCAATTGACAGAGTGGTTCACGAAGAAGGTTTCTGTGTATAATTCGTTAAGGTTTTGTGTAAAATAATTGAAATAAATGACGATGAACGTTGAAGATGTAAATTCATCAAAAAATGTAGGCAAATATGCTCTACCCGTGCGAAGCCTGGGCGGGTCGCTAGTATACTATAAAATGTAGGCAAATATGCTCTACCCGTGCGAAGCCGGGGCGGGTCGCTAGTCTATACTAATATTATAAAGAGAGAACATTTGTATTTTTGTATGTTTGTAATGATTTGGCTCAAAAACTACTGAACCGATTAAAAAAATTCTTTCACTAATATATAGACTGGACTTTCAAAATGAAAATAAGCTATATATTATCCCATTTAAATCAAAGGTACATTCGTGGAGACCTAATTTTCAACCTCAGTCGACAAAAAAACGGTCGAAAAAACACGTTTCTTACGAACGCTGCTCAATTGAAAACAGATGGAAGAATATTTTCTATGGAAGAGTTGTAAAACTTAATAAGACCTACAAAAAAGTCCGCGACAGCATGTGTATCTCTTAAGGTTGACTCACAGTAACCATTTTAATCTTTAATTTTTTGTTAAAAAATAATACATAACTTCCAGGGCTATTTTCAAGTATATAGTATTAATCCTTGTTCAAATAATTACGTTAATTAGCTTGGCCACATATTATAGATTAAAATTGTCCTTTACAGTATATGATTCAAATGAAAACTCAAGAAGATATCACGCATTTCACATACACGCATCGCAAAATTAATAAAATATTTGCAGTCAAACTACAGAATAGGTCATAGTTACTACGAAAATATTATTATAAGGTTAGCTTTTCTGTAGATCCCCACCGATCGCAATCAATTTGAAGTCAATATAGTATAATAATATGATCTATTGTATAATATAATAATGATCTATATATATAATATAATATTTTAAACCACCCCGACTGATCTATGTATAATCTTTTCATTAAAAGCATTCCAATGACTCTAAACACGACATTTAAAATCTGAGCTGTAAGTTGGTGAGGATTTGAGTATTCTGTAGAGTCCAGGAGATGTCCCAGCATCAGGTCAATGCTTCCATATTCGTACAATATCGTTGAAGACGAAGATTTTCGAATTGATCAGACCTATGAAATTTGATTAAAGCTCATAGTTTTATAACGATTGAACGAATTTTCATGAATCAATACTAAGAACACTCTCGATGAAGACATCTACCAAAAATAAAACTATCAATACTAAAATCAAAATCGGTTCATCCGGTTGGGTGCTCAGATGCTACAGACAGACACACAGATACACACGTTAAACGTATAATACACCTATTTTTTGCGTCGGGGAACGCCGTACCGTAAGGTTACGGCGGCAGATGTTCGCCTGGTGGTAACCTACTTTTCCACCGACTTACAAAAAGAAGGAGGTTCTCAATTCGTCTGTATGTTTTTTTTTTAACCGACTTCAAAAAAAGAGGAGGTTTCTCAATTCGACCGTATATATATTTTTTTCTTTCTTTTTTTGTGTATGTTACGCGATTACTCCGTCAATTGTGAACCGATTCGAATGATTATTTTTGTAATCGGTAGGGTACGTTTCCGAAGTGGTCTCATTGTAATTTCATTGAGATGTGGTAAGTACCTTCAGAGATATGACGATAAACGTCCCAAACTTGCTACTGAAATTGACTCGCGGGGCATTGAAGTCAGTTGTTTTAGTTTTTAAACTATCTTAATTGTTGATCCAACGAAAACCCATGATTCATGAATGCACATAAAACTTTCATTGGTAGGTATATAGCTAGGATTAGAACCAACGACCCTCGGGTCAGAATCAGGGTAACTATCCTTTATGCCAAAGGGCCGTCCAATATCACTACGTAAGTGTTATAAAACAATGTGCATCACTGCGTCTGTCTGTCTGTTCGCAATAATCTCAATAGCTTCTTAACGGATTATCATGCGGTTTTCACCAATAGCTAAAGTGCTTATGAGGAAGGTTTAGGTCTTAGGTGCATAATTCGTTAAGGTTTTGTGTTAATTGGTTGACATATGACGATGATTGTTAAATATGTTAATATTTTATATTCGATGCAATAAACTGATGCAAATTTTGTAGGCATATATGTTCTACCCGTGCGAAGCCGGGGCGGGTCGCTAGTATACCATAAAATACATAATATAATTTGTAATGTTACAGTTATCGCTAAATGAAATAAACATCTAAAGTAAAACGCGGTAAAAGCATTCACAAAATACATTAAAATGTGCTCCAGTTTTCAGAGTAGCAACATAATTATTTAATCTGGTAAGACACTAAAATGTTAACATATTTTTGTCCTCGCCACAACATTGTGTCCAAAGACACGACACAATGGAATAAAATATTGTTTGTTGAACTAAGGACAAAGGTTTCTACTTAAGCTTTTACCGACATGAATAAATTATAAATCACTGTTTTATTTAGTTTGTACGCTAAGCATTAACGTTATTTATCTATATGAAAAGGTAATTATTTACATTCATAAGAACGTAAAGCAATAAATGTTAAAAGTACCTATATTCGGCAAGCATACAATGAAGGCACTCATGGAAGTAGAAGAAGCAAAAGAGGTATGTCAGGATTGTGTCATGTCAAAAAAAGTAGTCTCTGCGTACCCAAATGAGAAGAAGGCGTTAAGGTACGGACACACCGCGTCCTACGATCTGCAGGCGCGATCTCAGTACTTTTCAATTATTTTCTGATCACGTTTGGTGTGAACTAGTCGGTACAAATACTACTGCGCTATCTGATCGTCGCCTAGATCGCACACGCAGGACGCTGCGGTTTGTCCGTACCTTTATTATACATAATATCACGCTTCTTTTTCCATCCCATTGACGACGAACTTGTAGGGAAAAGGCTCCAGAGCCTAGACCATCGCCGCAAAGTCGCTAGTATTTATTATCGGTTTTCTATCGGATACATTTCGGAGAGTGTGCCATCCAATCCAGCACGAGTTAGTGCCGCCATCCCCTTTCTTCTATCGGATAACCAGACGTACCGATGTGCGCCACCGCTTTATGGTGGACGTTCCATCTACACGCACGAAGCGTTTTGCTTCGTCCTACATAATACGATCCGCCAAAGAATGGAACTCCTTGCCGGTGTCTGTGTTTCCCGATAGCTACAACCCGGGGGTCTTCAAATCGCGAGTATTTACTAGGTAAGCGTGCTACATCGTCGACCGCATCGTCACTTAACATCAGGTGAGATAGTGGTCAAACGCTTGCCTATACAGCATAATAAAAAATAAAAAAAAAACAGTATGTATAAAACATTATATACATTTAAATTGAGGAGATTTATAGACGGCCTTTTCACTAATAACAATATATTCCAAGTAACTCTCTAGTTCCGAGGACTTATTTACAAATATACAAAGTTTATTGTAGTGGTAGGACTCCTGCTAGACCGCCTGGGGCGGTACCATCACTTTGCCAATTAAGTTTCAGCCGTGAAATAGGCATGTTTTTCGGTTGAAATGGCAAGGTGTCCAGTGAAATTACAGGGTATGTGAGACTGAACATTTTTATGTCTCAAGGTAACAGGCGCAGTGCAGTGACATGCAAAATTTTGAACTGCCAGAATTTTGCATGCCGCTGTATCTGTCATAGGTAGACGTCATCGCTTACCATCAAACGAGCGTCGTGCTTGTCCTGTTACCTTTTACTATAAAAAAACAAGTAACCAAACATCCAAGCTTCCACAGTTATAAGATAGATTAAAGTGTGATTTATTTATTTTTAAATAGACTTGTAATTCTATTATATGCCAACAACATTGTAGATCCAAAAGATATCAAGATAAACAAAAATAAATAGCTCTGTAAGCTAATCGCCCCTAACATAAATCTTTACAAAGCCCCCTTAATGCCCCCCTCCTCTCCAATAATGCGAAGATATCTTTGGATAGCTATTCGGCGATGTGACGATTTTTTTATCGCTTTCGTGCGTGACCACCCTCGCTTTGTTGTGGACATTTTTATGGCGTTTTTAGAACTATATTTATCTATACTAATATTATAAAGAAAAAACATTTGTATTTTTGTATTTTTGTATTTTTGTATTTTTGTATTTTTGTATTTTTGTATTTTTATATTTTTGTATTTTTGTATGTTTGTAATGATTTGGCTCAAAAACTACAGAACCGATTTGAAAAATTCTTTCACTAATACATAGAATGGACTTTCGGAACGAAAAAAGGCTATATATTATCCCGTTTAAATCAAAGGTTCATTCGTGGAGACCTAATTTGCAACCTAAGTCGGCAAAAAAACGGTCGAAAAAACACGTTTCTTACGAACGCTGCTTAATTGAAAATAGATAGAAGAATATTTTCTATGCAAGAGTTGTACAACTTAATATGACCTACAAAAAAGTCCGCGACAGCATATGCCTATCTCTTAAGGTTGACTCACAGTAACCATTTTAATCTTAAAATGTTTGTTAAAAAATATTACATAAATTTCAAGGCTATTTTCAAGTATATAGTATTAATCTTTATCCAAATAATTACGTTAATTAGCTTGGCCACATATTATAGATTAAAATTGTCCTTCACAGTATATGATTCAAATGAAAACTCTAGAAGATATCACGAATTTCACAAACAAACACGCATCGCAAAATTAATAAAATATTTGCAGTGAAACCACAGATTAGGTCATAGTTACTACGAAAATATTATTATAAGCTTAGCTATGCTGTAGATCCCTACCGATCACAATCAATTTGAAGTCAATATAGTGTAACAATGTGATCTATTGTATAATATAATAATGATCTATATATATAATATAATATTTTAAACCACCCCGACTGATCTGTGTATAATCTTTTCATTAAAAGCATTCCAATGACTCTAAACACGACATTTAAAATCTGAGCTGTAAGTTGGTGAGGATTTCAGTATTCTGTACAGTCCAGGAGATGTCCCAGCATCAGGTCAATGCTTCCATGTTCTTACAATATCGTTGAAGAAGAAGATTTTCGAATTGATCAGACCTATGAAAGTTGATTTCATAGCGCAATTAACTAGAAAAAAGCTCATAGTTTTATAACGTTTGAAAGAATTTTCATGAATAAAAGCTAAGGAAACTCTCGATGAAGACATCTATCAAAAAAAAAAAACTATCAATAATAAAAACAAAATCGGTTCATCCGGTTAGGTGCTAAGATACTACAGACAGACACACAGATACACACGTTAAACGTATTTTACCCTTACATTTTGCGTCAGGGAACGCCGTAAGGTTACGGCGGCAGATGTTCTCCTTGGTGGTAAGCTACTTTTTACCCGACTGCGCGACGCAAAGGAGAGGTAATGTGTTTATTGGTAGATTTAATGATCCCACTACCACTGTACGAAAACTCGTGATTCATGAATGCACATAAAACTTTCATTGGTAGGTATATAGCTATGATTAGAAACAACGACCGTCGGGTCAGAATCAGGGTAACTATCCTTTACGCCAAAGGGCCGTCCAATATCAATACGTAAGTATTATAAAACAAAGTTCATCACTGCGTCTGTCTGTCTGTTCGCAATGATCTCAATAGCTACTGAACGGATTATCATGCGGTTTTCACCAATAGCTAGAGTGTTTATGAGGAAGGTTTAGGTGCATAATTCGTTAAGGTTTTGTGTAAATTGGATGAAATATGACGATGATTGTTAAATATGTTCATATTTTAATATATTCTATGCAACAAACTGATGCAAATGTTGTAAGCATATATGTTCTACCCGTGCGAAGCCGGGGCGGGCTGCTAGTACAATAATAAGTAGGCTTTAGATAACTTTTGAAATTATTTTGGAATACGTCACACCCATTATGTGACGTATTCCAAAATAATTTCAAATATATTAATTTAAGATCGTTTAAAACATTAAAAGAACCGACTTCAAACGTCGCGCTATTAATTTTCTTTGCCAAGTGAGGTGATTATCTCCATATCTCTGGAGCTACTGAACATAATCTCAATTAAATTTAAATGGGACCTGAGACGCATACTGTTTTAAACAAACAAAGGATTTTCCGAATTGGTTCAGGCGTCTTCAAGTAATCGGTGAACACACATAAAAAAAAAATAAAAAAAGATTCCGACGAACTTGGAACCTCGTACTTTTTGTGAAGTTAGTTAAAAATAAGCTCGTTGCGCTGAACGAGTCGAAGGGATATTTTACACCGCTTCAACCACAGAAAAGATAATAGTTAACTCTTCAACGGCTTGTTCTTTACCAAACACAAGTTCGCTCACACATGGAGTATTGCTCGCACGGTGCAACTGAGTCGCACCTGTGGAACGGCGCACAAGGTACTTGCTACAGCCATCTTCAGCCACTTGACTCTCTACAGCAAGGAGCACTAGAATTGTCGGTGATTCCGAGCTCTGGAATAGGTTGAAGCCGCTCAACCTCCGAAGAGACATCGTAGCGCTGTGCATTTTTTTTTTTTTTTTTTTTTTTGTACGTTATAGGCTAGCGTTTGACCACTAACTCACCTGTTGGTAAGTGATGATGCGGTCGAAGATTCTAAGCACGCTAGGCCTAGAATGGGAACTGGCTCTCAAGGATAGCTGCCGGAACACATTAGATGTTTGGTGACAGATTTTCTAACTTGAGGGTGGTAGCTGGCCAGGCGGACAATAGATAGTGTCCTACCACCATGCGGGGGTTTTGTTGGTTTCTTAACGATGTTTTTCCTTCACCGGAGGGCCACTGTGAGAAGCGCACATAAATTTTTCGATAGAAAAATCCATTGGTGCACGGCGGTTTGAACTCGGTACCACGGCATCAAAGCCGAACGTTCTCCCGATTACGCCACCGGGCCCTCAAAATTAAAAAAACTCAAAAGCATATTCTCTGTCTTTATAATAGGGTCCTGTTTGGCTTGATTCTAACATCACTATTCTTGTAACAAACTGCTTTGCACTGTCCAAAAGCTCACAGCCATAATATTCAAACCACAGAAGCCTTAATAATAAGGCACTAGTAAGTCAAACGCTATCTTATATGCTGTAAAAAAAACCGGCTAAGTCGAGTTGAACTCACCCACCGAGGCTTCCGTACCAACCAATTAAGCTTGACCTCTAAATGGTATCAGTGCTCATATCACTCAGAGGTCTACCTTAATTCGCACAAACTATGTATGTATAGGGACACCCTTCAATTTTCTTGTTTTTTTTTTTCCTTAATTTGTGCTGTAAGACCTTGCTTCTTGCCAAATTTCATGATTCTAGGTCAACGGGAAGTACCCTATAGGTTTTCGACCCATAACCTATAGGGTACTTCCGGTTTACCTAGAATTGTCAATTTTGGTTATAAGCTAGGTCTTAGAGTACAAGTAAAGGAAAAATTACGAAAAATACAAAAAATTGGATATTAAGGTACATTTTGGTACTAACAAGTTTTCGCGAAAATTTAAATTTTCCTATATCTTTTTATTGTATTGACTCAAGACCTTGATTTTTATACACCCAATAGGCCTCAGTATCAGGTATACATTTCAACTTGCTAGGTCCCGTTCCTGAGAAAATCAGTGGTGACACACGGACAGACGGACAGACAGACGGACAGATAGACAGACAGACGGACAGACAGACAGACGGACAGACAGACAGACAGACGGACAGACAGACAGACGGACAGACAGACACACAGACAGACGTACAAGAAAGTGATCTTATACGGGTTCCTTTTTTACCTTTTGAGGTACGGAACCCTAAAAAGTAACTAAAAGCTAGTAAATATCGCGATTGTAGATATTATCATGCAGTTCTCACTGATAGACAGATTTATTCATGAGGAAGGTTTATGTGTATAATTGTTAAGGTTTTGTGTAAATCGGTTGAAATAATGACAATGTTTGTAAAGACGTTAATTCATACTCGACGCAACAAACATGCAGGCATATATGCTCCACCCGTGCGAAGCCGGGAGGGGTCGCTAGTTGATTTATAACACAAGTAAGTATCACATCCTAACCTTCAATAGATTTGCCACAAAAAAGTTTCATTTACATTTTAAGTGAAGTACCCCCAATACGACAAAACTGGCTATGCCCCTAGAGGTGCCTAAATTTCGGATATAACTCATCTCCTTAAAATTTCATCAAGTTAATTGACTGTCTTGAACCCCAAGTCGAATTAAATTAAATACCCCCTGTAACCCTTTGGGGCCTTTATTAATGTACTGTTAGTGGGAAGGAACGATTTGTTTGTTAATATATTTGTTAGAAATACCCTAGAGTGGGCTTAGAGGGCACTCTATAGTTTGTGTTTATTTTTGTTAGTTTTGTACCTTTGCGCATGTTTTACTAAAATCACAAACAATTTTTTTAAAATATAAATGATGGTAGAAAACTTGTCTGTAAAGCAAGTCTATTTTTTATTCTTAAGGATTTTTTTATTTGTATGTGTGTCTCTATGTCTGGACCTTTTTTTCTCAGAAAGCCGCTTATAACGACTTATTTTGTACATTTTATTACCTGCAAATAAATAAAAAAACTTAGAAAAAAAACACTTTAATAAAAAACCTAGATATATAAATAAGAATTAAGACAGATCCCCTATCCCCTATCCCCTAGTCTACATAGTTTTTTATGTATATGAACGGTGTTAAACCGAAATTAATTAAAGTTTCGAAGAAAAATTTTAACGAATAATAAACAAACAATCGTCAACTTCACAAAAACACTCCTTTTTCACCAGCAGTTCAACACAACATCGAATAAAGTGTCCAAAAGTTTCCCCTTATCCCAAACTAGAAGATTAAGCGATCAAAACAAATGGTCCTGCGCTGAGATTCGAACCTGGGGGAGGCTGATTGCTTCATGTCTTGTAACGGCTAATGCTACGCTTAGTGAATGGGGTTGCGTTGTATGTGGCATGGATTTAGATAATTACTACATATATATGGTATTAAATATATATATATATATATAGGTGGCTTTTTGAAACGGGACTGTAAAGGCTTCTAGCCTCATTCCTCCAAAACTGTTTGCCTTTTGGAAAATGTTGAGGTAGAAGCTATAGATAGACTCACGTCTCGCTAAGGATATATTTTGAATTTGTTTAACTATCGCACTTATCTGCGATTTCCGACATTTACTGAAATTTTTCGATGGTGTTTTTGAAATTTAATCGACTTCAAAAGAGGTTATTTTTAGGGTTCCGTACCCAAAGGGTAAAACGGGACCCTATTACTAAGACTCCGCTGTCCGTCTGTTTGTCTGTCTGTCTGTCTGTCTGTCTGTCTGTCTGTCTGTCTGTCTGTCTGTCTGTCTGTCCGTCTGTCACCAGGCTATAGCTCATTAATCGTGATAGTTAGACAGTTGAAATTTTCACAGATGGTGTATTTCTGTTGCCGCTAGAACAACAAATACTAAAAACAAAATAAAGTTAAAAATTAAAGGGGGTCCCCATACAAAAAACGTGTTTTTAAACGCCATCTATCTAATTCGTTTCGGCAAAATGAAATAGATGGCGCTAGTAAACGAGCCCCGTCTTTCTAGATCACGACCAAACCAAATATTCTTGGTAATATCAATTAATCAAATATATGAGGTTGAAACTCTGTTATGTTTCGTATTGTACGGAACCGTCCCTAAGTGTGCAATAAGAGACGCGATGCTGACTCGCACTTGGCCAGATTTATTTGTTATTTATGTTATGTTCACGCACAATACTACCATTTAGAAGACTTTACAAAATTATTCGATAGACATTTATTACAAACTGAGTTTATTCCAAGTATTTAAGACAATCACGTTAAAATCAATTCAAAAGCATTAAGGCTATGTATGTGGTAGATAAGTTTTCACCTACAGTTACCATTACATAGGAAAATACTCTCTCCCACTCTCTCTCTATCCAAACATAGGAGAATTTCTCTTAAAGAATTACCACGATATAAACCACTTAGACGTGATTTAGGGATGTACTTTACATAACAAACATACCACATGCCAATATCAATAGTTACGAATAGAAGCTATACATATCAATGTATCGATGTAATATATACTACAATAGCTGTGTTTATCGATTCATCGTTCATCTTACATGAAGAGTTTACTCGCGATTTCGGAACTTCGAAGACTGTATATTAAAAGTCATGTATCCGATACAATACAATACAATACAACAACTCTTTATTGACACCAATTTAGAAAATACATACTGAATAGGACTTAACTAACTAATACTAGTTACAATGGGCGGTCTTATCGCTAAAAGCGATTTCTTCCAGATAACCTTTGGATGGACTTATTATAGATAGAACAAGGACGGTGGTGTGTATTTTAAACATTTTACTTAGAATGATTATATTTATAGACTACATAAAAACGTTAAATATAATAATTTTATATACGAATACATATGCACATCATAAACTTACATATACATAAACAATATATTATTATATCTGTTGCGAAATTATAGGAAAAGTTATCTGACAGAAGAGAGATAGAATTTGCGAACTTGTTCTTTGAAACTATCTATGGATTGTGCACGTCTTATAACAATAGGTAGTTCATTCCACAGGCGCACGGCTTGGACAGTGAATGATGAGTCATAAAAATTCGTACTATGAGCCGGAGTGTCGAGGAGCATGTTCTCTGATGACCTTAGGGAAAGGGAGTTAGAGGAAGAAAGAAAATGGAATCGAGTTCATTTTCATACTTTATCGAAACCTTAGGCGTAACACGGTAGGTTATCCGTCATTCAAAACCAAAAGTCATGACTAATGGTTGCTCAAGCAGCGAATCAAAGTATGTAAATATCGGTCAGTCACCGTCAATCACCCCATTAGACGATCAGTTATCCATCAGTCACAGCCGTGACTGAGCAAACTGAGAGCAAAACCTATCGTGTAATGGACGCCTTATTGGATGGAATA
Source organism: Cabera pusaria (assembly GCA_954871355.1). Lineage (NCBI taxonomy): Eukaryota > Metazoa > Arthropoda > Insecta > Lepidoptera > Geometridae > Cabera > Cabera pusaria. The sequence continues at coordinate 18,946,047 of OX940910.1, forward strand.
ATAATAGTAGTTTATGAAACGGTTGTATAATTAGTGTTTTAATACCTAGTTATGTGCAGTTTATGAAACGGTTGTATAATGAGTGTTTTAATACCTAGTTATGTGCAGTTTATGAAACGGTTGTATAATGAGTGTTTTAATACCTAGTTATGTGCAGTTTAAGAAACGGTTGTATAATGAGTGTTTTAATACCTAGTTATGTGCAGTTTATGAAACGGTTGTATAATGAGTGTTTTAATACCTAGTTATGTGCAGTTTATGAAACGGTTGTATAATGAGTGTTTTAATACCTAGTTATGTGCAGTTTATGAAACGGTTGTATAATGAGTGTTTTAATACCTAGTTATGTGCAGTTTAAGAAACGGTTGTATAATGAGTGTTTTAATACCTAGTTATGTGCAGTTTATGAAACGGTTGTATAATGAGTGTTTTAATACCTAGTTATGTGCAGTTTATGAAACGGTTGTATAATGAGTGTTTTAATACCTAGTTATGTGCAGTTTATGAAACGGTTGTATAATGAGTGTTTTAATACCTAGTTATGTGCAGTTTATGAAACGGTTGTATAATGAGTGTTTTAATACCTAGTTATGTGCAGTTTCATACACTACTTTATCTACACTAATGCAATAAGTAGTTACTGTTTATTTAAATAGTTAATAGCAATAATATAGGTAATTAGTTCTCAATAAAATGTATGTTACTTGTTGTATACTTGTAAATATCATACTTAATAATCAGTATCGTTTTGAGACTTTAAACTACAATAACGTATGTGTTAAATATTTAATTTGTCAAGTTATTGTAGCTACAGTAAAACCATTTGAGGTGACTGATCATTATATTTATCAGATTTTGGAGTTGTATTATGTATATACGGATTTGGAAAAAAGTACAGTAGTCAAACAAAAATTATCTCTTCTTTACAAGCTCTACAATTCGGTTACATAACCTCCTAACTAAACCGTCGACCTGCATATCAGAAATGAGAGTTTGACTCCACCATGTCATATGCATAGGGCCTTGCCCAATATATTATTCAGATTTATAACAGATAGCAAATAACAATAGCATTGTTTATCAATTCTCAGAAACACATCATTCATCGTAGACTGCGAAGCGACACGCACTCCAGGGGCTAAGAGACATTATCGTATACAAAATACAGCGATTTTCGTGACACGCCTTTTCCCCCCCTCTTTGCATGGCGTTTTTAGGGTTCCGTAGCGGAATGGCAATAAACGGAACCCTTATTGAAACTTAGTAGGTAGATGTATTCTGTAAACCGCTTTACGACTTTTATACAAAAATAAAAAAAAGATTAAGGAGAGGCTTATCTTATCTTATCTTATCTTAGAACTTATCTGGTGAAAAATGATAGTGGTATTTTTTGCTCGAAATTATGAAATGTTGTAGTATGATAAGGAACCCTACGAGTACGCGTTCGACGTGTACTTGGCCAGTGAATTTTTTTAGAAGGATAAGATAGGCTTGACGCGTTAGATAATAATAGGCTGATCATATGTACCTATACCTGTTTTCTTATTTTTACTCATTGTTTTAAATTTTTAATATTTTATTATTTTAACACATAATTATGAACAATTTTTTTCTTTTAGAACGGACACAGTAAGAGCCTGGGCAGTGTTACCAACCCTTACCAAAATTTACCCCCAAGTTTTTTTCTGAATCCCCTTAAAAACTCCTAAATATAGAATTTATATGTACCTACTTATTTCATGCATTCATAATTTAAATAAACATTAAATAAACATTCATAATTTCAATAAATAAAAAAATAAAATAATAATATCATAAGTAGGTATTTCCCTATTCTGTGGTAGTAGGTGCAGTATACCGCTCTTTCATTATACCATTATCTACCCTTTCCACCACGCATTCAAAATATTTTACATTTAAAATACAGTTAGTTCTACATACATCGTCGCGTGGATTCTAGACACAACATTCCACTTTCATACATAAGCAACAATGTATGCCGAGTTTTCTAGTGTCACATTTCCTTTACAATCCATTGCACATTGTATTGTCAAGGAAACAGTTTCTCAAAGTTTTAGCTCTATAATATAATATCGTTAAAACGTACGGATAGAAAAGTACGACTTAAATGTCAATCGTGTTTTATGCCAGCCTAAAAAATACTAGGAACATCTTCTCATGTCCTTTCCCTTCTCTTTACCATATTGTTCAATCCCTCAACTCCCATTTATTTAAAAGAACGTTTCCAGTTTCTCCCTTTCTCTTAGGTCATCGAAAAGCTGGGTTCTTAACATTCCGGCACATAATACTAACTTTTATGATGCGTGATTCTCTGTTCAAGCTGTGTGCCTCTGGAATTATCTACCAGTTGATATCAGGCGTGCTCAGTCTTTGTGTAGTTTTAAATCTCATGTTAAAAATTATGACTTGTCTTTTAAATAATATTCTGTTAGTATTAAGTCATTTGTTTCAGCATTTGAAATAATATTATCATTTGATTATTTATTATGATATTTTTTTATTATTCAACATACTTAAATATTATAATAACATACTTAAATTATAAAATTAAATTATAAATTATTCTAAGGTTGTCTGGGAGACATCACTTTTAGCGATAAGACCGTCCATTGTACCAGTAATTTTTTTCCTGTGTTAATTGGTGTCAATAAAGAGTTATTGTATTGTATTGTATTGTATTGTATTGCATTGCATTGCATTGCATTGCATTGCATTGCATTGCATTGCATTGCATTGCATTGCATTGCATTGCATTGCATTGCATTGCATTGCATTGCATTGCATTGCATTGCATTGCATTGCATTGCATTGCATTGCATTGCATTGCATTGCATTGCATTGTATTGCATTGCATTGTATTGTATTGTATTGTATTGTATTGTATTGTATTGTATTGTATTGTATTGTATTGTATTGTATTGTATTGTATTGTATTGTATTGTATTGTATTGTATCTCCCACGCTTTAAAGAAAGACTTACGTGTCCACCGGGTCGAAACCGTTTAATAAATTCTCACTCTGACACTTAATTTATTACTACAAGATTTTATTCACAACATTTTTCTATTTATAGCTTTTAATTTATTCTGTCTTTCTTAGTCTTAGTCTGAATTTTTTCTTAACCTTAGGTCGATTAACGGATTTACTTTTTATACATGCTTCTTAAATTTAGAATTTTATTTTAAGCGATACGAAAATAAAATTTTCTACTTGCGTGATTCACTTGTAATACAAGATTATGTACCTACAAAACCCAAGAGGTCTCTCACTTTGAGAAACGCTGGGTTAGGGTGTCGTCTGCCTAATATGGGGTTATTTTTGAAGATAATGGCATTTGATGTGAATTGATGTTTTATTGTAGAGGTTGAAATGACACTATAATGGAAGGTTCCAGATCGCAATCATAGTTATAGGATAGAATATCCGTTCCTTGGGGCTCGATCATTAGTGTCACCGTTTTTATGGAACACGGGGAAGTGAGGAACTGTTTGTGGTAAACGTAACGTTCGATGAGATTTGCCTATCTGCAAAGGCATTAAGAGAAATCAGCTATGCGAAAATAGCTATTGTTGTTCTTTTTAATTTATATTATGCCAATTAGTAGTGTGGACATTAGACAGTGGACATAAAATAGCATTGGCGAACAGATGATTTTTTTACGTTTTCAACCTCCAAATTTCCGCTATTTTGTAATGTTTCTAAAAACTGAATCGAAAAAAAACATATCATTATCAAACCTGCTCACTTTCACGCGGATCGGTTAAGAAACGCGACCTGTAGAGGAAAACAGACATCCGGATATACAAAAGCATTTTTATCCAAGCTGAAACTGAGAGCTTCACTTCGCTCGGTCATTTAGTTATGTCAATACAGTTGTCAAGAATATCATCTGTTAGGCAATAAATAAAATAAACATTAACGAAAATCACATTAAATTACTATCACAAATGATTTTGATTCAGCAAGGATTTTCCATTAAGATAACTCTAACAATAAGGAGGTAAATCTAATATTCCCTTTTCTTCAGAAGGTCTGTACGAGAACATTCTGTTTCGTAAACTCCATTACATCGTATAAGTTAATCTACGAAAACAAACATCTGAGGCAAGAACCCAATCGAATCTTACAAACGAAATAAATACCGAATCAGGACGTTTAGCCCGCCATGATTTGTTGCTGGGGATGGATGTTGCCGATAAACTTATCGATATAATTATTTGAGATTTAGGAACTTATCGATTACGATGTTAAATATGCGACATATAAATGCGTAATGATTTAAAGGACATTCGAATTTTGTGGAGGTTGTTGTTATTGAAATAAATGTCATTTCAATCATGAAATGACATTTTTTCAAGTCTAGGATTTTTTTTCGATAATAATAACATCTAATCATAGATGTTATTATTATCGAAAAAAAATCCTGTCTGTCTCTTTAATCTGTTTCTTTAATCTGTCCCCTTAAGTGGACAAACAGGACAAAAAGTTCGAGCTCTTGCTTGTGGCAAATGGACAGACTGGACAAAACAAGTATTTTACAAAAATGTGCTCGTCTAAATTAGGATGGTGGTCTACGTAACGTTGGCAAAATTCAATCAAAGTTCAACAGAACTAACATGTTAACAAAGTCTATATCCAAGATCAACTTTCTCAAAAATGTTTTCAACTGTTATTGACAAGAACTTAAGACATGGTAGCCGCCAAAAAAATCTGAATTGTAATTAAATACGAAGCCTTAATAACGTTTATATTATATTGTTGTCAGTTGTACAATAGCTTTGGTACACCGTGAGAACTAATTTTGACATTGAATATTAGAAAAAAAACAAAAGGTTGTAGTTTCACTTTCACAAAGATTGCTATTTAATCATGCATTATATATAGTACACAATATATTGTAAATCATTTGGCATAGTTGTGCCAGTTATTTACTGTACTGTACTTTACAGTTTTACTGTATTACAAAAATTGGGTATAATTATTTTTCTTGTAAGTATTTAGAAATCTACCTGAACACAACATTTTCTAAATGACCTGAATCGTTTATTGGATGACAGCATAAAATTTGGATATAACAGATTGTATTTTAGTATTAGGACATCTGCTAGTCTACCTGAAGCGATACCTCTGCTTTGTCTGTTTTGTTCCAGTATTTTTTTTAGTTGAGTCGAGAGGCAACATTGGCGGTAATAGCTCAGGTTATCGAGAGATGATGGTGCACGATTTCGAGATGCTACTCGCGGCTTTATGCCTTTAACACTTCCACCCTGGAGCTTAGGTCTTAGCTCTTGCGATTCCCACCCCAGGCCGACCGGTCAAGGCAAGCCAGCAATTTATTTTTTTATTTTTTTATTATTATTTGTATAGATATAGACAACATCTTCATGTTTTACGGAAACGGTGTGATGACTCGCAAAATACTGACGATCTAAACTTTTGCATGCTAAAGTATTTGTTATAGGCAGAGGCCACTTATCAGCATCAGGCGAAAGTTTGCAAATATCACATTCTAGCATAAACAGTTACTCTTAAATATCGATAATACTGTCCCATCTCTATGTTTAAGGAAACCGCCTCAGCAGCATTTCCGTGTTCTAGATTTATCTGAACATTATCTCTGGCCTTTAATGACCTGCTTCATGACTCCCGCTAATGACAACTAGTGTAGTACGGGGCTATTTATATATTGAAATATTTGTAAGTTGAAATATTTAAATATTTGTACATTTATAAGTTATTGTGATTATTTGGTTGCACGTATCTGTTGAAAGTTTGATACATAATACTCAGCAATACAATTATATTTTTTTACTATCGTAGGGTAGGACGCACTCAGACTAAGAGGAGGAATGAACTGGCAAGGCGGACACGAGCTGGATATCAGTAGCCAAAAATCATGTTTGGTGGCGTGAAGTCATGAGACCTACTCGTATATGCAGTGAACTATTTCAGGCTTTATAATAAAATATGTAGCTGATGATCAGATCCATAAAATGAGCAGAAACAGTTACATGCACACATTTACACTCGAATCACAGATAACTATCTTATTATTAATACTTAAAATACATTTTCGTCATCGTCGTCAAAATCAGCCAGTGTCAGTCCACTGCTGGACGTAGGCCTCTTCCAAGATACGCCACTTAGCCTGATTTTCGGCTCATTGGGAGGGATATGCCCTAATCGCGACGCTGGGCAGGCGGGTTGGCGATCGCAGGACGTAGCTCCTCGCACCGGTGATGCTGCTGCCCGCCACCGGCCTGTAGTATTTAGAACTACGCCATCATTTGAAATGGTTATACCACCATTTGTCGGTCGCCAGAGCCTTGTTTGTTGGTCAGCAGGATGCACCACGGGCAGGTGACGTTGGCCGGGAGCATTGAGGTGGTATTTGTCCTCCCTTACATCCCTCCGCGTATCCTCAAATACATCTAATATCTTTACATCTATATTACATAGTATAACACAAAGTCGCTGCCGCTGTCCGTACTAAGATCTTTTAAACTACGCAACGGATTTTAATGCGGTTTTTATCAACAGATAAAGTGATTCAAGAGGAAAGTTTATAAATAAGATTAAATGCGGGCAAAGCCGCGAGGCGCAGCTAGTACATCTAGGAGAGAAACACTTCAAACTGACTCGCTCGGTAAGTGAAGCTCGAAAAATATTATTGACATTTTGTGTAGTGGAACAAAGGTCTCGGTGTGCGATGCCGGCTCGCACTTTTTTTTTATTGCAGGATGACGCATTTAAAGTAATTTCAGTAAGAACAAAGCCACCCCAAAAACTGTTAATATAAAGACATACGCACTCCCTCAGATCGAGAAATAGTAATCGCAAACACTCGATACTTAAGTGGTATTTATTACTGGCCTAAGGGTGGCTTTTAATCCCGAGAAGATTGATGGAACGACTCACCCCAGATTGGGGGTCCAGAGTATCTGAGGGGTTCGAGGGTTTCGGGGGGTCTATCTTGGAGATAATGTGGACTCTTTATCTAGATAGGTGGGGGTGATATTTCATATCGGGAAGTATTACTTCAGTGTCCATTTTATTTTCCGAGTTATTTACCAGAGTATTTTATTGCAGAACCTTGTTTTGCCTTTAAGAATCATTTTGACTTGTGTCTTATTTCACATTAACACCTATATACAATTTGGAGGTCTTATATTTGTTTGTTTGTTGCCTTTTCATGGTAAAACGGTACAACTCAATAATGTATGGGTTTGAATGACACTATGCTTTCGTGAGCTCTGAGAGATCTCATAGTATTATTTTTTTTTAATTCATATAGGCTAGCGTTTGACCACTATCTCACCTGTCGGTAAGTAATGATGCGGTCAAGGATGGTAGCACGCCTAGAATGATAACATGTTCTCAAGGATAGCTGCCGGAACACATTAGATGTTTGGCGACAGATTTTCTAAAATGAGCGTGGTAGCTAGCATGCGGACACTAGATAGTGTTCTACCACCACGCGGAAACACGTAAGTAACACGTTACTTCTTGGACACGTAAGTAAGAGGTAAATAAGATCGGATATTATGGTGTGCCCAAAACTGTGATACCGTTAATACTTCATGGCCTCAATGAGTTCTTCTGTTATGTATGTCTCGGGATAAATCGGGGACAATTTGCAAAAATTTGACTGGACACTCGCGGAATGATAAAATACTCATGCGATGTCAATTATATCAATTATATCAAATATTGATAGCCTTGACTCCCCAATTTTCCCTTGTAATAATAACTTTGCTCAACCTGAGCTATAGGTGATTAAGAACAATACACATTCCAGAAATGTTCTTTGCAGAGGTAATGTACAACTACCAACAACTACAGAAAAATTCTAGGATAAGTTGCGGCAGTTTGTTATTTTACAATTTTGTTGGGTCGGTTAGACGGACAGTCGGACAAATGGATAACAAAGTGATCCTACAAGGATTATTTTATTTCTTAATTGACTATTTAATTTCTATCAATCTATAGACATCTTAAGACCACGAATGTTATAGAAGACAAAAAAAATTATAATGAATTACAAAATGCATTAGCCAAGTGCTTAATATTATAAAACAGTGCATCAAACGTTCCATCTTAAAAGTCAACCCTGTGTAACAAAATCTTGAAGGTCATGAATTTCCTCAACGAAATCTCGAATCGAACCCCGAATGTTGGCTCAAGGCCATCCACTGAGCCATTGTTCACCCACAACACAGCACCGCACCGCATTGTGTCTGAATGCTTAGCTTACCCTCGGATCCAACCTTTGATAAACGGCGCTTTGGTTATTGTAACTGGGGGTTATCGTTTGTTTAGAGCCGTTTGTTATTGTAATGTTATTTTGGTTAGAGTTATTTCGAAGAAGAATCAACGGATATAATTTAATTTAAAAACTTTTATAGACACAAACACGACAAAGACGGCGATATATATATCTGTTCCATTCGGACCATGATATGTACTGTGATCCGGTATGCGTTTCTTTAAGTTGTGTTTCACTATTTCACTTTTTTTTATGAAAAAAATTTCTAAAATACTGAAACACACAATAAATAAATAAATAAATATTATTATATAATTATAATAAATAATAATGGTTGGCAACCCTACTTTACTATATTTTTTTAATATTCTGACGTCAACGATTGGATGACAGCTGAATGATTCCTTAGCTTTGTTTTTTTTTTAAATTCAAAGCGTTAAATTCTGCTTTTGGTATGTTTACTCGATAATTGATTATAATATATTTTATGATTTGGATGTGTATATGTGCGTATATTAATACTGCCTACATACTGAATAATTGCTTTGATTTGATTTGAATTCATTTGAGACAATATCATGCTTAAAAGAAGTATCTACTTATGATAAAAACTCAAACTCGACTGTACTACCATTTGCCATTACGGGGTTCCAGTCCCTACAACCCGGTTCCTACATCAGATTAGCTTGATACTATATTATCGCATTGTCATCAAAGATACACCAGGACACCAAATGTGAGTCCAATGCAACATCAGGAAGTGTTTCTAATTTAGTTTACAAGATTTGGCCCACACGAACTTATTCATACCTACTAACACGGCTAACCTAATAAAAGCTTGTAAACATTAATAAGATCGTTTAAAAAACTAAAAACAACCGTCTTCAATGCCGCGCTATTAATTTTCAGTACCAATTTTGAGGTGTTTATCTCCATATCTCTAGAGATACTCATCAGACCTCGATAAAATTATCATGGTACCACACTTGGGATATCTCCTTTCTAACAAAAAAATAAATAATCAAAATCGTTTCATAAACGACGACGTAATCCGCGAACAAACATAAAAAAAATAAAAACATATATACGTTGGAATTGAGAAACCTCCTCCTTTTTTTGAAGTCGGTTAAAAATATTATTTAGCCTCAAACTTTATGTAAATAATTAATCAGTAATGTTATAAGTACAAGCGATAACAATACATACTATCCCAAACCCGACTGTCCTATTTGTCAATGACAAATTAATTGAATTGAAATAGAATGAACTCCGTAATGACAAATTGTCATTATGAAGTTCCAGTCCGTAGAGCCCAGATCCATCATCAGGTCAACTCGAAAGTACCATCATAATAGTACCGTACCTTAATCAGTAAAATAAAAAAATCCTCGTTTCACTGCTATCTTCAACTTCTAGACTTACACATTGCCATCTTAGACCGCATCATCACTTAGCATCAATTGAGATAATTATCAAGTTTCTTAGTTTAAAAAAAAATTTGCTAATACTCACACCATTTAAAATAAAAATAAAACTTTGTTCAAACTTTACATTGTTTTGCGTCAACAATAGGTACTTGAACAGTTTCTACAATAAATTCAAGACTGTAAGGACCAAGGAACAGTAATGGATGACAAAGGAGTCCAACACAGCCGTAACGAGTTGAAACTAGTCACAGAATAAATAGTAGTATGAGACCTCGTGGACAATATATAATGTAATTACAGTATGGGCAAATGTGCAATGTATACAAATGTATATCTGTAGAATCCTTTGTCTTATAAATTGTAAACTTTTAACTCTCGCGATTGAACACATAGTTATAAATATGAAAATACAGAACTATTCTATTCAAATTAATCAAAAACAAAAAAACAAACAACAAATTACAAGATTTATAAAACAATAAATTAAAATGTATAGTAAATAAAATTAACAATTGGATTTGGATCCCGTATTGTAGTTTACTTATAAAGTTTACAATTTACCGAAAAATAATATTACACTTTGTAATTTGGGGATATCAGCAATGTTTTTTCCATAGAACGCTTTATGGGAGATATGATTCATATAGGTCGCTTAAAATGAAGGTAAGGTACTTAACATGTTTATCAGATGGACCACTTCATAAATACCTACTTAAGTCTCTAATGTATAGGGAACACATTATTACAACACACAACACAGACTCGAGCTTCTCTATATCTATATCTATAATGTATTTTTACCAAAATATAGGTCGCGCTGCCATCCTCGACCGCATCATCACTTACCAACTGGTGAGATAGTGGTCGAACACTAGCCTATATGATATAAAATAATTAAGATAGTTTAAAAACTAAAACAACCGACTTCAATGCCCCGCGAGTCAATTTCAGTAGCAAGTTTGAGACGTTTATCGTCATATCTCTGGAGATACTTATCAAGTCTCGATAAAAATAAAATGAGACTACCTCGGAAACGTCTTCTACCGATTACAAAAAGAATCATTCGAATCGGTTCAGAATTGACGTAGTAATCGCGAAACATACGAAAAAAAAAACATACAGACGAATTGACAAACTCCTTCTATTTGGAAGTCGGTTGAAAATTAAAATAAATAGCCACTGTAATTTCTTTTTTATGCTTTCCTAGCTGGTGGTGCACCTGCCCCGTGGTTTTACCCTCGCAGACATCGTCGCTGTGGGAATATCTGGATAATCAGTATCCCATATGTTATTTTCAGGTCTATGCTATCTACATACAATATTTCATCTCAATACGTTAAGTATTCTTAACTTGAAGAAGTAACAAACATTGACACAAACTTTCGCACGATTAATTTATACTTTACAAGCTGAGTTCAGCGGATTCGCCCGCGTTAAAAAGTATACTAACAATCCGTCTGCAAAATTTCAACTAAACGGTCCAGCCGAGTGACCGCGAAAAAGTCCCAAACAAACAAATATTACAAACTGAGTTTCGCATTTATAATATTGGTGTTGTTTACGTTGTGTAAGCACTAACTTATAAGAATTATTGAATATTTAAAGAGTCTTAGAGCTCTTAAGCTTAAAGCATAGACTTTAACCTAACCTTTTAAAATCCATTAAGAAATGCCAATGTCTTAAACGGGACCATTGAGGGCCCATAGTACAAAAGAACCGATAAAATGTCAGGCTATTTATGATCACATACCAAATATTAATGCCATTACTTTGAAAATAGGCATTAACCACGTCTTTGATACTGTAGTAAATTATTTTTAGTGATATCTGATCGGCGTTACGGGGCTTAATGTATCGTGCTACACAGCGAGTGTTCGTGCAGTCGGTACGGGGAAACAAGGCGCTCGCAGTAAGCATCGAGCTGCTTGTTGCTCGCTGTGAGTGCTCAACTGTCGGTTTTTGAGCGAATACTTTGAGTGTTCCACATACATACACCACATAAAAGATAATAGTTGGTGTTACGCGCAGGAGCACAGGTGAGCCAAGAGTCAGAAACCAGTTTTACATAGATTATAGAGAATACACGGCGAAACGTATCATGCTCACTGCGAATGGTACATTACGCCCCGTAACACTGATCAGTACCCACTTTTAGGCTCAATGCAGACTGAATTGGCAGCGACGCGACCATCAGTTTTAATAACAAGGCATTAGAAACCTTATAAATAATAGTACAAGATGTAGAAACGCTTGATAGAATGAATCACGCGAGACTGCTCGAGCCGGTGCGAGTCAAGTTTTGCGTGGTTCAGGCTGCCTTGAGCCTTAGGTGACATCACAAAAAACACGCCATTGTAACACGATATTTGTATCTTCCATCCGGCCACTGCACACCGCTTTGCAAATTCATCGCTCAACCTGGCCCCAGGGCTTCGTACGATACAATTACCGTTTTCCGATCTCTACTATAGAACCAGTCTATCCCAGCAGTTATTACCACTTCAGATTCCCAATCTGTTGAGATAAGGCAATCACCTTGTTATAGTAATCCTACTAATATTTTATTTGCAAAAGTTTGTATGTTCGTTGCTCAATCACACAAAAATGGCTGAACGTATTTGATTGAAATTTGACATACTTAAAGTTTATAATATGGATTAACACAAGGAATACTTGTTTTTAAAGCATTTATTAACGTTAATGAAACCGCGGGGCACAATTACACTTATACGAGCTGCGCTCCACGACATCGTCCGCGTTGAATAGTATTCTATGTCCTTTTCTATTATTAATCGACTTCAAAAAAAGGAGGAGGTTTCTCAATTCGACCGTATGTTTTTTTTTTATGTTTGTTCGCGGATGACTTCGTTATCATTTATGAACCGATTTCGATTATTCTTTTTTTGTTGGAAAGGAGATATCTCAAGAGTAGTACCATGGTAATTTTATCGAGGTCTGATAAGTATCTCCAGAGATATGGAGATAAACACCTCAAAATTGGCACTGAAAATAATAGCGCGGCATTGAAGTCGGTCCTTTTTAGTTTTTTAAACGATTTTATATTGGCTATCATCATCATCATAATTATTATCAGCCAATTTCCGTCCACTGCTGGACATAGGCCTTGCTCATGGCACGCCACTGAGCTTGATCTTCAGCCATTCGTTTCCAACCGTTTTTTTTAAACTTACTCGCAATGTAGGTTGCACATTACTAGTTTTCTTGTTAACCCCTCCAACTAAGCTAAATATGCTTGTGTCTGGAGTGGGTTCACGTCAATAGTGCCATGGATGGAAACAAACTCACGACCTCTCGATAGCCAGGCCGACGCCTTAGCCATTGGGCTATTGCTTTTGCTGCATTGGCTATCACAATCCAAAATTTCAACTAAGTCGGTCCAGCAGTTTGGCCGTTAAAAAGACACAAACAAACAAATATACCAACTGACTTTCGCGTTTATAACATGATGTTGATTGTAAATGGTGTCATCTAGCGAGCAAATGACAAGACTTGATCTACTGCATCTAGTCTGTATGAACTGTTTATTTGCCACTTGCTGATTATTTTCACGTTTTTATTTATTTTTTCTTGTGTAAATGTAAATGAGAGAAAAGAAGTTTCGAATGAATCGCTATTATTTTTCTTTCATAATTAACTGCTAAGTAATTACTTACTGGTTATATTTAAGATTGCTTTCTTAATCATCTCTTATTATGATGTATTTATTCAGAATATTTTTTGTTGAAAGCTTAGTAATTAGAAATATCCTAATAACAAAAAGTAATATACTTCAGTTTATTTTATGCTTAACAGTTAAAATCACATTTATTCCATGTTTATAATGAATAAATACGGAGAAGCTTGATCAGAAATAATATTAAAAATGTTATTCTAAAAACTAGTTAACACTAGGCTCAAAGGAATAGAACACATTGTCATCTTCAATTTTTTCTAGTAGCTTAGCGTTTTTAAGTCAAGAGCGAATAAGTATCTTAAAGGCATGCCTGATATACTGTACACCCTCGATCACATCGTCACTTTTCATCAGGTTGCAACTCGGTAAGCATTCGACAGTCATCATCATCAATTCGTTTTTTCATCATCATCGTCAGCCTATACTCGTCCACTGCTGGACATCTCTCTTCAATAGTACATTAGTGAGCATGATCATCGGCCAATCTAAGCCTGATATTGCCAGCCAACTTGCGAATATCATCGCTCCTTATAGTCTAAGGGCGTCTTTTTACTCATCTGGTCCTACGCTACATTTACCAAATCTCAGTCTCCGCTCAAGAACTCATTTACCACAGTTTACCAAATAGGTTGTTTGTCAAAACATAATTTCTAAATGGTATCAACTAATAGTAACAATTTTGTATCACCGTTAAAACAAACCGACTTTCATGTTTTACAGGTTACAGAAAAACTCCACTTAAAGCGCTAAACTATTTGTACTAAATCTCTCTACACCTAGAGTAAACTTCACAAACTGGATATAGGTAACCAGTAAAATCCAGTGCGAGCCGGTTAATCCGTACATCTGTCACGCGCTACTGCCGCCAAATTAAATACAAACAGAAACTGAACTTTTGTTTTTGGGGAAAAATATAATAGTGGGTGTATTTTGAAAGTGGTTTTTGGCAGCGGGTCTTGACGTTTGAGCATTGTTATTGGTTTATTAAATAAACTTTATTTTTAAATTGTTTGAAGTTTATTCCGTATGCGGCAAAGTGTACTTTTTTATGGAAATAAGACAAGCGAAACGCACCAATTTGGCTGAAATCTTAGCCACAGGATAGCTAATAGGGTAAAGTTAGGACTTCTTTCTTTTATTTTTAGGGTTCCGTAGCCGAATGGCAAAATACGGAACCCTTATAGATTCGTCGTGTCTGTCAGTCCGTTCGTATGTCACAGCCACTTTATTCCGAAACTATTGGGACTACACAGTTGAATCTTGGTGTGTATAATTGTATTCTCTAAACCGCTTTTCAATTTGTATACAAAAATAAAAAAGATTAAGGGGGGCTTAAGATTAAGATTAAAAAGATTATTTATTATTAAAGATTAAGATTAAAAGATTAAGATTATTATTCCCCATACATGGAAATTAAACAAAAAAAAAATTTATCAAACCTATACGCGGGTTGGTTGTCTATAGATAGGTCTTTAAAAATAATATTGAGGTTTCTAAAACTATTTTATAAATGAGTCAATTGTTTGAAAGTGAAGAAACTGTTCTAAAGTTGTAAAATGTGTGTCTCCCCTTCCCCTCTAACTTTAAAAATTAGGGAGTGAAAAAGTTAAAAAAAATATATGCTGTAGATCTCAATGAACACTGTCAACAAAAATTGGTTTGAACGAGATATAGTCAGCAATTTTTGAGATATAGTTCATTTTTACAACTGCAAATATAAGTTGTGTTTGTTTTTCATACAAACACTATGAAAAACGAAGATAAATTTTTACGCATGGCCAGTTTATTTTATACATCGTACATATACATAGGCTAGCTTAGACCATTATCTCACCTGATAGTAAGTGATGATATGAGAGAGAGATATGAGATGTATGCGGTCGAGGATGCGTGCACCTAGAATGGAGCAGGCTCTCAAGCACATGGACTTGGGCTTATTTAACGAAGCGTGGAGCTCAGATAGGCGTGTTATAGTTACATTCCATACTGTTAGAGTGAACGCGACGTGACAGTTACTGTCTTAAGCTAATTGAATTGGTTCGTTCTTTCGTTCAGTCTCTGTCACGTCAGGTTGGACGGGGATTGGATTCCAGTGTATGTTCTGACTTCATAAGATTGGACTTTGTATTGAAAAAGCCTTTTGTGAACCTAAGCGTGTAGGCATTTTAGCTTTATGTTTCCTTGTGCGTGTGTTTTTATAAACATAGATAAAGTATAAATTACCTAATTAGACATGCTTACAAACGTATTTATATAGGGGCATCTTTAGCGGTGTTGTGCACTTTTCTTGGGATGGTTAAAAATGTTAAGCTCGCGTCAGGACACGGCGTCAGAACACGTGACTTGATTGAAAATTCGTAAGACGGAGGGAGTGTAAACCAAATGCATAACGTTAATGTTCAAGTTTTCACTTCTGCCGACACTCCCGGAGTGCAACCCGTTGTCTTTTTTTTAATTTGGTTTGAACACTATACCGCCTGGTGGTAAGCGGTGATGTGGTCGAAGATGAAGAAAACGCATAGGTCTAGAATACTCCGACTCTAAAGGGTTGTGTGCTGCCGCAACACTGTAAGGTCATGGCGGCAGATTTTCTCTTAGAAGGTAGAAAGCTACTTCTTCAAATTAGTCGCAAGTCAGACGGAACACCGATATAATACTCCTACCACCTTGTGTACTGTAATTTATAACATAGGTCATAATATAGGGGAAAAATAATCTAGTTTTTTTATTTTAGATAGCAAGCGTTTGACCACTATCTCACCTACTACTATCTGACCAGTCTTAATATCTGCATTCTAAAAGCTCGTTAGCAGAGAATATTAATAAACAAAAGTTATGTCATACAATCAGACATCCTTAATTTTGACCGTATTACCGTAGATTATAAAATGTAGTATGTGATTCTGGTCTCTGCAAGTGGTCCTAAGTGGGCCTAAAATATTGTGAGAAATTCTCAAAACAAATAACAAAAAACAAACAAAACCAGAACACTAAAGAACACCTAACACGTTCAGCGCTCGACCGTAAACTTGTCCCACTTGTCGCGTAAATCGGGACCGCGCGGTTCTTTACTTATTTAGCGTCCCGGATTGTGTCCCGCTTGCGCTCAATAAATATTGATCTCGAATAATGGTCTGATGGTGGTCACGGTACTGGCCCTATTTATTTTTTGTTATTATCTGATGTAAAAAATGGTCACATTAATTTTCACAAAACTTAAAATAGGTTAAACCTACGTCAAACTCGAAAATTCCATTATATGCGATGTGTAATCGTAGGTTTTTTTATAACACAGGTGATACCTAATATATATTTTTTTATTTAATAGCTTACTATCAAAGTGGGTTGTACATTACTAGTTATCTTGTTAACCTCCAACTAAGCTTATTATGCTTGTGTCTGGAGTGGGTTCACGTCAATAATAAATGAATAATTTTGAGGGCCCGATGGCGTAATCGGGAGAACGGTCGGCTTTGATGCCGTGGTACCGAGTTCAAACCGCCGTGCACCAATGGATTTTTCTGTAGAAAAAATTATGTGCGCTTTTCACAGCCCTCCGGGGAAGGAAAACATCGTTAAGAAACCAAAAACCCCCGCATGGTGGTAAGACACTATCTAGTGTCCGCCTGGCCAGCTACCACCCTCAAGTTAGAAAATCTGTCGCCAAACATCTAATGTGTTCCGGCAGCTATCCTTGAGAGCCAGTTTCCATTCTAGGCCTAGCGTGCTTTCCGTCTTCGACCGCATCATCACTTAACAACAGGTGAGATAGTGGTCAAACGCTAGCCTATAAGATATAAAAAAAAAAAAATGTAATGTTTAGGAATATAACCAACGACCTCTCAATTGCCAGGCCAACGTTTTAGCCATTGGGTTATTGCCGGTTCCGAATAATTGACAGTTACCTGATAATAAGCAATATCGTCTACCTATATATGCATGTGAACGCCAAGAACAAAAGAAACTCGCCTTTTAGGTTATTCGTGCATGATTTCACCAATTTGTAGTCTCTTCTCAAAAACTGTCAAAAAATTAGACCTGCCCTGTACTTTACTAAAATCGCTAGATTGTTATCTTTATAAAATATTTACTCCAATAAGTATAGGATTTTCGGCCTATATCACCAGCCTAATGATGCATCACCACGTCGTAAACATTATCGCCACATAACATCTGATTAGATGAAGATCAGCGATGCAGTGTTATCTAAAGATGATAAATATTCCTATTTCGATACTTTCTAGTTATAACTACGACCTTAATCTGTAAACAGCCAAAGAAAACATCCACATTTTAATGATTATTCCCTGCTCTAAAGATGATCTCTAACATCATAAACTATTAATGATCGCCCGACCCTGGTATGCTTTTAATTCCTTACCAAAATAAATTATTTCTAATAATACCGCCTAAACTTAACCCTTTCGATCCCGCTTGTTACAAAGAGATAGTTGTGCAAGTATGCGAGCCGTGGTCAGTTTGACCCGCGGTTTGCACGGTTATTTGGTGTTGTAGGTAGGTACTTAGGACCTCTTTGGAACATCTAATTAAAGTTTTAGTGGCTATTCATTTTGTGGAACTAAGAAAACATACTTAAGAGGCAGACTACATAGAAAAGAAGTAAGGTGAGGACAAGGTGCGGACGTGACGTCTCCTAAATTCACTTTCCACCATCCAAATAATGACTGTCATCATCATTATCATCAGCTAGTGTCAGTCCACTGCTGGACGTAGGGCTTTCCCAAGATGCGCCACTAAGCCCGATATTCGGCTCTTCTTTTTCAGTCAATGCCCACCGCTTTGCGTACGTCGTCGCGCCACCTAGTCACAGGACGTCCTACACTACGTTTGCCGATTCGCGGTCTCCACTCTAGGACAAGTCTACTCCAACAGTTATTATATATAATAGTATATTAATAATAAATAATATGAGTGATGAATAATGAATGGTGAGTAATATTTGAAAAGAAAGCCTTTTCAAGATCCTCACCAAGTGCTACGAGTCGTAGCACCAGCTACGCTGTAACTCTTTATTAAGGTAAGTAGGATCAAAGCTAAAATCAAGTATTTTAGCCGTGGGTTTATCTCGAACAGCACGACGTTTTTGTTGTTTGTTGTTGTTTTTTATTTGCAACTTAGCACATTACAAACAGAGTTTCAAAGGCGTATATTCTAAAACAAAGCTTATGAGCTCTGAATCTCA
Source organism: Cabera pusaria (assembly GCA_954871355.1). Lineage (NCBI taxonomy): Eukaryota > Metazoa > Arthropoda > Insecta > Lepidoptera > Geometridae > Cabera > Cabera pusaria. The sequence goes on from OX940910.1 coordinate 18,964,658, forward strand.
CACTAGAGAAAACTTTGTGTTGTAAGATTCAGTCTCTTCCTGTAGTGATTCATTGAGATGTGGAACAAAAAAAATAAAGAAAAAGACTAAATGGTATCTTATACCGCAGACTAATATACTAGTCTGTGCTTATACCAATTAAAAACAAAAGATTACAGTAAAATATTAACAGTTTAACAATCCCGTGAGTGTCTATATGTGTTATATGTGTAAGTATGTGTGTGTGTGTGTGTGTGTGTGTGTGTGTGTGTGTGTGTGTGTGTGTGTGTGTGAGTGTGTGTGTTTATGTGTATGTGTGTGTGTGTGTGTGTGTATGTATGTATGTGTGTTTGTGTATGTGTGTGTAAGTCTATGTGTTAATATGTGTGTACGTGAATGTATCTATGAGTGCGTGTTTTTTTTTTTTTGGAAATAGCATAGAGAATTGTAAAAAAATTAAGATCTTTGAGATAGGGGCCTGTTCCCAGCACTAGACGACACGATGTAAATCTTTAGCAGACATCTGTTTATCAGAATATAAAATATAAATATCAGAATATAAAATATAAATAAATAAAGGTCAATAGGGGGCACAGTAAACTCATGAAGACTGAATTGCAGATACCTGCTAAAGATCTCATAGGTCTCTGCCGTTCCATACTTAGGGACAGGTCCCACAGCGTTATTTATCTACTCGTAATACCATCTCTGTCTCCTCATAGCCTAAAGACATGAGCCAGGTGGTTATTTTGCTCTTACAGACGCATCGTGTTGAGTTTAAAAGTTTTAATTTTCTATCAAGAGATCTGTATAAGAATACTCCTTTGTAGGAAAATGCGCGTTGGGCAAATTGGGTATTTGTTTTGGGGAGCATCCAAATATTACGTCTTGTGGATCGTCTTGAGTCGTTATTGCAAACAGTACTGCTAGGCTATTCTGTAAGCTATCTCGACAACGGAATCCGCGGTGAGATTTGAATTTTGTACTACGAAATTCAACCGTATTGCGAACGTGATACGATTGAATTTCAAAGTACGAAATTCGAATCTCACCACGGATTTCGTTGTCGAGATAGCTTACAGAATAGCCTAGCTGAGGGCGGTTTTGTGAAATCGTAGTGTGGTTGCTAGGATGTATAATTGACGAACACGAAGATATTTAGTTTCCTCATACAGACTGTTAGTAGGATAACGGTAAGGTTTTCTATATGCAACTTTCAGTAGGGCTCGTTGTGCTCTTTCAATTTTTAGAAGTTGTGTTTTAGATGCAGTACCCCAACAAACTATACAATAATTGAGAATCGATTGACATATGGCTAAATAGATAATGCGTTTAGTTGCAGGGTCTGCGGATCTGCTAAGTTTTTTGAAGATGTAAGTCATTTTACGTAGTCGTGCACATAAGTAAGAAATATTGGTTTCCCAGTTAAGATGCTTATCAATGACAATGCCTAGGTATTTTATATTTTCTACAGATTATAATTCAGAGCAATTGCATAAAGAGTTTGGTACTGTGTGACAAGAGTGGAGTTTCAGATTGATGGTTGGTGGTTTCCAGCGCTGATAAATATGGAAGGGTATGTATTTTGTTTTGGTTGTATTTAATGTGAGGAGATTAACTCGTAACCAGTGCTCGACTGCCGCCAGTCCTTCCTGGGCCACATCAACAACCTCTTGCCAGCTCTGCCCGTGGAAAATGATCGCTGTATCATCAGCAAAAGTGAAGATATTAGCCTGATTTAGTCTAAGCTGGCAGAGGTCATTAATGTAGACCAGAAATAGGGTTGGTCCCAACACAGATCCTTGGGGGACGCCAAAAGTAACTGAAGCATAGCTACTGCACTCCTGAGCTATTCGAACTCGTTGATGCCTATTACATAGGTATGACTGGAACCAATCTAGAGTAACACCACGAATACCAAGTAGCTCGAGCTTACAAAGTAGTATCGGCCAAGACACTGTGTCAAATGCCTTGGCTAGATCTAGAAAAACACCTATGCATTTACGCCCTGAGTCTAGTTGTTCAGATACATGATCCACAAGAGAGACCACAGCATCTTCTGTAGACTTACCTGCTCTAAAGCGAAACTTGTTTTTGGGATAGTAAAGTTTTATACTACTGTCTTATCCTTATCCATTGGGCTATTGCCGCCTCTAAAACTGGCTGGCTAATGCTTAGGGCAGACATATAATGTCTTAGTCTGATACTAAGGCAACACACTATGAACAGTGACCACCGCGTGACGTGCGCCGACGAGCGTAGCGAGGAGGGGAGCTGCGACATATAAATATGACAATAGCTGGCACGTGCTGGAGGCACGGCAAGGAGCTAATATGCAAGTGTGTTAGCTAAAAGCATGTGAATTCCGGCTTTAAGCTTAATCATTCTTTAAAGCGTGCATTTAATTTTTTTTATCAGATAACCACGTCCGGAAATTCTCGAAATTAACTGTAATTTGCGCCACTCTTAATAAAAAGGAAAAGGACAAGGAGTGTCGAGAAATTAAATTAAACTTTAATTAAAAAGCTTCAAGACAATTGATTTCGCAAGGCTTTTATACTTTCCTACAATAATATATTTTCAAATTAATCATAGAATTAACTAAACGCCAGACTGTATGTTGTCATTGTTGGACCCAATTAGCTGCAGTTTTGCATTGGGATAATCAGTATGGCAAGAGTAGAATAATATTATTATGACAAAGGACAAGCGAACATACTAAATGCGTTCCTCGGCTACGGCTGCGTCAAAGCGTCTCCTTTCTCCTAACTTGCCGGTATACAGTAACAGTGCAAGTGCCCTATCGATTGTATATAATTTCAGCTAAGTAAGTCGAGCCGTTTGACAGTCTAGACTTTGTTATCAAACGACTTCCAAAAAGGAGTTCCTCAATTCGTCTGTATGTTTTTTTTTCTTTTTTTTTTTGTGTGCTTGTTACGCGATTACTCCGTCAATTCTGAACCGATTCGAATATTTTTTTTTGTAATAGGTAGGGTACATTTTCGAAATGATCCCATTGTAATTTCATCGAGATCTGATAAGTATCTCCATAGATATGATGACAAACGTCTCAAACTTGATACTGAAATTGACTCGCGGGGCATTGAATATCGGTTGTTTTAGTTTTTAAACTTATTTATTATATTATGTCAATTATTTATTGTATATATGTCTATAACCTCTATACTGTATAGGTTATATACAAACTAACTTTAGAATAAGACCCTCTTTGACTTTCGGGCGAGAGGGAGTCGGTTGAAATCCTTGCAAGGGTGTTCGGCCACAGGTGTTAAAAGCATATTATATTGATGTTCCGTCTGACTTGCTACCAAAAAGTAGCATATCACCGCCAAGGAAAAATCTGCCGCCATAACCTTCCGCTATTCCGGCACAGTATCTTCAGATTGGGGGTTTCTTTCCCCATATTGAGGAAAAATAAAAATTTTGGGGAATAAATGGGGAAATGAAAACTGTGGAGAAAAATTTGGGGAACGCTTTTAAAATAATATAATATCGTTTGAAAACTAAAAAAGAACCGACTTCAATGTTCATTTTCAGTACCAATTTTGAGATGTTTATCTCAATATCTCTGGAGATACTTATCAGACCTCGATAAAGTTACCATGGTACCACACTTGGGATATCTCCTTTCGAACAAAAAAATCCACGAACAAACATTAAAAAAAAAATATATATATATACGGTCGAATTGAGAAACCTCCTCCTTTTTTTGAAGTCGGTTAAAAACAGTACAGCGCCTCTAGTGGTTTTCACATTTCACTACATTTAGACCAATCAGGGAGCCAGAACACATCAGAATAATTCGAAAACTATGTGAGATCTGTCAAAATCGTTTACGATGAAAACTCGTACTAAAGGTACAGGCGAGATATAAGTCAGCGCTACCCATTTTCAACCAACTTCCAAAAAGAAGGAGGTTCTCAATTCGTCTGTATGATTTTTTTTGTATGTTACGCGATTACTCCGTTAATTGTGAACCGTTCGAATGATTAATGATGTAATCGGTAGAATACGTTCCCGAGGTAATCCCATCGTAATTTCATCGAGATTTGAAAAGTATCTCCAGAGATATGACGATAAACGTTTCAAACTTGCTACTGAAATTGACTCTCGGGGAATTGAAGTCGGTTGTTTTCATTTTTAAACTATCTTAATTATTATTGCGTAAAAAAAACCTATAAGATATAGGTACATCTCCATACATACCTGGATAAAAAGGGTTGCTATTTATTTATTTAGTCTCCTCATGCAAATGTGTATTCAATATTCAGGTTAATGCCATTTGGACGGTCAGAGACGAATTTCCATCGGGGGCCGGTTCTAACCTGATTCCACCGGTTCTAACCAGTGAGGGTCGATTTATTTAAGCATGTGCGGTTTTTATTAAGGATATAGGCGGTAAAGTGTCGCAGATTTATATTTAAAGGTCGTTTTATAAGGCAATATAGACATTACAGGGAGTATATAATTTATAAAAATAATAACGTTTTGGAAAGATTTACAGGAAATGTAAATAGCCTGTAGGAAATATGATGTTTCCTTGAAGTGTCTCACACTTTATATTTTTTTTAATTGTTAACCTGCCATCGATGCATAATTGGGTTAACAAATGCAATCCACAAATTTCGTCGTATCGATGTATCGAACCGTGGCTTAATTGGCAGAGCACCTGGACATGTAATCCGGGGGGTGCGGGTTCGAGTCCCGGCGGTACGATGAAATTTTGGATTGTGTTTAACAATTTAGCCTGTAGGAAGTTTAAGTTAAAATAAAAACGTATTTAAATATTACAAGCGACCCACCCCAGTTTTGATTTAATCATTCGAAGATTGCCTGAAAGTTTCCTCAAATCATTTTTGCTGTTATGGATGTCCATATAGAACATACCTACGTAAACATAGAATATAAAATAAGTAATTTTTCAAAAAAAGTAAAACCGACTTCATAACCACAAACGGGCACTCAAAATTGAAAAATAAATTACTTAAAATTATTATAAGCGCTACCCACTTATCTATTTGAAGTCGGTGCCAGCCAAGTCTAATAGGTAGTAGATAGATACTACCTACATGTATGTACCTACTTACTATCCTACATGAACCTACTTACTACTACTACATACATAGTATCTATCTACTGTCCAATAGACTTGACTGAATGCATCTGTACAAATCCGTAAGATTTTTATTTGTGTGACGAATATGAAACCGACAAAATTGTACAAAATATTTCGATGTAAGTCACTACACAGTCACATCAACTATTCAAATGGAACTACTGAAAGAATTCCCCAAAATGCGGGTAGCGCGAAAATTCATTCAGAAATTACCTTTCTCCCACCTCCGGCGTCCAATCTATGAAATTACATCGAACGTGCACTGTCATCGACAAATATTATATTTTACCTACAAAAAAAATCAAACCACAATAGAAACACATTTGGATGAAATAGGCTGATTTCACACTACTATAAAATTATTATATACAACCTAAAAATTTCGCCCTCTAGCACTTAGCCATAAGTGACGGTGAAATTTTGGATTTTATAATTAACGTAAAACAATATAAAATGTAGTGTTACACCCAAAATAATATCTACTGAATAATATGTCTCCACGTGTAGGTAAAAAAATTCTGAACAAATAATTAAGATCATTTAAAAACGAAAAAGACCGACTTCACATGCCGCTCGGAATGTTCAACCGTCTATGTCGTCCCAAAAGAAGGAAGGTTCTCAATTTGTCTGCTTGTTTACTTTACGACTCATTAAGATCTGATAAATATATCTAGAGGTCTAAAGATAAACACAACTCACTTTTTTTTTCCAAAATACCTATTAATAAAACTGGCCAAGTGCGAGTCAGCATCGCGTCTCTCATCGCACACTTAGGGAGGGTTCCGTACAATACGAAACATAACAGAGTTTCAACCTCATATATTTGATTAATTGATATTACCAAGAATATTTGGTTTGGTCGTGATCTAGAAAGACGGGGCTTGTTTACTAGCGCCATCTATGACATTTTGCCAAAACTAATTAGATAGATAGCGTTTAAAAACACGTTTTTTGTATGGTGACCCCCTTTGATTTTTAACTTTATTTTGTTTTTGGTATTTGTTGTTCTAGCGGCAACAGAAATACACCATCTGTGAAAATTTCAACTGTCTAACTATCACGGTTAATGAGCTATAGCCTGGTGACAGACGGACAGACAGACAGACAGACAGTCAGACAGACAGACAGACAGACAGACAGACAGACAGACAAACGGACAGCGGAGTCTTAGTAATAGGGTCCCGTTTTACCCTTTGGGTACGGAACCCTAAAAATGACCATCGCAGCATTTGAATATGTTTTTTTTTTTGTTACATGAACGATCTTACATTTTCTTTCTTATACTTTTTTTCCTTGATGTATTCTAAACCCTGCTTTATAGGAATTGGCTGGGCAGCGCAGGCTGCGCATTTTCTAAATTCAATATATGGAGGCACATAAACGAGTTCCTGCGGGCATTCCTTAATAACGAATTAGGTAGCGTTTGCAAAAATGGTAAGAATTTCTTCATCTACATCTTTTTAGGGTTCCGTACCTCAAAAGGTAAAAAAAGGAACCCTTATAAGATAACTTTCTTGTCCGTCTGTCTGTCTGTCTGTCCGTCTGTCTGTCCGTCTGTCTGTCCGACTGTCTGTCCGTCTGTCCGTGTGTCACCACTGATTTTCTAAGAACAGGTGGACCTAGCAAGTTAAAATTTATACCTAATACTAAAGTCTATAGTCCCTGTTTGGTCTATAAAAACCAAGGTCTTGAGTCGACACATTTCAAAGATATGGGCAAATTTAGATTTTCACGAAAACTTCTTAGTACCAAAAAGTACCTTAATTTTCAAACCGGAAGTACCCTATAGGTTTTGGGTCGATACCAATAGGGTACTTCCCGTTGACCTAGAATCATGAAATTTGGCAAGAAGCAAGGTCTTACAGAACAAATTAAGGAAAAATTCAAAAAAAAAAAAAAAATTGAAAATTAATGGGTGTCCTCATTCATACATAGTATGCGTCAATTAAGGTAGACCTCTGAGTTATATGAGCGCTGATACAATTTAGAGGTCTAGGTTAATTGGTTGGTACGGAAGCCTCGGTGGGCGAGTTCAACTCGACTTAGCCGGTTTTGATTTTAACCGACTTTAAAAAGAAGGAGGTTTGTCATTTCGCTTGTATTTTTTTTGTGTCTGTTGCCTCAACATTCCGTTGTTTATTTATCAATGATTTGGAACATTCCTTTTTTGTTTGAGATGGTTTGTTCCCCATTTGGTTCCATTGTTCCTTTTATTGTACCTACAACTCATCAAGATCTGATTAGTGTCTACTGAGAATAGGGATAAATACCTCAAACTAACTACTGATAATTTTTAGAAGTCGGGTTTTAGTTTTTGAAATTACCTCTTATTGGTTTTTAAACTATCTTAATTTTGACCACCATTTTAAACACCAATATTATAAATGCAAAAGTCAGTTTGTTTATTTAGGCCTTTTTTACGTTCAAACGTTTCAACCGAACTGGTTGAAATTTTGCACAGAGATAACCAGTACAATGGATCAGGACAGGATACTTTTTAACGCGGGCGAACCAGCAGGGCGTAGCTAGTTAAATTATATTTCCAAAAATCAGTAAAAGAGAACAAAGCCACGTCACACAGCTAGTCTCCAAACCAATCTCCCCCACCAACATTGAACCGGAAATTGTAAAGTTAATTTAATAGATTGCATCCCCATGATTCAATCTAGAACGTTCGGCTCGCCCCACATTCAGCGTGTTTGAATATATTGATCACAAATTGTGTGGGAAAGGTAATATATACTACAATACGAAGATGCGTGGATCGAATCTTACCTTGGCGTTATTTTTACAAGTGTTTTGACCTACTTCCTTTCACACCGCGACGCGACGCGACGCGACGCGACGTGACGATGCTTGTGGTTTCGTGCTACGTCGCGAAAAGCCCTGCGGCGCAGCGCGGTGCAGCTCGAAGCCGCGCGATTCAGCGAGACGCGGGGCGCGGCCGAATTACCTCAATAAAATGTGTATGTTTTTGTGTTGTAAATAAAGTTCTCAGCCGGAAGCCGCGCGGTGCAACGCGGCGCAGCCTGTAGCCGCCAAATTAACACAATGAAATGTGTATTTTTTTTAAATAAAGTTCATTTCTGATATCACTCTCTTAAAAAGTGAGCGCCGCGTCTCGTCACGTTGCGTCGTGGTCTGAACTGACCCTAAGATAAGGTATAATTTGATGTATAAATGTATTTTATTTATTTATTATATTTCATTATTTCACAATTTTTTGGATAAAAATTGTCTGAAGTACTGAAACATGCACTGGGTTGCGGGTGCACGTAATAGTACGGTTAGCAACCCTACATTAATCAGGGGAATCAAACATGTGTTTTAAGTGTGACGATCGACGTCTAGATGGAAGCTGAATGCCTCAATACCTTTGTTTTTTTTGTAAATTCAAAGCAATAAGTTATGTTTCTGTTAAATCTATAGGTAATATTTTTTATTGAATATGATCTAATGTAATTTGACGTGTGTAAATGCAAATTTTTAATTTGCCCATAAACTGAATAAATGCTTTGACTTTGACTTTAGACCTACTTCCTAAAGTAAGGAATACAATCAATACCAATATTATAACTGCGAAAGTTGCAGTTTGTATATTTATTTATTTGTTTGGGACTTTCACGGTTAAACGGCGGAACCGATGTAGCTGACATTCTGCACAGGGATACTTTAGCCTAATCTATAATTCTGGCCAGTATTATAGATTAGGCTAAAGGATACTTTTTAACACAGCTAGTTCGTCGAGTATGCTTTGTTTTCTGTGGACCAATTTGGATGATTATTTACTTAAAGGTAAAACTGCGTGTTGGTCCCATACACTTTTGATAACGATCATCAGTTTGAAACCATTACTGTTCATGTGGAAACTAGCTAGGCATATTAAAAGAAGAAAAGTTTCGTCAACAACATTTTGTAAGGTTTGCCACCTGGTAGAGATCTCTCTAAGCGATAAAACGTATAATGTTATGTTAGGTTTTTTTATGTTAGGTTATGTTTGTTAGGCCAAGTCAAAAGTACCTATAACCGGCGAGCATGTATCGCCTTCATACATGCTCATGAAAGTGGAAGAAGATGTATGTATGTATGTATGTATGTATGTATGTTTGTATGTATGTATGGTATGTAAAAGCAATAAAGTGTTCTATCTATATTCATATCTATGTATGTATCTATTTTGATACTTTTAGCACGAGTCCTTTTCAGCCGACTTCCAAAAACAACGGAGGTTCTCGATTCGTCTGTATGTTTTTTTATCGGTTTTGTAATCGGTAGGGTGCGTTTCTGAGGTGGTCCCATTGTAATTTCATCGAGATCTGATAAGTATATCTTGAGTTATGACGATAAACGTCTCAAACTTGCTACTGAAATTGACTCGCGGGGCATCGAAGTCGGTTGTTTTAGTTTTTTTATTATAATAAAAGGTAACTGGACTAGGAAGACGCTCGCCTGATGGTAAGCGATAAAGTCAACCTATTACAGATACAGCGGCTAACACTCAAATAGGTATTTCAAATATTTAATAAAATAAACCGCAAAATAAACACGAAAATGTGCACAGTCCAAAATAAACAAATTAAACTTAAGAACAGCATTAAGCTTGAAAACGTTTAACGATTACGAGTATTGCTTATTTTGCGTTTTAATATTAAATTATAATGATAAAATCTGGCTCGCGGCGAGCAATTTATTTTATGTATTTAATGATAGATAAGCTTATTTTATTATCCATGCAAGGGGATGGTTGTAAATAACAATGTCATAAAATCAAGACGGCGGAGTTTAGAATATTTTTAATGCCTAACGTATTTATTTTACGGAATACTTTAAAACAAGGATTTTAAGCAAAGTAGGATGTCTTACTACTTAGTTGACAAAGGGAGCTTTTAACTAGCCATTTCTTCAACCTTCAAGAATACCGTGCAACTGCGGCTTGCGGCTTACGGCTTGCGGCTTTTTTTTAGTATATTGTTCGATCTGTCCGCTAACGTGATCAGAGAATTTTATTTTTCTAACGGTATTTATGACTGTTCAATTTAATGTATGTAGTTTAGAAAGGTAAGATTGTTACACCAGCATTATATATTATTTAGCTATTTATTACGTTTTATAACCTTTGTGGTTATATCTATACAGTACCTATTGTAGAAAATGTTTTCGGTTATCGTTATTGCTCATAATTTCATGCAAGTAGCTTGCCGCAGTTACAAAGTATTATCTTCAGAAGACGAGGTACGATATTTGCGCTTCTTTCAATTCCATCTGTTTTATCGTTACTTAACGTCAGGTTTTATTTTTTATTTTTTTATATTTTTTAGGCCAGCGTTTGACTACTATTTCACCTGTTGGTAAGTGATGATGCGATCAAAGATGGTAAGCACCCTAGGCCTAGAATGGGAACTGGCTCTCAAGGATAGCTGCCGGAACACATTAGATGTTTGGTGACAGATTTTCTAACTTGAGGGGGTGGTAGCTGGCCAGGCAGACACCAGATAGTGTCCTACCACCATGCAACTGTGAATTATGGTCAAGTGCTTGTTGGCCCGATATAATAAAAATATATTATTTTACAATATATTATCTAACCATATACACGATTTTTATAAACCAGGACATTAGAAAAGCGGATGTCTTATACCGCTTAATTGAAGAGCGAGAGTGAGCTCCCAAAATATGCCAATAATTTCAACTCTTGCCGCAGATTTAACGTACTCTGTTCGGAATTCACATTAGCTTCAGACTCTCATTCTGATATTAGGACTCATACGTATTAATTTAACCTGTATAATTGGGGGGTGGACAGGAATAAACCAGAAAAACTATGATCAATCGAAATAGGAAGACGTTGAGATAACCTTGTTTAAGGACACTAAAACATTAAATTCCGACATTCCCTCCGCTAACCGAATTTTGAAAAAAGCCAAACGCACAACTGCGCATTGGTGAGCGATGCATTATTTATCATGTGATACTACATCTGCAATCAAATCAATTTCAAAAAGCTGGTGTGGCCGCAGAAGCAGCTGAGAACCTCAAAAGGCGCAAATATAGTGGTTTAGACAGCTGCTACCTATTTGTGCCTTTTGGGGTTGAGACTCTAGGACCGTGGGGACCGGGTGCACACAGCATTTGCAAAGATCTTTCCACACGGCTGGTTGAAACAACACAGGACCAAAATGCCGGCATGTATTTAGCTCAGAGACTAAGCATCGTCATTCAACGGGGGGATACAGCCAGCATTTTGGGAACTTTACCTACTGGTAGTGGTTTGGTAGACCGAATTTTAGATTTTATGGTTTTTTATTAGGTATATTTGTTTGTTTATAGTTAGGTAGTGTTAAAATATATTAAAGTATGAAATATTATGTGAAACTTTAAATGGTACTTCTGTATCAATAAAAGCTAAGTCACATAAAAAAAAACAAAATTTCAAGTTGTTGTTTTGTTAGTTGTTATTTCCACTATTAGATGTGATCTCCATATCTCTTGAGATACATATCGGATCAGATTCAGATTCGCAGACAAAAAAAAAACAAAAAGAGTGTTTGCAGAAAGCTACGTGTTAGAAGTGAAACAACTTCCAAGTACATTCAATGTATTTCTCAACATCACTAATTATTATTTTGTACAACTCCATCTGTTGAACTTAGCGGGATGAATGCCCGAATGATAGCGAATACGTCTTCGTATTTGCAATAAAAACATAAATAAATTCATTTATTTATTACAATACAATAGTGGGCGTTTATAAATATAAAATATAACATGACGAAAATCCAAGCCCTTTTCTTGTGACCTAAATATAAAAGAAGAAGCCAGTGCAACCAAAGAGGAAGAGAAGAAGGAAGAAGTTGGAACTGTTGGAGGCCACTGCTGAGTACGCTGACGGGTTAGCTGGGCCTCCCCGAAAGAGGTCTCACCCGGCGCGGCCCTGTCACCCCAGCACAAATAGTGGTTTCCAAGATAACAGCTAACAATTTAAGCCATTTCACCTCAACAAATGACCCGCTCATAGTTATGAGCAAGAGTTAAAGCCAGAGGCTTGCGTTATACCCTGAACCCCTTTCCCTACATCCAAGGATGTGAGAAGAAAGCAGCGAACGAACAACGCTTACGTTACTTCCGTTGATTCGGATTGTGACGCTACGTCACATCCGTCAATTTTTTCTTCAAAAAAAGGAGGAGGTTTCGTAATTCAACCGTATAATTTTTTTTTTTTTTTTTTTTATGTGTGTTCAAGGATGATTTCGTCATTTATAACCGCTTTGATTATTCTTTTTTTTAAAAAAGAGATATTTTAAGTGTAGTACCATGGTAATTTTATTGAGGTATGATAAGTATCTCCAGAAATATCGATCAACATCTCAAACTTACAATTGAAACTGACTCGCGCGGCATGGTTGTCGGTTGTTTTAGTTTTAAACTATCTTATAATTCGAAGTATGTTGAAAATACTAAATGTTAAACGTACTGTAGTTAATTACAACAGTATCACTTATTATTTGGTAAAATACTGTTCCATTTTCGATAAAAACAACTGAAGATAACCACAACTGTATGGCACTGATGTAAAGATCCATTATGGATTTGGCTCACATCCAACATGACCCGTTGATACCATATATACCTATACATATATTACGTTACAGTTACAACGCAGTGACTTTTCAATGTCCTTGTGAATTATAAATAAGTAACATCAGTTATTACAAGCTTTATGTTTAATTCACGGCGAATTTGTTCGTCACAAATCTTACGATTGACTTTAAAGCGACTTCCAGGGGTTCGATTGAGCTGAAATTTTGCATACATGTGTAAATCGCGTGACATTGCAATATTATGATGACATGGTGCTGATCTGAGCAATTTGCGGAGCCTGGTCTACGGATAATTTTCCATTACCGTGCATGTATATCCTAGAAATGTGTATCTTCGTGAAACAACACCCACATTTCTATACAGAAGAATCGCGAACTGTGGGTAGAACATCTAGACAATACAACAGATTGTATTTGCCGTCTTGTCATTTAGATATATTTCAAAAAAATATTTATATAATGTCAATAAAAAATTATAATAAGTTGCCAACAGACATAAAATTGTTCAGCTTAAGTACTTTAAAAAAAAATTTGAAATTATGGCTATTGACTCACTGTTTTTATAGTGTAAATAAATATATGCAATTTAAATCTTGACTCATATTGTAACCTTATTTTGTATTGTAATTTAATAATTGATAAAATTTTAATATTTGGTGTGAGCATATTAAAATTAAATTCCAACGAACACAATAATTAATTAATTGACTGACTGAGCAATTGCATAAATCGTTGCACACTCTGAACTAGAGTAGATTGTAAGGACCATTATTATTTAACATCTATGTACCACCTACATGCAATAAATGAATTTTTGATTTTAATGATGGAGCTGGAAGGTGGCCAAAGGAACTCCTAAACTACACATATTATACCTGTCGTGTTTGGGCTCGTTGGATTTGTCTTGACTTACTCTGGTCCTAGGTTATGTTAAAGCTTGTGTTCAAAAAGGTTTTTTAAAATATTACTTGTTTTTATTGTATATACACAGTAATGATAATCTGTCTACATATAAAGACAAGTTACTGGGGAATATAGATACCGGCAAGGAATTCCATTCCTTAGCAGTACGTTTGATAGAAAAGAGGAAGAAAGAAAAATCATTTATTTAGCAATGAACTTTGAATACCATGAATCTAATATTAAAACAGATGATTTACGTTTACAAAAACCTAAAATATTAGAAAAGTACAACATGAGGTGCTATAAAACAGATCAGTCTCCTAGCAAATGTCACTATTTCCTGGATCGTAGAACCAGGACAATTTGGACTCTGATTTTCTTAAAGGCCTGAAGCGGGTGTTACGTCGTTGATTTTAGTGTTTGGCTGAATATTACAGACTGTTCTTACAGTAAGTGTGAGTAAGATAGAAACAAATGATAAATGATGAATGAAAAATGTTTTGTGCGGGTAGATACAGAAGTCTGCCATAAAGCGATGACAGTTATCTACTAGGTAAGCATGCTACATAGTCGATCACATCGTCAATTAACATGTGAGATATAATATCTCAATTGTCATTTTTAACCGTCTTTAAAAAGGAGGAAGAGGAGAAAACATCTCGTCTCCGCTTCGCAAATATCCGCACATCTTCACTTTGGTGTAGTCCAAGCCTTAACCACTTATCACTTCATAATAGGTAATGAAATCGCAGAGTCGTATCGCGTAGTCGTCGTAGTGCGCAGAACAACTGAATTTAGTCTAATGCACTCGCAACTATCCCAACTCAACTTCCGATTATCACTTAACTTGTCTTACTCGTTCTCAAAAACAACTTCGCTAAGAAGTCAGTAAATAAAACAGGATCCAGTGGTGTAGTGGGAGTTGTGGGAGAATGGTCGGCTTTGACGCTAGAGGTACCGAGTTCAATCCCCGCCATGAACCAATGGATTTTTCTACCGAAAATCTTATGTGCGCTTTTCACAGTGGCCCTCCGAAGGAAAAACATCGTTAAGAAACCCCTAACCCCCGCAAGGTGGAAGGACACTATCTAGTATCCGTCTGGCCAGCTACTACCCTCAAGTTATAAAATCTGTCGCCAAACATCTAATGTGTTCCCGCAGCTATCCTTGAGAGCGAGTACCCATTTTAGGCGTGTTACCATCCTCGATCGTATCATCACTTACCAACAGGTGAGATAGTGATATAAAATAAACTGGTCAAGTGCCAGTCGGAGTCGCACTAGTAGGGTTCTGTACCACACTACAGTATATTATAAGATCGAGCAAAAAATACCACTATCATATTTCGCCAGCAAAAAATAATAATTAATAAACATTTTATTTCTTATAACGCCATCTAACGTCTAACAAAGGTGTTAGGAATCGACATTTCAATATAACGCCATCTATGGGACGTTTACCTAACTAAGCGTTCATAAATGGCGTGAAATGCCGAAAAAAACACGCTTCTTGTATGGGGACCCTCTATAGTTTTTAACTTTATTCTGTTTTTAGTATTTGTTGTTATAGCGGCAACAAAAATACATCATCTGTGAAAATTTCAACTGTCTAACTATCACGGTTCATGAGAAACAGCCTGGTGACAGACGGACAGAGAGACAGACAGACAAACAGACAGACAGACAGACAGACGGACAGCGGAGTCTTAGTAATAGGGTCCCGTTTTACCCTTTGGGTACGGAACCCTAAAAAACCAGCATTGTCTCGTCTAACTCAATACCTGCACTGAATATAAACTCAATTCCTATTGCTATTCTCTGAAACAATGTCGGTGCACTGTAGTGCAAGGACACTGAAAACCTCCGAAAGCTTTTAAGCCCACGTCACGCCGGTATCGGTGGTCCACTGATTGGTAGAGCATAGACTAGCGGGGAAAAAACGTGGCAGTTTTGAACTATTTTGAAGTAAGTGTACTCAAATTAAAATAGATCACTCAGTTCAATCTTTTAGTATACTACTTTCAAACTAAATTATACAATAAGAATAAATCAACATAAGTACTGACTGAGCGAGCAGCCTCGCGAGGCAAATCCTCGGTCAGTCAGGACGTGCCTCGACTGAGGCAAATGCTCGCGCTGCCTCGCCCGAGCGTGCCGCGGCCCGAGCCGAATGTTGTCGGATTTTGTCGATGCTCAAAAGCGCCTCGTTAGCCGCATACTGACTGAGGCGGCCTCGCGGGGCAAACGTCCGAGCTGCCTCGCGAGGCTGCTCGCTCAGTCAGTACGCGGCTAATGTCATGTATCAGCTACTATAAAAATACAACTAAACGAAAGTTTGCGCTCACTAAAAAATGAATGAATTTATGAAGAATAATTTATGAAGAACTAGTCCTTGATTATTTTTTGCAGGTTATGAAGTCTCTCAAATGTTAATTTCAACCGACTTTCGAAAAGGAAGAGGTTCTCAATTCGTCTGTACGTTTTGTTTGTATGGTTCATCATCATTATAATCAGCCGGTGGCAGTCCACAGCTGGACGGAGGCCACTTCCAAGATACGCCACTGAGCCCGATATTCGGCACATTGGGAAGGATATGCCCTTTGTATGGTTATTCACCGATTACTCTGCCATTGAAGTCGCTTTTTTAACCGACGAAAAAAAACGGAGGCGGTTATCAAGTCAACGCGTATATATTTTTTAAGGCTGGTTTTAGTGTCACGCGTAGAGACGCGTACCGTCGGCGCTGATAGGCTGAATACGTATGGTTGCTATAGAAGCGTTTTAGAATAACGCCGACTCTCAGCGCTGACGAGTTCATACATTTCAGCTGTCAGCGGTGACGGTACGCGTCACTACGCGTGACACTAAAACCCGCCTAAAGTTTTTAAACTATCCCAATTATCAATAGGAGAAAGAGAAAATGTATACCTACTTTGCTATATGGCTGTAGAGTAAGTAGCATTTCGCTAGCGTAGCGTTAGACTGAGCTTCTTATAAAAAAGTGTGAGACATAATGGAATATCTCTCAGACGTACAAAACGCTCGATATGCACTGGCGTCCTGGCGCTCAGCGTTGACCGCTCATTCGTTTTGTGCCTGCCACGTGACATGACTTTGCTGTGAATGCTACATCGAGACTTGTCTCACATCTATTATATTTGTACTAAAATGTAAACGATACAAGATTATGTTTGATTTTTTATTTACCTTCGTAACCGACTTTACAAAAACGGGGGACGGATTTTTTCAGCATTACTGGAAGACGCTTGAAACGATTTGTAAAAAAAACTTAAAGCGTATAAGCGTATATATTCCAAGTGGTCCTATTTAAATTTCATCGAGATATGTTCAGTATCTCCAGAGATATATACCTCATTATACTAACTATAATATAGTTAACTCGGCACTAAAATTGATTAGCGTGACGTTTGGAGTCGATTCTTTAAGGTACGGCTACACCGCGGCGTCCTGCGACCGCGTGCGCGGTAGTTATCTGATTTTCAATCGTTTTCTGATTGCCATAGATCGCGTTTGGTGTGAACCAGTCGGTACAAATACTACTGCGCTATCAGATCGTCGCCTTGATCGCGCACGCAAGACGCCGCGGTGTGGTCGTACCTTTAGTTAATTTAAACAATCTATAATTATATATTATTGTAGACACAAACCATTAGTCACCTCAATTACATTAACACTAAATGTAGTGTAAATCATAATAGACCGGAAAAACGGTTAACCGGTTTATATACTGCAATGCCAATTCTCTTAGGTACCGGTTTGTGTATCATGATATTATTTTAGTTCTTTCCGAATCTTACCTCTTTCTGCAGAAGCGTCGGGCCACCCAAGAACAGCCAAGATGGCGACCGCCAGGATTGCTTTTAGCGCCATCTTTTGAGAGCACAACAACACGTCACAAACACATCACACACACTGCACTTTAACCATGTAACAAATACACAAACTTTGTCGTTTTCGGTTTTTTAAAACATGATGAGTCGATTTTCGTTCGAAGTGTGGCCTGCAAAAGAAAAGAAAAATATTAATGTGTGAAGTGTGTGAGGTACAAAAAACAACAATTTAATTTCAAAATGCGACAAAGTTTTGAGGGTTCAAAATTCAATTAATTTTGTAATTTAACTTTAAATTATTTTAACAATATTAATTGAGTCAACATCGGAAGAAGTAGCCCGTAAAGCATACTTTGGATGTGTATCCCTTATGAAACTATGGGGTGATATACTGGGGTAATTCAGTTAACGTAAATTCAACCTTTATTTTAAAGAAGAAAATTAAAAGAAAAAGAAAAATTATACGCAGACATGCGTATAATTTTTAAAATTATAGCGATGAAACATTTCGAACCGTTTTTAAAGAGAAGGGTTTCCTGACTCTGGCAGGGATTTTCATTTTAGAGCTTTGTTTATTTGTCAAGAACAATATGCAATACTATGAGCTAAAATCTGATACTCGTGCGAACTTACGTAGTCAATATTCTAAGAATCTGCGATTACCCAAAGTCAACAATAATATTTATAAACAAAAGTTCTTTTATAACAGGAATATCATTGTATAATCACCTGCCTTTATATTAAATAGAATTAAATAGTAGTTTATTTAAAAGACGACTAAAGGCCTGGTTAATTGAAAAAGTTTTTTATACTGTAAATGAATACTTAGATTATAAATGAAATATTAATAATGCATGCAAAAATTGTTGTTGATATGTATGAATGTACCAATTTTGAAATTAATGATCAATTCTACATTTATAGCACATAAAAAATCTTTATAATTAATTTTGTAATTCAATGTTTATTCCATCATGTTACATTATGCACACCTGATATGGTAAACTGTTATGTTCTTTTATGATTTACTATAATGTCACTATGTACTAACAGTTAAGCAATAAATATTTACTTTACTTTACTTTACCTATAAAATAAAAATAAATCGAACTCCTTCTGCACTCAAATTCGCTCAGATCAAAGCTTACAATTTTCCATTGTTTTTTTTTTCGATATCAAAAGGTAGCAGAAAAAGTGTTAAATATTCATTCCATCCATGTAAAAATAAATTACAAGAACCAATAAAAATAAAATGTTTTTTTTTAAATCGTAAAAACTATTAATCAAAATAATTGCCTCTAAAAAAATGTTTATTTTAGCGTGACAAAATCATTGAAAAATCTCGTTGACAGAATCCCTTTGGCAATTTTTCCAAACATGCTTAAAGACAACAACACAATTAACCGTTTGCCGTAAATAAACCAATATTATTATTCACCAAGTCTAATTGACATTTGGCAGCAGTAATCCATCACTAAGCGGGATCAAAGGTACCGGGAAGAAAATTTAATTGATCGTAACCTGACGCAAATGTAAACCGGAATGACGATAGATGGCGCTAGTGGTATGACAGTTCACGCAATGACGTCTACACTTATATTCTGACTTTTTAAATTAGTGTTTGGCTCTAGGACGATGAATTGTGATCCATCCTACCCAGGTGTGGCTATTTTTGGGGTATGCACGAAATACTGATGGTATCAATATGAATATTTTAAGGTTGTTTTACAGAAATTACGCCTACTAAGTGGAGCAATGTTTGTCGCAAGGAATATAATATACTAGTTTATATATTTTTTGTACCTATTCAAAAAATATTATGCAAGCGTACCAATCGTAGACAACGTCAACACCTAACGCTAGGTGAGAAAGTGATCAAACTCTGACATAAAATGAACTCACGAATTAACCAACCAATTCGGAGGCTCAGTAATAGGGTATCGGGTACCTCTTTGGGTATGGAACCCTAAAAAACAATAGTTTCGGCATGCTGTTCAGTACCAGCTAATTCTTGAGATGGTCTGACTGACTGGACCACTCATCTGGCAAGCTCTATTCCATCTAAAGGTGAGGACATAAAGAGGCAGGTTCCCGGAGAAGACAAACCTGTACCGATCCGTTCTGGTTAAATATTCCAATGTCTCCATCATACGCCCTCGCACATACAGAAACAGGTTGCAGAAAATGATGAAACAATGGAATATCTTACAAGTACCAGTACTCTGCGTCTGGTACTGGCTCGTTTTGTCCTCACCCTAATGCTACGCGTCCACTGGGTCGGCCTCGGACCGTACGGAGCGAAAGGATTCGTTGTTTTGTATTGATGTCTATGGTACAGCGTACACTGGATCGGCATATCTGTGCTAGAAACCGATATTTCTGCCTATGACGTCATCTGCAGTGAACACGCCAATAGGATTCCGATCGCTTCGAAAATAGCAAACTCGACTGCTTTGAATATTTCCGATGCTGTAGAGGCGGCTGCGATCGACATACTGTAAATACTGACGCTTTGTACGAAGCTGTAAGCCTAAGACATTCTGTAAGCACTCCGATCTCGACAAAGTCGACGCGTAGCTTTAGACCGCACCGTGTATTATCATCGGGTTGAGAAACCATTCTAGTTCTTCTCTGTTTAAGTCTAAAAAAGTTAAACTACTTTATAATCTCGTAAAACACGCGTCGATACACTTCTGCGTCATTTTATTTAAGTAACGAAAAGACAACTTTGCCTCAATTTAAAATTGAGATGAATATTTGTAAGTTTACGTTTCATTTTCCGTGCTTTAATGTAATGACGAAATGTTGCTTTGGGTCCGAATTAATGTAGGTTGATCGAGTTACTCCAACTATAAAAATATTTGTTACTTCTTCAC
Source organism: Cabera pusaria (assembly GCA_954871355.1). NCBI lineage: Eukaryota > Metazoa > Arthropoda > Insecta > Lepidoptera > Geometridae > Cabera > Cabera pusaria. Next base: position 18,985,001 of record OX940910.1, read on the forward strand.
GCTAAAACTAATCAACCGATTGGTGTAAAATTTGGTATGTAGATAGTCTAGCTAGACCCTGGAATAACACATATGGTACTTTTTATCCCTATATTTCTACGGGATCGATGTCTACTACGCGGGTAAAACCACGGGGCACAGCTAGTTATTCATAGGTGGTAGGAGTTCTGCTTTCGGCTACTGTCCACCTGAAGCATTTACTACCCATTTTGTAACATTCAAGATTTTCTTACGGCGAGATCCCACGACGCCTAATATCGCGCACAATGACCACAGTGACTCCACAGTCACTGGGCCCACGCCCAGTGGTGTAGTGAGCGAATGGTCGGCTTTAACGCCAGATGTACCGAACTCAAACTCCGCCACGCATCAATGGATTTTCCTATCGAAAAATGTATGTGCGCTTTTCACAGTGGCCCTCCGGCAAAGGAAAAACATCGTTAAGAAACCTCCAACCCCCGCATTAGGACACTATCTAGTGTCCGTCTGGCCAGCTACCACCATCAAGTTAAAAAACCTGTCGTCCAACATCTAATGTGTTCCGGCAGCTATCTTTGAGACCCAGTTCCCATTCTAGGTCTAGCGTGCTACCAACCTCGACCGCATCATCACTTACCAACAGGTGAGATAGTGGTCAAACGTTAACATGTATGATATAAAAAGTGCACACACAAGCACGCATGGACAAGCACGGTACATCTAACAGCAATAACGTGTAGGGTGTACATGTTTTGGTAATGAACATGTACCCGAAAGAAGTTTTTCTTACCCTGATCCCCCAGTAGTAGACCACAGTACAGACATTTGATCCCCCAGTAGTAGACCACAGTACAGACATTTGATCCCAGTAGTAGACCACAGTACAGACATTTGATCTCCCAGTAGTAGACCACAGTACAGACATTTGATCCCCCAGTAGTAGACCACAGTACAGACATTTGATCCCCCAGTAGTAGACCACAGTACAGACATTTGATCCCCCAGTAGTAGACCACAGTACAGACATTTGATCCCCCAGTAGTAGACCACAGTACAGACATTTGATCCGCCAGTAGTAGACCACAGTACAGACATTTGATCCGCCAGTAGTAGACCACAGTACAGACATTTGATCCCCCAGTAGTAGACCACAGTATAGACATTTGATCCCCCAGTAGTAGACCACAGTACAGACATTTGATCCGCCAGTAGTAGACCACAGTACAGACATTTGATCCCCCAGTAGTAGACCACAGTACAGACATTTGATCCCCCAGTAGTAGACCACAGTACAGACATTTGATCCCCCAGTAGTAGACCGCAGTACAGACATTTGATCCCCCAGTAGTAGACCACAGTACAGACATTTGATCCCCCAGTAGTAGACCACAGTACAGACATTTGATCCCCCAGTAGTAGACCGCAGTACAGACATTTGATCCCCCAGTAGTAGACCACAGTACAGACATTTGATCCCCCAGTAGTAGACCACAGTACAGACATTTGATCCGCCAGTAGTAGACCACAGTACAGACATTTGATCCCCCAGTAGTAGACCACAGTATAGACATTTGATCCCCCAGTAGTAGACCACAGTACAGACATTTGATCCGCCAGTAGTAGACCACAGTACAGACATTTGATCCCCCAGTAGTAGACCACAGTACAGACATTTGATCCCCCAGTAGTAGACCACAGTACAGACATTTGATCCCCCAGTAGTAGACCGCAGTACAGACATTTGATCCCCCAGTAGTAGACCACAGTACAGACATTTGATCCCCCAGTAGTAGACCACAGTACAGACATTTGATCCCCCAGTAGTAGACCGCAGTACAGACATTTGATCCCCCAGTAGTAGACCACAGTACAGACATTTGATCCCCCAGTAGTAGACCACAGTACAGACATTTGATCCCCCAGTAGTAGACCACAGTACAGACATTTGATCCCCCAGTAGTAGACCACAGTACAGACATTTGATCCCCCAGTAGTAGACCACAGTACAGACATTTGATCCCCCAGTAGTAGACCGCAGTACAGACATTTGATCCCCCAGTAGTAGACCACAGTACAGACATTTGAAATTCTAGCAATATTTCGTTTCGCCATGTTTCTTATAGGCTGGCATATTATGGCTTACTGTTAGGCGAGTTGTTAGTTATATTGCCTAAGATCCCTATTATTATAAATGACAAATGTAAACATTTATGGTTGTTTTTTTTAACACAAGCTTTATAACCCCCGACGTAAAAAGAAGGGGTGCTAAGTTTTGTGTATCTGTGCAACTGTGTATGTGTGTGTCTGTCTGTAGCAACGTAGCACAGATATAAACGGACAATTGAAAAATAGAGGTTTATTTTTTAATATTTCTTGTTTTATAACATGAATAGCAATCAACAAAACCGCATGATTTCAACGCTCCTGATATTGCGTGCAATCAAGTGTAACTACAATGAAATCTATCATGAAATAATAAGCATTTAACTTAATAGGTCCCATACAATATCAAAATATTAATAATAGCCAGCGGTTTTACACGCGACCAATCACTTTGGTTGTGTCGATGTTTCGTTTAATTATTGGTCGGACCACAGGTCTGACGGACGGTTGATGGTCGGATGAACGTGATTGGTAACGTCGAACGGTAATTTTCCTAATATTAGTAGATTGTTGATTAGTTGATTTGAATACCAAGTACCTATGAAGCTCTATTTAAAAACTAATAAGATCGTTTAAAAAACTAAAAACAACCGACTTTAATGCCGCGCTATTAATTTTCAGTACCAATTTTGAGGTGTTTATCTCCATATCTCTGGAGATACTCATCAGACCTCGATAAATTTACCAAAAAAAGAGTAATCAAAATCGGTTCATAAACGACGAAGTTATCCGCTAAAAAAAAACATATATACGGTCGAATTGAGAAACCTCCTCCTTTTTTTGAAGTCGGTTAATAAGGCAGGTACACAAAGAAGTCAAATGTATAACACATAATATTATAACTGTCATCCAAGAGTTGAATGGGAAAGCGACAACATCAGACATTATAATGATACCGTGAACTTTAGGTCACCAACGGCTTAAGCTTCCGCAGATGATAGGAGCATTATATCGATATTCCGCCTGACTTGCTACCAAAAAGTAGCTTTCCGTCGTCAAGGAGAAAATCTGCCGTCATAATCTTCCGGTGTTCCGGCAGCGCACAGCCCTTGAGAGTCATTCTAAGCCTAGAGTGTAGGGATTAACCACTATCTCACCTGGTGCTAAGCAATGATGTGATCGACGAATTATTTTGAAACGAAAATATCGTACCTAATTAACTGGCAATACTCCATTGGCTAAAGCGTCGGCCTGGCGATCGAGAAGTCATTAGTTCGTTCCCATCCATGCATTATTGACGTAAACCCACTGCAGAGACAAGCATATTTAGCTTAGTTCGAGGGGTTAATGAGACTACTAGTTAAGTAACGTACGACCTGCATTGCTAGTGAGGTTTAAAAAGAAATTAAAATCTTAATAACCTTTTAACAACGAAAGCAAAAGTATTCCAACGTTCTGTTTCGTGACGAAAATAACGCGTTAGCACGGCGACCGCGTATTTATATATTAGTTATTTTCGTACTCATACGCAATGTACGTAATGTTAATACGACACAGTTATGACTATGATCCATCTACGAACTACGAAAGATATGGCACGCTTGCCTAGAAGATACCTATTCACTCGAGACCTCCAGATGGTACTTCATCATCATCAGCCGGTGTCAGTCCACCGCTGGACATAAGCCTCTCAAGTAGATGGTACTTATTTATCGGGAAACTCGGACCCAGGCAAGAAATTCAATTCCTTGGCTGTAAGTACGAATGATAAAATTGTGGAAGCAAATCGCTTCGTTCGAATTTATGGAATTTATGGATTTATGGACTGACTACCATGTTGCATATATGATAGCCCATCTGTTTGTTCAATAGATAAAGATGCATATACAGTTTTATTTGGCTAACTGCAAGTCTACAACATGGAGTCCTTGGTTGGATTTTCCAACGAATAATGTATTGCATAACACACTGACTCTCCGCTGACAGAAAAATATCGTTAAGAAACCATGGCATGCTGTCTAGGGTCCGCCTGGCCAGCCACCACCCTCAAGTTAAAAAAATCTATCGAAAGCCAGTTCCCATCAGTTCCTATCATCACTTACAAACAGGTGAGATAGCTAGTGGTCAAATGGTAATAAAGAAAACGCAAAGCTAACTAGCTATTGTCTAAACGATATAAAATAAAAGTTGGTAAAAGAATCTTGACAAGTCGGCAACGCGTGATTGTCGCATATGTACATATGTACATATGCGTACATACATAATATATAGTTGAGGGTGACTTCACATCTACATTATTTTACTATCCGAAGCAAGAAACAACGCTCTGTATGTCACGGCTTAGTAACAGACAAAGTGGTGGTAACGCCCCAGACAAACTCAGAGAAATCCTACCACTACATATATTGATGTACTTTGAGGGCCCAGTAGCGTAATCGGGAGAACGGTCGGCTTGGATGCCAGAGGTACCAAGTTTAAACCCCGCCGTGCAACAATGGATTTTTCCATCGAAAAATGTATGTTTCACAGTGGTCCTCCGGTGAAGGAAAAACATCGTTAAGAAACCAACCACCCCTGCATGGTGGTACGACACTATCTAGTGTCCGCCTGGCCAGCTACCACCCTCAAGTTAGAAAGTTCCGGAAGCTATCCTTGAGACCCAGTTCCCATTCTAGGCCTAGCGTGCTTACCATCTTCGACCGCATCATCACTTACCAACAGGTGAGATAGTGGTCAAACGCTAGCCTATAAGATATTAAAATAACCGGCCAAGTGCGTGTCGGTACAGCTTTCTAGTATTAACGGTCTCTTAGAAAAACCTTGGATAGACAGACAGACAGACAGACAGACGGACATGACAAAACTATAAGGGTTCGTTGTCAGGACAACGGAACCCTAAAAAATAAAAATGTCCTACATCAATAGCTATTTGCTATCAATAAAATTTCATCTAATGCATAAACGACAAACATATCGACCATGCGTCTTCACTGACCTGAATTCCAAGCCGTTTTGTGTATGATGTATGGCTAAGAGGTATCAAAATATATCCACAGTGCTAAGCGGCCATTTTGATTCTGTAGACGAGATTCAGACGGAGATGACGTTGCTTTTGTTTTGACGTTGAATGGTTGCAATCATAATTTTACTCAGTTATTTTCAACTAACTTCCCAAAAAGAAGGAGGTTCTCAATTTGTCTTTGTGTTTTTTTTAATGTGTTTGTTACGCGATTTCTCCGTCAATTGTGAACCGATTTGAATGATTATGTTTTTAATCGGTAGGGTTAGTTTCCAAGGTAGTCCCATTGTAAATTCATCGAGATCTGATTAGTATCTCCAGAGATATGACGATAAACGTCTCAAACTTGCTACTGAAATTGACTAGCGGAGCGTTGAAGTCGGTTGTTTTAGTTTTTAAACTATCTAAATTATTATAATTAAAGGTACAGCCAAACCTGCGTTCTACGCGCAATCTGCGGGCGCGAGTGGGACGTGATCAGATAGGACAGTAGTAAATGTACCGACTTGTTTAAACCAAACGTGATCTACGGCGATCAGATACCGATTGAATTGATCGCAGCGGTGTGACCGTACCTTAACTTACACTATCACTACTTGATATAAAACAAAGTCCCCCGCCGCGATCGTCTGTCTGTTTGCGATAAACTCAAAAATGACTGAACGGATTTTCATGTGGTTTTCACCAATAGAAAAGCGATTCATGAGGAAGGTTTAAGTGTATTATAATTTGTTAAGGTTTCGTGTAAATTGGTTGAAGTATGACGATCATTGTTAAAGGTGTTATTTCAAACACGACGCAATAAGCTGACGCATCAAATGTTGGCATATAAAATATGCTCTAAAGTCTTAGTCTGAATATATAATTTGTTTTCTTAGAGGCCAACAAGGTTTAGGAAAACCTTGACCTTGTAGGTATTGTATTTTTAACACACGACGCAAATGGACGGGGTGTTATAAGTATGACCTGTACCCGTATCACGAAAACCATTGAATGAACGAAATGAACTAAATGACGGGGACGGAGCTATACGGCCTACATAGCTGCGTCCCCGTCATTTCGTTCATTCAATGGGTTTCGTAATCAGCCCCCTGGTATCCTACCTATGTATCTGTCTGTCTGTGGCATCGTACCGCTGAAATAGATTATCATGACTGTGTTCTTAAGTTGTTTTAAAAAAAATAAGTTACGAAATTTAAAAAAATCATTGAGTTATCATTATAATGGAAAGCTTTTAATTAAATTGATTGAAATCCTAAAAAAGTGTGATAAGTACAGTTGGGTAGAGTTCTCGTGGAGAGCTAAAATTAAGTCAGACAGTAACAGACCAATATTCGAGTGACATTTTAAATTCGGAATACGTAGTTCGAAAATGTAAAAGATCTCAATGGTTATGTTTCTTTGAAGTGTTTCACACTTTATATTTTTGTAAATTGTTAAACACAATCCAAAATTTCATCGTACCGACGGGACTTGAACCCGCAACCTCCGGAATAACATGTTCCGGTGCTTTGCCAATTAAGCAACGGTGCGAAGTATCGTTACGACGAAATTAGTGGATTGCATTTTGTTAACCCAATTATGCATTGGTGGCGCCATCTATGACTACTTATTACGTAAGTTAATCATTCGGAAGAATACATTACAGTTTTCAAATCCGACGAGAGATGTTGCACTGCGTAAATCAAATATTATGTTTCTTTGAAGTGTTTCACACTTTATATTTTTGTAAATTGTTAAACACAATCCAAAATTTCATCGTACCGACGGGACTTGAACCCGCAACCTCCGGAATAACATGTTCCGGTGCTTTGCCAATTAAGCTTAATTGGCAAAGCACCGGAACATGTTATCAAAGATCTCAATGGGTCAGTACTAGATCGACCCAGTCCACGCTTACTGTACACAGCTTAGGTAGCAGTATGCATACAATCTAGTTTCAGCTCTATGAATCGTTTCCCGCGGTTTGCAGGCGTTACCGCGAGGAGGTGGAGGTCGATTATATTTGTGGTCTGACTAATTATCTACAAACTAGTTTTATCCATGGCTTTGCCTACGTTGATAATGAAACGAAAAAAAACCGACTTCAAACGTTGCGCTAGTCATTTTCAGTGCCAAGTTCGGAGTGTTTATTTTCATATCTCTGTACTAAATCATCAGATCATAACTCATCAGATCCCAGTACCCTAAATATTAAAAATAAAGTCATTCTAATCGATTCACTACTGACGCGTAACAAGTATACAAAAAAAACGTACAGACGAAATGAGGAGCTCCTCCTTTATGGAAGTCGGTTAAAAGTGTTTGCGTCATTTTTGCTATGCCTATTGACTATTCCAGTGGCAAAATGTACGGCCTGCTGGTGTAAAGGATAGATGACTTACTTTCATACCGGGATGTAGCCAGTTCAATTGCTAGCCATTGGATTTTTCCATGTGCATTCATGGATGTTCGTCCACTGGTAATATGAAAAAGGAGCATTATCAAATCAAATTTTTATTATCATACATTTTAAAGTTGCGTAAGTATGACATGAACCCTAAAGGCTATTGCCAACTATTCTCCGCTCCCTTCCGCTTCCGCTCCCACCCGGCAAAAGATGTTCATTAAAATATAAGCCTTATGACGTTCACTGTAGACAGGCATTGTATTGACAACTTAAAGAGAAGACAGCGCTGTGATTTGCAATGTGGGAACAGTCGGCAACAACCTTAAAAGAACTTGTATTTTATCTAGGTGGGCGGTTCTGTTAATATCTGGCAAAATAATGTATGATCGTACAAAACGAAAAAACCTTCACATGCTGCGAAATAGTCAAAGTACTGGCTAGTTATAATCATGTCATTGAAGTACACAAATTTGCTTAAATTGTTTATCTCCATATCTCCGGAGATAATTGTCATATTTTGATAAAATCTGAATGGGACCAAATGGGAGGCAAAATCTCTCAAACAAAAAAAGAGTTATTCAAATCGGTTAAGATTTTAAGGAGTTCTGAGGTAAGAAATATACAAAAAAATACAGTCGAATTGAGAACCTCCGCCTTTTTTGTGAAGTCGGTTAAACAAACTTCTCTATCTTCTATCTCCTAAAAACGGACCTGTATTACAGTGACCGGCAGCTCTTGTCTAATAGAGCGGAATCCGGCCCAGTTCGCCGAGAATTCTTGTATTTCGTTTGGAATTATGGCTGTCGGCGGGTACATTAAAATGCTCCGGATAAACAGCGCGAATAGCTGGGGTCAGCTCGCCGGCTGTATGACGGAAATGTGAGGCTTTCTGACGTTCACCGTGACCCGTTATGTGGGGGTATATGGGACATTCTATTGAAAATGATTATCGTCAATTTAGCTTTCTTAATTTTTCTAATGTTTTTGTTTTCATTATTTTCAACCGACTTCCAAAAGGAGGAGGAGAAATTAGGTTATTAATTATTCGTCATGTTTTTTTTTTCTTTTTTTTTGTGTGTATGTTACGCGATTACTTCGTCAATTGTGGACCGATTTGAATACGTTTTCGAAATGGTCCCATTTTAATTTCATTGAGATCTGATTAGTATCTCCAGATATATGACGATAAACGTCTCAAACTTGCTACTGAAACTGACTCGCGGGGCATTGAAGTCGGTTGTTTTAGTTTTTAAACTATCTTAATTATATTTCATTTATTCATTACCAATAATAAATACAATTAAATTTTAATATAACTTCACAAAAAAGGAGGAGGTTCTCAATGTTTTTAGGGTTCCGTGCCTCAAAAGGTAAAGCAAGAAACCTTTATAAGATCACTTTCTTGTTCGTCTGACCGCGTGTCACCACCGATTTTCTCAGGAACGGGTGGATCTAGCAAGTTGATATTTATACCAGATACTGAAGTCTATAGTCCCTCTTAAAAATGCAATCCACCTATTTCGTCATATCAAAAGTATCGGACTGTGGCTTAATTGGTCAGAGCACCTGTATCCGGGGAGTGCGGGTTCGAGACCCGTCATGTAATATTTAACTATTTGTCTTCAGCCAAAGGTTGTAGTACCAAAGTATAGTACCAAATTTTTATTATTAATTTAAATTTAAATTTTGCTTTTAACCCAAATTGACAATTCTAGTACCTTATAGGTTTTGAGATGAGGCGCTGGAAAACGAACTTTAGGCCGACCCTCATTACACACTATCCCAAACTTATTGTCAACCTAATTGTACTTATTGGCTGAGACAAAAAGTCATACTAGAATATTGGCAAACCGATCCGCAGCGTGTCTTTGTTCGGTAGGTGGTTCGAACCACGGTCAAAGCCTACTAATGGTAACAAGACCCTGTCGTAGGTGGTGATGAATCCCGATTGTTTTAAGTGTCCGTACGTATTATTATCTTTTCTGTGGTGTTGGGACAGAGAATCACTTTTTTTTAAGTAAAAAAATTCTTTAGCGGCGTTGTGTACTTTTCTTGGGATGAATAAAAAATTTTAAACTCGCGTCAGGTCACGTGTCCTGATCGAAAATTCGTAAGACGGAGCGCAGGGCACTTGTGCGAGTTCAAGTTTTCACCTCTGCCGGCACTCCCGGATTGGAACCCGTTGGTTTTTTAGGGTTCTGAACCCAAAGGGTACCAACGGAACCCTATCACTGAGACTCCGCTGTCCGTCAGTCTGTCTGTCTGTCTGTCTGTCTGTCTGGCTGTCTGTCTGGCTGTCTTTCTGTCTGTCTGTCTGTCTGTCTGCCTGTTTGTCTGTCTGTCTGTCTGTCTGTCTGTCTGTCCGTCTGTCACCAGGCTGTATCTCATGAACCGTGATAGTTAGACGGTTGAAATTTTCACAGATTATGTATTTCTGTTGCCGCTATAACAACAAATACTAAGAACAGAACAAAGTTAAAAATTAAAGAAAAGTTTTAAAAAAGTTTTTACGATAGCGCCGCGCCATCTAGATGATCATTAAAGATGGCGTTACCGTCTTTACCTTAATCTGAATCTCGGAAGCGGCTCCAACGATTGAATAAAATTTAGTATACAGGGGATTTCGGGGGCGATAAATCGATCTAGCTAGGAATCTTCAGAAAATGTTGTTTTATTCGTGTTTTCAATAATCTTGATATTGATAATCAACTTAAAATATGACTCTTCCCGACATCTATTGGCGAGTAGAAGTAGCTTTAGTGTTACTGTGTGGGTAAAGCGAAAGTGGCTCTCAATTTAAAAAAATAGTATTATTATTCGTCAATAGATGTCGGGAAGAGTCATATTTGTCTGTTTAAGTGGCAAAAAATACCGAGCAAAGCTCGTTCAACCAGATATTTAATAATATTAATTACTACTATTACTATTACTACTATATACTACTATTCTACCTTTGTTTTAACGTTTATATCGATGTCCCACCTGATTTTATACCAATAAGTAGCAAAATATAACCAAAAAATCAAGGATAAAATCTGCCGCCATAACCTTACGGTGTTCCGGCAGCACATAGCCAAGAGAGTCAGAAAATTCTTGGCTCACCATCTTCAATGACATCATTGCTTGCCACAAGGCGAGATAGTTGTCAAACGCTACGCTAGCCTAACAAATGTAAAAATAATCTGAACAGGTCTTCCGGACTGGCTACCCAATATCACCGAACATCACGTTAGAACTCAGCGAACCATTTTCTATTTTCCAGTGCAGTGTCAATGGCGACCTGTTTTCCATTCCAGGCGGGAAACATAAAGGTTAATATTGTCTCTCTTTTTTTATTTTCTCTATTTGCCATGGCCCGGAGGTGAGAAGCGACTCTATTACCATTTTATTATTTTCACAGTAGGACCACCGTATTGTGTGTTAATCTGTGGTAGAGCCCCCTGTTTGCTAGTCTATGGCAAAGTTCTAGAGACGTGCAACATTTGACAATCCAGAGGTTTCCGTGCCACGGTATTTGTTTTGGGCACACGTCTCATGGATTGTTTTTATTAACAACTTAACTTTTTTTTGTTTTTATCACATTTTATTTGGGGTTAGCGAAACAGATAATTATTTTTAAATGTTTGCCTATCACTATGCTATAACACATCCTATGGCTACACAACTCCTTTTTAGGGTTCCGTAGCCGAATGGCAAAAAACGAAACCCTTATAGATTCGTAATGTCTGTCTGTCTGTCTGTTCGTCCGCATGTCACAGCCATTTTATTCCGAAGCTGTTAGGACTACAGAATTGAAACTTGGTAGATAGATGTATTATGTAAACCGCTTTCCGATTTTTATACAAAAATAAAAAAATATAATAGTTTAAGGGGGGGCATCCATACATGGAACTGAAACAAAAAAAAAATTTTCTTCAAATCTATGCGTGTCTATGGATAGGTCTTTAAAAATGACATTGAGGTTTCTAAAATCTTTTTTTCTCAAAGTCAATCATTTGAAAGATAGGCGCGTCTAAAGTGGTGAAATGTGTGTCCCCCCCCCCCCCCCCCCCCCCCTCCCCCTCTAACTTTTAAAGTATAGGAGTAAAAAATCTAAAAAATATATGTGCTGTAGATCTCAATAAAAACTAATAACAAAAATTGGTTTGAACGAGATACAGTCAGCAGTTTTTGAGATATAGCGACCGCAAAGATAACTTTGTTTCTCTTACAAACACTATCAAAAACAAAGTAAATTTTTAGTTGCGAAAAATCAAAGTTATAGAATACTTTACTGTGTTACGGAACCCTACGAGTGCGAGTCTGACTTGCACTTGGCCAGTTTCTTTTTTGTGTAGTCTTTTAAGGTACGGCCACACCGCAGTGTCCTGCGTGCGCGATCTAGGCGGCGATCAGATAACATAGTAGTATTTGTACCGACTGGTTCACACCAAACGCGATCTACGGCGATCAGAAAACGATTGAAAATCGGATTACGAAAGCGCACGCGGACGCAGGACGCCGCGGTGTGGTCGTACCTTTAGACAATCCTTCCCACTTTTTAGGTATTCATCTCCATTTCTCTGAAGATACTTTATGATCCCGATCACTCCACAGGCGTTAAACTCATTATACATTATATATGGGGGACTATTACTGCTCGCGTCCGTAGGGTTTTAGCCCTCGATGTCCTTCACGTGTCCCCTGGGTGGCGCCAAAAGAGCAGTACTTTTCAGGTGGTAGGCTTAGGCCGCGGCGTGTTACCACCCACCAGACAAAGCCATGCCGCCAAGCGGTCGCTTTACGGCATGAATGTTTGGTGAAGCCATTATGGGGAACGGGTCGGAAACAGTTGCGTTGCTTACTATAGCTAGTCGTGATACATTGAAGGTCAATTTACCTGGCAGCCAATCTTGGAGAGCAGCGGGATCCGAGGCACGGTTCTCCGCTGGCCGACCGCAGATAGTTGGGGGCCCAAGTAGTGAGCCAGCCACTGCTGCCCCGCCATCTCGCGAAAAATCTCGGAGGTGCGCCATCGTGCCGGTTGGCGACCGGACGAGAGGACCCGATGGACACCTCTGGGGGGGCTCGGGCGTCCCCGCGGTCTCCAGGATTGGTTCCCAATAGGTGAAAAGACCTAATATGTATCACGGGTTGGTAATTAGCGCCTCGTTTCCACTTCCGTTTCCCTTACCTAACTTCACTCCCCACAAAATGAAAGGCAGAAACAGAATAAAGGTTATACAGCGGAAGCACGTCCTCTCCCTTCAAGTGCACCTCTCAAACATTCGAGGCTTGCACTCCAATATCCTCTCGGTCCACCACCACCTTGAGACCGAAAAACCGCATATTCTGTTCCTCACGGAGACGCAGATCAAATGTCCAGCTGACGCGGCGTACCTTGCCTACCCAGGCTATGTTCTAGAGCATAACTTTAGGGCGAGGGCGGGAGTTTGTATGTATGCCCGCGATGACATTTGCTATCGGCGTCTCCGCAACCTTGAAGACCCTCAACTTTCCGTCATGTGGATTTTGGTGGACACTGGCATAGAGAAAATTCTTTATGCTAGTGTCTACCGTTCGCACAGCGGAGACGAGGAGACAAACAGGCTCACAAACCACCTCAGTGAGGCGGCTGATATGGCCCAACAGAGGTATCCTTCTGCTCAATTAGTGCTTCTGGGGGATTTCAACGCCCATCATCAAGACTGGCTATACCCATACCAGAGCACTGACCACGCTGGTCGAGAGATGCGTAAGCTTGCTTTAACGCTAGACCTCACTCAGTTGGTCCAGGGAGCAACAAGGATACCGGACGTTGATGGCCATACAGCCAATTGCTTGGACCTTCTGCTGACAACAGAACCAGACGGCTACTCGGTGTCGGTTTCATCACCCTTAGGTAGCTCCGACCACTGTCTGGTGAAGTCTGTATCCGTCTACTCCCCGCCCGATCCCAGCCAAAAAGGCACCCGGCGGGTGTGGCGATACAGGTCAGCAGATTGGGATGAGATGCGTTGTTTTTTCGCGTCTTATCCTTGGCGGCAGGTATGTTTTTCTTCGAGCGATCCCTCAGCTTGCGCGGATGCTGTGACAGAAGTGTTACGTCAGGGTATGGAGTATTTCATACTATTTTCTGACGTTCCGGTGTCAAGCAAAGCTCGTCCATGGTTTAATGCCAAATGTAGAGATGCAGAAGCATCAAAACATGAAGCTTACTTAGCCTGGGCTGATGCTCGAACCCGCAAGACTAGAGATGTACGCGAAAAGAAGAAAGCCTTTAACTTAGCCGCCAAGTCCTGCAAAAAGGCTCTCAAGAAGGCTCGCTTCGATCACATACGCCGAACAGGGAACAAACTTGCTTCTTACCCCTCGGGTAGCAAAGCGTTCTGGTCCCTGGCGAAGTCGATCGAAGAGAACTTCTGCCGTCCCTCACTGCCTCCACTACTGAAACCCGATGGATCACTAGCACACTCGGCTGAAGAGAAAGCGAATTTATTTGTTACTCTGTTTGCGGAGTCTTCACGTTTAGATGCTGGCAATGCTGTACCTTCTAGTCTGCCGACTTGCGGGACGTTTATGTCGGAAATCCGCATTCGTCAGACTGAAGTACGCAAAGCGTTGCGCAATCTAGACGTGAACAAAGCTAGTGGTCCAGACGGTATACCAGCTGTAGTCTTGAGGACGTGTGCGCCTGAGTTGGCTCCTATTTTGACACGCCTCTTTCGCTTGTCTATGACGACTGGTCAAGTGCCTAAGTCCTGGAAGCAAGCAAACGTGCAACCCGTGCCGAAAAAGGGTAGTCGTGCAGACCCTGTCAATTACAGGCCTATCTCAGTCACTTCCATACTCTGTAAGACTATGGAACGTGTACTGAACCACAGGCTCCTGGCATACCTAGAAGTGAACGATCTCCTCAGTGACCGACAATACGGGTTTCGCCGAAACCGGTCTACTGGGGATCTTCTAGCGTATGCCACGCACATCTGGAGCGAAGCCATCGAGAACCACGGCGAGGCGCTGGCCGTCTCTCTTGACATCTCGAAGGCTTTCGACAGGGTTTGGCACGATAGCCTTATTAGCAAGCTTCCTTCATACGGCCTGCCCACTGGTTTATGTGTTTGGATAGCAGATTTCTTGAGGGATCGGTCGATTCGAGTGGTCATCGATGGCTGTTCTTCCGACCAATTGGCCATAAATGCCGGAGTCCCTCAAGGATCAGTACTCTCTGCAACACTTTTTCTGCTGCATATTAATGACCTGCTTAAACCCGGTATCTTTGGGTACGCAGATGACAGCACTGTTGTAGAGAGTTATACATCCAACGCACGAACCAGTGCATTACAAATCCAGTCTCATAGAGAAGCGATGGTCGAACGCTTGAACTTCTCTTTGAAGGCAGTCTCTGATTGGGGCGATGCCAATCTGGTCAAGTTCAATGCTGCGAAAACCCAGGCGTATCTTTTCTCCGCTAAACGGAGCCCATTTCTACTGGCTCCTACTTTCCGGGATGTGTCCGTTCCGATAAGTAACAATCTCGAGCTTCTTGGCATCTCTTTGACACCAACTCTCAATTTCGGCTCTTATATTGAGTCTAGAGCCCAGCTAGCCTCAAAAAAGCTTGGCATTTTGGCTAAGGTGAGACGGTACTTCACACCGGGACAGTTGCTTAATCTTTACCAAGCACAAGTCCGGTCGTGTATGGAGTACTGTTCTCACCTTTGGGATGGTTCTGCTAAATACCAGCTGGAGACACTGGAAGCTATTGAGAGGAGAGCCAAAAAACTCATCAGCGATGACCTATTAGTAAGCAACAGACTCCAGAGTCTCGCGCATCGCCGCAAAGTCGCTTGTTTATCGGTTTTCTATCGGATACATTTCGGAGAGTGTGCAATGGAACTGCATGATTTGATTCCACCATCCCCATTTTATAATCGGACATCCAGAAACACTAAAAGGCACCACCGATTTATGGTGGATATACCATCTACCCGAACGAAGCGATTTGCTTCTTCGTTCATCATACGAACCGCTAAGGAATGGAATACCCTGCCTGAGTCCGTGTTTCCGATTAAGTACAATATGGGGGTCTTCAAATCGCGAGTGAATAGGTATCTTCTGGGTAAGCACGCTACATCATCGATCGCATCATCACTTAACATCAGGTGAGATAGTGATCAAGTGCTACCCAGTTCGGTATAAAAAAAAAAAAAAAAAAAGATATTCCGCCTGATTTGATACCTAAAAGTAGTTTGGAGAAAATCTGCCGCTATAACTTTTTTTTTTTAAGATTACTCGCAATGTGGGTTGCACATTTACTATTCTTGTTAACCCCTCCAACGAAGCTAAATGCTTGTGTCTGGAGTGGGTTCACGTCAATAGTGCATTGGGTGGGGTGGGGATCGAACTCACGACCTCTCGATCGCCAGTCCGACACCCTAACTATCCATTGGGCTATTGCCGCCTTCACGGTATTTCGACAGCACACCGCCATTGAGAGTCAAGCAAGTTTACCATCTTCGACCACAACATCGCTTACCACCAGACGATAAAGAAGTCAAACGCTTTCCCATCAGATATTAAATAATATCGTTTAAAAACTAAAAAAGAACCGACTTCAATGCCGCGCTATTCATTTTCAGTACCAATTTTGAGATGTTTATCTCAATATCTCTGGAGATACTTATCAGACCTCAATAAAATTACCATGGTACTACACTTGGGATATTTCCTTTCGAACAAAAAAAGAATAATCAAAATCGGTTTATAAACGACGAAGTTATCCGCGAACAAACATAAAAAAAAAATTATATATATACGGTCGAATTGAGAAACCTCCTCCTTTTTTTGAAGTTGGTTAAAAAAATCTATTGAGAACCTTATCTTTTTCAAAATCGGTGAAAATGTCTTTGTAAAGAACATTACGACAAATAATTAACGTGCCAGCGTTTTCTTTTGCTTCATCACTAAATGAATATAAGATACCAACTTATTGTTTTTTTTGCTATGCACTTTGATAACATCGGCGACTCCTGAGAAAAACAGAATTGTTAACTTTATATCAACGAGACCATAGACAATAAACGAAATAAACATAACACAGATATTGTCTGTTTTCTGTTAGACTAAAGTAATTGTTTCGGAAGAAGCAGTAATCATTATTATTTATTATAATTCTATATTAATAATTACTTACTGGGGTCTGGTTTGCGAAACAGGAACCGCAGTTTGGGGTCATTTGTTTTACTCGACTATGGCAAAGTTGAAGAAGGGTTATATATTTAACTTTAGCTGACAGGATAAAACAATTATTATTACACCATTCATTTACTAAAAAGATATATTAGTTAATGTTAATGCATAACAAAATTGTAAACAACCCTACAAATCAGTGTTAACTCATAAATCTGAATTTCACGCTACATTGAACCTTAGATCACTGAAATAAGACCTAAAGGCATTCCAGCTAAGTCCTGTCTAAATCTAAAATACCCAAACTAATTCAATTTTTAATCAATCAAAAACCAGCCTTATTGCAAGGAAGTTAAAATTGCTTTAAAGCGCATATCTAAAGCTGGAGACATCAATTGTAATTCCAATAATTGACAAACGACTTCAGACTCTAACTCGTCGTGATATGGTTGAGCGCTAAATGACGATGGACAGCCAACACAATTTAGAAAAGTGTTGGGCCAAATTGAGCCTTTTTCTAATCCGGTTAAGGTTGTTATTACAAGTGGGTGTTGTGTGGAACATTTGACTCAGAGCCAAATGGACCGAGAGACGGGATCGAAGGTTTTCACTTTACATTAAAATTATTATTTTTCTTATTTTACGAGAACAAAATGTATTAACGTGCATTAACACATCGATTTTTATTGTTATTTAGAGCAAATGTATCATGATATTTACGGTTCCGTACCTCGAAAGGAATAAAGGTACCCTTATAGGATCACTTTGTTGTCTGTCTGTCTATCAAGACCCTCTGTCTCAGGAAAAAGTAAAGGTATCATGTTGTAATTAATATCAAATACTCAGGTCTACGTCTCTTTCAGCTGTGAAACTGTGTCGAGGCCCGGTGGCGTAGTCGGGAGAACGGTCGGGTTTGATGCCGTGGTACCGAGTTCAAATCCCGCCGTGCACCAATGGATTTTTCTATCGAAAAATTTATGTGCGCTTCTCACAGTGGCCCTCAGTGAAGGAAAACATCGTTAAGAAACCAACAACCCCCGCATGGTGGTAGGACACTATCTAGTGTCCGCCTGGCCAGCTACCACCCTCAAGTTAGAAAATCTGTCACCAAAACATCTAATGTGTTCCGGCAGCTATCCTTGAGAGCCAGTTTCCATTCTAGGTCTAGCGTGCTTACCATCTTCGACCGCATCATCACTTACCAACAGGTGAGATAGTGGTCAAACGCTAGCCTATACAATAAAAAAAAAAACAATCAAACTAGAAGTCGCATATTTTCGCACACTTTCGATTCACAAGGGAATCAAAACCTATAGGGTACTTCCCGTTAACCTAAAATCATGAAATTTGGCAAAAATCAAGGTCTCAGTTACAGCATATAATGAGAAAAATTTGAAAACCATAAATATGTAGTTAAATAACAAACAAGTAATATTTAAAAAAAAACTGTTTAAACGCATCTTTTACATAACCTAGGACCAAAGTAAGTCCAGCCAAATCCAGCGAGCCCAAACACGAAGTGCATAACATGTGTAATTTAGGAGTTCCTTTGGCCACCTTCCAGCTCCATCATCAGATCAGCACCATGCCATCATAATATTGCATTGTCACAATGCACAATTTCAGCTCAGTCGGTAACCGGGAAGTGAATCAAAATTAATTAGCTAGATACGATGACAAACATGTTTTGATGACATACATCGGAACAGGTGAAACTAAATTAAAGCTTGTAAAAACAAAACTTTACTTAATAAAAATTGTGTGGTTACTTTATGAAATCAAGAAGCAAGTGAAACTTTTGTTTATGTGTACACACACATGACATGACACAGCGGTAGCGTCCGCCAATCACAGCTAGACCTAAATGTCATACATCATATCCACTAAATCAGCACCTTGACCGCGACATGCGATAGATGGACGAAAGTTCATTATAAATATCTTAATTTAACGTTCACTATGTAATTATTTGATCAATACATTAATAAACAATTTGTATCCCTTTCTGAACTCAATCGAGATTAAGAAATAATATAAAGATGTTTATTTCTTCCCTTCTTTACCGTGCAATCTTCTAACAGTATGGGTAGTCTGCAAATTTATATTTTTTAATATCATATATGCTAGCGTTTACCACTATCTCACCAATTGGTAAGTGATAATGCGTCGTGGATGGTAGCACGCTAGGCCTAGAATGAGAACTGGCTCTTAAGGATAGCTGCCGGAACACATTTAGATGTTTTGGCGACAGATTTTCTAACTTGAGGGTGGTAGCTGGCCAGGCCACCATGCGGGTGTTGGGGTTTCTTAACGATGTATTTCCTTCACTGGAGAGCAACTTTGAAAAGTACACATACTACATAATTAGATTATTTTGGTTTAAGACAGTATGCTTACCGTTTGGTCCCATTGTAATATTGTTGTTTTTCAATAGGCATCTCCAAACATAATATGGAGATAAACACCTACAACTTAGTACTGCAAATGTGTAGCGCGTTCGATTCAAGAGAGGCGAAGATGAAACTTTTTGCACAATACTGCACTATAAAGAAATTGAGAGATTAGAAATATTCATTTAGGTTAAAGAAACAATTTTCAGTCAGCCATTTGTGCAGTTTTTCATCTGGTAGTCAGTCTAATTCGAGCACCGACCCGTTATTGACACAGAGTGGACTCATTTGCCATTTGGTTAACTAGACACGATATACCTAATCAAATGTCCTCATTCAGTGCTAAGAGCGAACCACACTTGATCATCGTATACTCTGATCGTATATCTATTTTGAGAGCCTCGTTAATGTAAACTATAATTAGCGAGAATTTTTTGTCAGCGAGAATTTGGCGAGAAGTAACCAGTTCAAATTCTTGCGGTGTTTGTCCACAGAAAGTAGAATTATATTATATCTATGTACCGCCTGACTTGCAACCAAAAAGTAGCTTACCACCATTA
This sequence comes from Cabera pusaria, assembly GCA_954871355.1. Classification (NCBI taxonomy): domain Eukaryota; kingdom Metazoa; phylum Arthropoda; class Insecta; order Lepidoptera; family Geometridae; genus Cabera; species Cabera pusaria. Next base: position 19,004,612 of record OX940910.1, read on the forward strand.
AACAGAAAATCTGCCGCCATAACCTTACGGTGTTTCGGCAGCACACAGCCCATGAGAGTCTGAGTATTTTAGGCCTAGCGTGCTCGCTGACGCTTACCACCAGGGGCCTTATTCAGTATGACCAATGAGGTAACCCGTTCCTTAACGCGCCACGTCACGTTATGGAAAAATTGTATTCTGTATGCCACACTATAGGTAAATTATACAAAACGCGCGCGTTACACGTCCTCATATGTCACGATATTTCGACAGCTTAAAACGCGCTCATAACCTTACCCTACCGCGATTTAATTGGCATAGAGAATACCATAACGCGGAGATTACGTAACACGGCACGGTAAGACTTTAAAATGGTCATACTGAATAAGGCCCCAGGTGAGATAGTGGTCAAACGCTAGCCTATGAGATTTTAAAAAAGTCACACTCGTTTCAAAGAGGGAGATACAGCTAGGTCGCTATAAGTATAGCACTAAAAATAACTTTTTTTTAAATATCTTATAGGCTAGCGTTTGACCACTATCTCACCTGTTGTTAAGTGACGATGCAATCGATGATGGTAAGCACGCTAGGCCTAGAATGGGATAGATAGATAGACTTGTTAGGCAACGAATATTATCTGTTGCAAACTTATCGCTTTTACGGGTATTATGGTATTACGATTTTTTTTGCGAAACAAAAATAAAATTCATTTCACCGCCTAGCATACCCCAATGTGCTTTCACATTGAATTCATATTAAATTTACTCTGATCGCCTCACAATAACTCAAATAATCCTTACTGTTAATACAACCCATATTTTTCTCAGCGAGGGGATTAACCTCCCCTCGCTGAGAAAAATATGTGAAAAAAATATACAATCGCCCTAACGAGAAACGCGTGTCGCGCATACGCTTACTTTGCTTTATTGGGGCGAAGATATTTGATAACCATTTGGAACTTTGTCTCAATCGACAAATCAGTGCCAACTTAAATTTGTTAAGAAAATCTACGAGAAGTTATTGCGACATGGTACTAATTTCACAACGAATATTTTGGTAATGAAGCTGAACTTCCTTGTCATATGGGATTGAACAATAGCATTAGAGCTTATCTACGTGTAACTTGTTATGACAAAGTACTAAAAGGTAATCAAATGTATTATGAACGCATATACTGAAAAAGCTGTAGTACCATGTCAAAATAAAAAAAACTCAGTCGTCAGTCCCTATCGAGGATCAATGATTTTTTTCTTATTGAGAAAAGGTACAAAGTAGTAAGTAGTGAATTAACGGATTGCACTTAATGAGCGACTTGTTAAGTAATGAATTATTTTGTCTGAACTTGTCGAGTAATCCATTTGTGATGTAATGTGTTCCGTGCAAGAAAGACTAGTAACAGTGCGAGGGATTTAAGGGATATTGTTAATGTAAATATGGTAAGGGAAATGTTTTCTAACCCCCGACGTAACAAGAAGGGGTGTTATAAGTTTGATGTATGTATCTGTGTATGTTTGTATCTGTCTGTGGCATTTTAGCGCCTAAATGGATGAACCAATTGTGGTTCAGTTTTTTTTTGTTTGATAGGTGTCTTAATCGAGAGTATTTTTAAGCTTTGATTCATGCAAATCCGTTCAGCTATTTCAATACCATGAGCTGTTTTCTAGATGATGAAGCTATGAAACAAACATTTATCATCATCATCGTTATCGGCCCATTTATGGCCACTGCGGGACATAGGCCTCTCCCATGGCACGCAACTGAATTCGATCTTCAGCTATTCGTTTTCAACCGCTGCCAGCCAGTTTGCGTACAATATCATCGCTCAACCTAGCTGGAGGGCGTCCTACACTACATTTGCTTTAAACTTTTATAGGTCTGATCAATTCGAAATTCAGTATCCGTTTCTTTCAATGACATTATATGAACAGGGTAGCATAAACCCGATGGAGGGAAATCTTAGCGTACTATGCTGTCTATATCTATTAATCGACGTCAGACTACTGAAAGATATGTTTCCCCTGATGAATGTAGGATTGCCAACCGTACTATTATATACTACACGCAAGATCTACGTTTCAGAAAGAAAAATACTCTCGCAGTACGTAAGTCTTTCCATTTCAAATTGGTTTTATCCAAAGCTTAGCTACTGCAGTACTCAAGTGCAAGTCCCATAGTTTGCTCGCGCGTATTTCAGTACATAAATCCAGGTCATATTGACGTGGCATGGCGTCCTTACAATTTGCCCGCTGTCATCTGTGGACGAGATATATCCGGGAACAGTTTTATTTCACCTACTGAGAGAAATAGAACTGTGACGTATGGATTCGAGTATATGGACGCTCTACTGTATTGGAAACTGTAACAAGACGTTTCGGTTTTTGAGAACCCATTCTAGATCTACCTTTCTACTTTTCTCTACCTACCACATCTTCACTTACCAGCAGGTCAGATCGTGGTCAAATGCTTTTTATTTGTAAATAGTTAAATAACATACTAAACATCTTAGTTGAGGTAACGTAACTCAACAAAAATACATACGTTTACTGATGCAGTTTTAAGGTAATATTCTTTGTCCATTAGGCGAAATGTGAGTACCCAGAAATTACCAGAATCAGAATCAGAATCATTTATTGCAAACTAATATGATTAATTATGTTAGATCTTATTGCACAGTAGAGAAATTAGTTCCCCTCACCGGGCATTCAATATTAACACATTATTAGCTAATAACTTTGATCAATTTATTAAATTATTCAACAATTCCATATTAAAAATTAATAATATTCCTGACAGAGTCAGGCAATTATATTTGTATGTAGGTATTCAATAATAATAATTTAATAATCATAATAATATGAACACAAAAATAGTAATTAAAATATAAATGTCAAAGAATATAGAATTGTTCATTACATGGATGTCAAAAAGAAATTATAAATCTCAAAATCTATTATTAAAATATTAATTTAAGCTATAGAATATATTATCTGTCAACCATATTTTTAGACCTGCCTTGAATTTATTTGTTGGAAGCTCTTTGATTTGTCTAGGCAGGTGGTTAAAAACTTTTATCCCATTGATAAAGGCACTCTTTCCGAATACCGTTGATTTCACAGCTGGTAGATATAGATCATTGTACTGTCTCATGTGCTCTTTTCGAATACGCATATCATAAATGGTTTTAAAGTATTGTGGATTATTTTTTACAAACAAGCTAAGTTCGAGAATATAAATAGCCGTCAATGTCAAATATTTTTTGGATTTAAATACATTCCAAAGTGTTTGATCGCTCTTCATGCTATATAATATCCTGAGGCAACGTTTTTGTAGGATAAAGGTACTGTTGACTTCAACAGAGTTGCCCCAGAACATGATCCCGTAAGTCAATAGTGGATAGACATTGCCGTAATAGGCATTTCGGGCTACATCTACGGAGCAAGTGTCCACCAGCATTGATAAAGCGTAACAGTAACTGGCTATCTTGCTATTTATTTGCTCAATGTGGAATTACATTAAAATGTACACTCAGTCATGTAGAAATAAGGCTGTTTTTACAAGATCACCGCTGGTATTATAATTTGTGATTTATTGTTTACAAGCGACTTCCAAAAAGGCGGAGGTTCTCAATTCGTCTGAAGTTTTTTTTTGTATGTATGATACGCGATTACTCCGTCAATTGTGAACCGATTCGAATGATTCTTATTTAATTGGTAGGGTACATTTTCGAGGTAGTCCCATTGTAATTTCATCGATATCTGATTAGTATCTCCAGAGATATGACGATAAACATCTCAAACGCAAGTTTGAGACGTTTATCTGAATACTTACAATACTGAAATTGACTCGCGGGGCATGGAAGTCGGTTGTTTTAGTTTTTAAACTATCTGAATTATTATTTATACCCTCTTCATTTCTAAGCAGCTCGAACAATTTTTAATCAAATGTTGCACGGTGAATAAGAGTGTGAATAGGTAGGTACAATAGATTCATGATATACAAGAAGTGCCCCGCGGCTTCGCCCGCGTTAAACTTATTTTATTTACTTAAAACTTTTCTTTTGTAAAAACGATTCTATCATTAAAGACATCAAATAAGAATTAGCCAAATATGTTCACCCGTTTTCATGTTATCGCGTGACTAAGGCAATTCGAGATTCATATTTATAAAACCCCAAAAACCCAAATTTTCAGACTTGGTTACCTACCCCATTTCGAAAAATCCTACAACACGTACCTACTTTATCTCATCTTGTTTCGCCATACAAACTTTGAATTTCCGTTCCGTATCCGGGAGGAATTTTTAGAAAATCCTTTCGGAGCGGAAACCTACGTCATAGTAACTATCTGCATTCTAAATATCAGCGCAATCCGAAACAATATTGATTTTTAGACTTTGTTACCCCAGTTTATTCTCTTAGGGTGGCATTTTGAAAAAGTCTGAATCTCGTGTTTACCTATTTATTTACTGAAGTACTTGTGCGAAGTTTCGAATAGAAAATACTATCTTATCTTGTTTCTCCATACAAACTTTAAAACCCCGCTTCATCCCCTTGAAGAGTGAATTTTAAAAATTATTTCTTAGCGGATACCTAAGTTAAAATAACTATCTGCATGCCAAATTTCAGCGCAATCCGAAACAATATTGATTTTCACACTTTGCTACCCCACTTCACCCGCTTGGGGTGGAATTTTAATAAAACCTGAATCACGTATTTACTTATTTTTCTACTGAAGCACTCGTGTGAAGTTTCGGATAGAAAATACTATCTAATCTTGTTTCTCCATACAAACTTTGAACCCCTATTTCATCCCTTTAAGGGGTGAATTATAGAAAATCCTTTCTTAGTACACCTTTACGTACTAAGACAAATATACCCTCCAAATTTCAAGTCTCTACGACCAGCGGTTTAGGCTGTGCGTTGTCTGTCAGTCAGTCAGTCAGTCAGTATGTCAGGACAAAGATTCTTATAGTGTTAGATGATGGGATGTAAGGAGCACAAATACCACCTCAGTGCTCCCAGCCAACCTCACCTGCCCGTGGTGCATCCTGCTGACCAACAAAATCAAAATTATGGCGAACATAATACTACAGGCCGGTGACGGGCAGCAGCGTCAATGGTGCGAAAACCTACTCTACATCTACAACTACATCAAGAAGAATCAAAGCATTTATTCAGTATGCAGGCAGTATTAATAAACGCACATATACACGTCAAAATCATAAAATCATAAAATAAATCATAACCAATTATCAAGTAAACATAGCAAAAGCAGAATTTAACGCTTTGAATTAGAAAAAAAAGTAATGAACCATTCAGCTGTCATCCAATCGTTTACGTCAAAATATTTAAAAAAAAATTAAAGTAGGTTTAAACCAACCATACATTGTAACTGTGTGTTTCAGTACTTCAGACAATTTTTATATATAAAAAAAATAAAAAAAGTGAAATAATAAATGACTTAGCATCATATCACATATTGACTTATTGAGAAATAGACACAAAATTAGCTTAGACACAAAAATATATTTATAAATAAATAATGAGACACTACAGTATGAGATTACAATAATTATTCACAGAGAAAACTTCGAAACTAAATAAAATACAAATATTATTACACTTCGCAATATAATACGTATAAATTGAATCGATCTCTGCATCTAAAAAACAACCTTAAATTTAAATACATAAAGTTCATAAAACAAAACTGACCTCATATTTTAGAGTACAGTTTACACAACGTCATTAGTGACCATTACGACCGGTAGCTCTTGAACTACGCAAACCAAATTATAACAATTTCGGGGAAGCATTTTGGCCATCATACATTTATTTATAAAACTGACCCAAATCCAATACCAAGTAATTTATACCGTATTGTGATAGTAACAAAGCCTATTTTTATGCAAAACACGACACGACCATTTTGAAGATCGCTCGACATTCGAAACTATGCTTCTGTGAGATAAAAATACAGCTGATATTTGTATGGAGGTATTTCTATTTTTTGGTGAATTAAAGGTAGTTGTAAATAGTATTTATTGTAGTGGAAATAAGGTTGATTTTTGAATGTGATACAGATTAATGTTTCATCGATGAAATGTGTTCGATTTCGGTCGCTGAATAATACACGATGGACAGTTTAAATTTGGTTTTACAGCGTTTTTAATGTTCAGGTTAGATAATAAATATTTGGGTCAAGTTTATTTGGGAACTAGTGACGTGACATGGCTTTGCGCAGCGGATACTTAGAGTAAAAAAAACCGCATGTTATGTACTACTTGCAACATTGTCGACATCAGGGTGAGATAGTGGTCGAACGCTTGACAAATAACGAAAACAAAAATAAACGTAGCGTTGGACACCCTGTGACCTGGGGCCTTATTCAGTATGACCATTTTAAAGTCTTACCGTGCCGTGTTACGTTATCTCCGCGTTATGGTATTCTCTATGCCAATTAAAACGCGGTAGGGTAAGGTTATGAGCGCGTTTTGAGCTGTCAACATATCGTGACATATGAGGACGTGTAACGCGCGCGTTTTGTATAATTAATCTATCGTGGGGCAAACAGAATACAATTTTTCAATAACGTAACGTGGCGTGTTAAGGAACGTGTTATCTCATTGGTCATACTGAATAAGGCCCCTGGTGGAGCGACAAAACGCGCAAGGCAGAGGTGGACGTGACTGGAAAAGAAGAGTCGAAGATCGAATCATTGACGTCTCCTGAGATACACCGCTTTGCTATTGCCTTCACTCCACCCGGTCACAGGGCGACTTACGCTACGTTTGCCAATTCGCGGTCTCCACTGTAATAATTAAATTCGTAGCCTACCAAATGAAAAACAATAAAATCGCTTAATACATCCATAAATATTTTGTTCCAATCCAATGAAGTGTTACCTAATAGCCAATATTGGCAATTGGCATAACTTATACACGTTCAATAATGACATTTTGATATTAGAAATGGCAATAAAAGTAAATGTGATATGAAGTCGTAAAGATGTAAATATACCTAATATACTGTATACAAGGGCAAACTGGTAAAAAGGTCAGGTAAGGTGAAATTATTTAACCTACGCGACTGGATTAGGCGCGCCCTACGGCTTTGTCCGCGCTCTAACGTAAATGTGTAACTTTATTGAACGTATCGTGAGTACAATTTCTTATTACTATTTAAGGTACGCATGCTCTACTGAGAGTGCGAGTGTGGTGCTCGCTAAGAGCACGTGTACTCGCCGCAGATGAAAAACTGATCGCACGTCACCTTCGACTGTGGTATCAACTTCGATGATCAAACGTGTATAAGAGTTACTATATTAGTATCCTATGTACTTTAAAATACCTTTGTGAAAATTTCAGCCGATTAGATAGAGATTGTTTTAGCTAAGTGAAGAAGTCACAAAAAGCAAACTGACTTTCACATTATTATTGTTATATACCGGCTGTAATTCCTAGATCGATGGACTCGCTCAAAACCTAGGTCGAGAAAATTCGACTAAAGGTATGTGAATTACAGCCGGTATATAACAATAATAATGTTACAAATTCACGATAATTTAAAAATAAAAACGACTTTCACAATATCTATCTTATAAGTAGATATACTTTATATTTATCCTACTAATATCCAGACTAATATTATAAAAACGTTTGTAACTCTGTCTGTTTGTTACATAATCACGCATAAACGGACAATCCGATCTTACTGAAATTTAACTAGGAGATATTCTGATACATTTTTAATAAAGAATATAATTCTTGGTGCACGTGAACGAAGTCGTCGGTATTAGCTAGTTATATTTTATAAATGCGAAATATCTCTAAACCAAGTTAAATTTTCAAAATGTTTGATGACGCAGCAAGTGCATCTGTTACTAACATAGAAATAGGAATAATAAGGTATATTTCTATGGTTACTAACATCGCGGAAAATATCGTTGGCGCGGTCCAGGATCTCATACGTAGAGATAATAATTATTTAAAAGAGACCGGTGCAACAACGCGGGCGCTTAGTAATATAATATCCTATTAGACTGTATCAAGGAGACGCAAAATTGTATTTTTCTTTGTGGCCGCTATTTTGAATACCTCACTGCGCTTTGGCCGAGAAAAAATAATGATGCGACCGAGTGATACACTCTACTTTTCATCCCCCTGTATGAGAAAAGTAAAATGAATAAAAGGCTCTTCGCAATAGCATATTAATAGCAATTGAAGAGTATATAGTAGTAAAAATAAACTGGCCAAGTGCAAGTCGGACTCGCACTAGTAGGGTTCCGTACCACACTACAGTATTTTATAAGATCGAGCAAAAAATACCACTATCATTTTTCGCCAGCAAAAAAAATAATGATTAATGAATATTTTATTTCTTATAATGATCATCATCAGCCATCTAACGTCTAACAAAGGTGTTAGGGATATATAATATAACGCCATCTATGGGACGCTTACTTAACTAAGCGTTCATAGATGGCGTGAAATGCCGAAAAAAACACGTTTCTTGTATGGGGACACTCTATAATTTTTAACTTTATTCTGTTTATTAGTATTTGTTGTTATAGCGGCAACAGAAATACATCATCTGTGAAAATGTCAACTGTCTAACTATCACGGTTCATGAAATGGACAGCGGAGTCTTAGTAATAGGGTCCCGTTTTACCCTTTGGGTACGGAACCCTAAAAAACTGACTGAGCCCCGTTGGCGTAGAGGATAGATGGGTTGACTTCTAAGTGAGAGGTTGCCGGTTCAAATCCTAACACGGGTGTTTATCCACAAGTGACAGGAGCATTATATATCGATGCTACCAAAAACTAGCTCACAACCATCAAGGAAAAAATCTGCCGCCATAATCTTACGGTGTTCCGGCAGCACACAGCTCTTGAGACTCAGATCTACAATTTTTTCGACGACTATCCATGAATGCACATAGAAAAATCCAATCGGGTACGGCTAGAATTTGAACCTGTGATCCAAGCTACGAGTATCTATCCGTTACGCATACGGCCTGTCGAAACATACATAGACTGGTATTATTTTAAAACTAACCAACTTCCATGCTAAGCAAGTCAGTTTCAGTAGCAAGTCTGGGACGTTTATTGTCATATCTCTAGAGATACTTATCAGATCTCGATGAAATTACAATGAGATCACCTTTAAAATGTATCCTACTAATTAAAAAAATAATATTTTGAATCGGTTCACTATTGACGGAGTAATCGCGTAATATACAAAAAATAAACTGGCCAAGTGCAAGTCGGACTCGCACTAGTAGGGTTCCGTACCACACTACAGTATTTTATAAGATCGAGCAAAAAATACCATGTAACGTAACGAAATGTAACGAAACGTAATGTAACGTAACGGAATGTAACGTAACGGAGCCCCTGGAGGAGGCCTACCGCACGCTACATCCCTAAAGGAACCAGGAACCTAGACAAGATAAACTACAAAAGAAGGGTTATAACAGTTATATTCCTATAGATTCTACCAAACTCTAAGATACTTATTTTAAATAAAACTTAGTGTTTATCACTGCACTTAGGGTCTATTGCATTGTATCCTGGTAAAGGTGAGAGTCCCCGTCAACAATCATTTGGTGTAGTATTACAGCTTTTCGGAAACATCGGTAAGTATAACAGTTTAATAAGACTTGGACTAAAAATCATGCCTAATTAGAGTTGTCATCATTGCAGCAGGCATTTGCTATAATTCAGGACTTGCCTTCCCAGGCTTAGCGACCACAACCGCCGCAACCACCGCAACCACCAGTGGTGGGGAGGGCAACCATCAAACGAGTAAATGCAGTAGCCCCCGCTATGGGCCCCGCCAATATAACCTCCGTAGTACACCGGCATTGCTCACTTTTATTTATATTCTTTTTGTACAATATATTGGACTTGATTTTTATCATTCTTCGTCCATTTCTTTCTCCAGACTCACTTCTCCATGTCATCCGTCATAGTTTTTCGTTTTTCAATTTTGAAAACGTTCCGTTTTAAAAAGAAACATAAACGTCTATATAAAAAGTTGTGAATCATGACACCATGCATGAAGGTGATTCAAATATGCCACAACCACTATCATTTTTCGCCAGCAATAAATAATAATTAATAAACATTTTATTTCTTATAACGCCATCTAACATCTAACAAAAGTGTTAGGGATCGACATTTCAATATAACGCAATCTATGGGACGTTTACCTAACTAAGCGTTCATATATGGCGTGAAATGCCGAAAAAAACACGTTTCTTGTATGGGAACCCTCTATTATTTTTAACTTTATTCTGTTTTTAATATTTGTTGTTATAGCGGCAATAGAAATACATCATCTAGGAAAATTTCAACTATCTAACTATCACGGTTCATGAGATACAGCCTGGTGACAGACGGACAGACAGACAGACAGACAGACAGACAGACGGACAGCAGAGTCTTAGTAATAGGGTCCCGTTTTACCCTTTCGGTACGGAACCCTAAAAAACACACAGACCAATTGTGAACTTCCTTCTTTTTGTAAGTCGGTTGAAAACATAACTATGTTTTTAGCATCACCGTAGTTGGATAAAACACAACTTTGAATTTACCTACATTAAACTGACCTATACTAAAGTAGTACACGAGCGGCAGTAAGAAACTGGGTAAACTCGCGGCGTCGGTCAGCTCTGGCATTGTGCCAGTGGTACAAGTTACGGCAGACACGGCTCTGTGGTCATATCTGTGTCTATGGATTGTACGGTGTTATGAACTTTGTTTATACTTAACCGACTTTCAAAAACGAGGAGGTTACTGAATTTTGAACCGATGCGAATGATTACTTTTGAATTGGTAGGGTACATTTCCAAAGTGTTCCCATTGTAATTTCATCGAAAGTCTCAAGAAGATTATACTCAATGGAGGTTGCTATTGCATATACTATTGAAGACTAAAAAATTTGACCTTGAATAATATTTTTACATCTTTCTTCACGTTGAGTTTGGTTTTTGACAGATATTCCTACGGTTCGTACGGTACTAAAAATTACTAGCGCGGCATTTGAAGTCTGTTTTTTTGTTTGGTAAACGACTTAATTTATAATCAGCATGGTTGAGCAGAGATAGTTATGCTTTGTGGATTGAACTTAAGCAGAGTTTTTGAGTTTTGAAAGAGTGAGAGAGCGCAGAGACCACTTCAAAGCTAAAAAATAATAAGAGATTTGACAAAAAACAAATCCAATCTGAAACAGTACTGGCTCTCAAAGATAACTGCCAGAACACATTAGATGTTTGGCGACAGATTTTACTAAAAACACCTAAAAATTGGTACTGAAAATTAATAGCGCGGCATTGAAGTCGGTTGTTTTTAGTTTTTTAAACGATCTTATTCAAGCTGGGTTTCGAGCTTGTCAATCTTTTTTTTCAGCAGTATTTTATGTTTAAAAATTTTAAATCTCACATCTTTTGACTTAAGACTACGGAATAAAGCAAACGTGCGACCGAAATGAACTAGAAATGTAATGAAATTTTTCTTCATTACCCTCCAATCGAATATATATCTTGCCACATAAGAAATAAAGATCAAAATCGTGTCAGTAACGGGGGCAATATTTTATCCGATATTGCTATTATAGTTCTATTTGTCTTGACGGCTGACGTTTTCTTTTAATTAGAGCTTTATTATCATTTACAAAGTCATTTACAGATATTGCAATTGATATTTTCAACCAACTTCCAAAAACAAAGGAGGTTGTCATTTCGACTGTATGTTTTTTTTTGTCTATTTTACGCGATTACTCCGTCAATTCTGAGGCGATTCGAATGATTCTTTTTGTAATCGGTAGGGTACGTTTTCGAGGTTGTCCCATTGTAATGTCATCGAGATTTAATACGTATCTCCAGAGATATGACGATAAACGTTTCAAACTTGCTACTAAAATTGACTCGCGGGGCATTGAAGTCGGTTGTTTTAGTTTTTAACCGACTTCAAAAAAGAAGGAGGTTTCTCAATTCGACCATATAAATGTTTTTTTTTATATATTTTTTATGTTTGTTCACGGATAACTTCGTCGTTTATGAACCGATTTTTATTATTTTTTTTTGTTGGAAAGGAGATATCCCAAGTGTGGTACCATGGTAATTTTATCGAGGTCTGATAAGTATCTTCAGAGATATGGATATAAACACCTAAAAATTGGTACTAAAAATTAATAGCGCGGCATTGAAGTCGGTTCTTTTTAGTATTTTAAACGATCTTATTAAACTTTCTTAATTATTATACTATATTAGTTGCGCCCCGCGGCTTTGTCCACATTTAGTCCTTGTTATAAACCCTCCTCTTAAATCACACTAACTGTTTAAGCGGCGATAGCACAATGGATAAAGTGTCAGACTGGCGATCGAGAGGTCGTGAGTTCGGTTCCCACCCATTGCAACGACATTAACCCACTCCAGACACAAGCGTATTTAGCTTAGTTGGAGGGATTCTGTAGTGGTTGGACTTCTGTTAGTCCGCCTAGGGCGGTACCACTACTTTGCCAATTAATTTTCAGCCGTGAAATAGAAATGTTTTTCGGTTGAAATGGCAAGGTGTCCAGTGAAATTACAGGGTATGTGAGACTCAACATCTTTATGTCTCAAGGTAACAGGCGCAGTGCAGTGACATGCAACATTCTGGCAGGCCATCATTTTGCATGCCGCTGTATCTGTTATAGGTAGACGTCATCGCTTACCATCAGGCGAGCGTCGTGCTTGTCCTGTTACTTAATATCATAAAAAGAAGGAGTTACGAGGGAACGCGGGTTGCACTTTTCCATACTAATGTATTCCCCCGTTTCCTCCCTGGAAAATGCTTCTAGAGAAAAAATTGTTTCTACAAAAAATCAAGGTCTGCTGTAGCTATCATTTGCTTTTTCTACAAAAAATAAAAAAAAATAAAAAATCAAATAACAAAAAATAAAAAAATAATAAAAAAATAAAAATAAAAATCTAAAAATCTAAAAATAAAAAAAAAATGTTACTACAAAAAATCAAGGTCTGCTACAGCAGACCTTGATTTTTTCATTTGTTTCATTCCTATTATTTGCTTATTTATTTCATTTCTATCATTTGCTTTTTTTGACCAATCAATCGCAAAAATAAATACAAGCCTTTTTATCTCCTCTTTAAGATTTTTGAAGGGTCATATTTTCTATTCTCTTTATGACCAGCGGTTTAGGCTGTGCGTTGTCTATCAGTCAGTCAGTCAGTCAGTATGTCAGGACAAAGATTCTCATAGTATTAGATTATATAGGCTAGCGTTTGACTACTATCTCGCCTGGTGATAAGCAATGATGTGGTCGAAGATGGTGAATACGCTAGGTCTCAGACTATCATAAAACGCTAGGTCTAGAATACTCTGATTCTCAACGGATGTGTGCTGCTGGAACAACGTAAGGTTATGGCGGCAGATTTTCTCCTTGATGGTGGTAACTTACTTTTTGGTAACAAGTCAGGCGGAACATCCTACAAAATAATTATTATTGAAAAACAAAAAAAAACAACGTGTATTATAAAAACTGACGTTAAATTGAAACTTATTGTCACATTAAATTCCCGTTTTAAAATCAATAAGTTTAAATAACCGGCCAAGTGCGTGTCGGGCCACGCGCAGTATAGGGTTCCGTAGCAGCCTGTTATTCAATGCAAGTCTTTACCCGTTATAAACAAGCAACTAGGTACTCCGTCTTTGTCACTTTAAAGGATTTATTCTAAGGATTTTGTATTTGGTACAAAATTATCCAACACCCAAGTTCAACGACTATAACTGCTAAACTCAAAAGGTAATCTTAACCGCTATAGTTTTCTATTAAAGTTCATAAAATTCACTATTATCACGAATTTTTCCAGATTTTTCAAGCCAGCAGTTTATCTTTTAGAGGGAGGGGTGGGGGGGGGAAGACCAAAAATTTGCACTTTAAAGTTTTAATATTTCGTAAATGGAGCATTCAATCGAAAAATGGTATTAGCAACCCTAAAGTCATTTCAAGAGACCTATTCAACGTTACCCCTCACGATGGGGTAGACGATAAAAAAAGAATTCATCCCCACTTCTCATATAGGGGAGCTACATAAAAAAAATATTTTTCAAAGTTTTAATTCAGCAATTTGTCGGCGTAATTTATAGACATATCCCCACAAAATCACAGCTTTCTAGTATTAACGGTCTCTTAGCAAAACCTCGGACAGACAGACAGACAGACAGACGGACGGACATGACGAAACTATAAGGGTTCCTTGTCTGGACTACGGAACCCTAAAAACGGATTTGCATGCCGCGCGAGTTAGTTTCAGTAGCAAGTTTGAAACGTTTATAGTTATATCTCTGGAGATACTTATCAGATATTTATGAAATTTAAATAGGACTACTTTGAATATTAACCCTACCCACAAAAAAAAAACATTCAAATAGGTTCACAATTGGCGGAGTTCATATTTATTTCTTCCAAAAACAATGTCATTGTATGGGAAATTTACACATGTTAACATATGATAAAAATCGGTTAACAAACATACTAAAAATAAAATAAAAAAAACAACATACAGACGAATTGAAAACCTGTTAAAAACCTGTTTAAAATTCGCTTAAAAATTCTACAACTAATAATTAAAATTGTTTCCAAAACAAAAAAAACCGACTTTAAATGCCGCGCTAGTCATTTTCAGTACTAAGTTTGAGATGTTTATCTCCATATCTCTGGAGATACTTATCAGACCTCGATGAAATTATGGGACTAATGGGACCACCTTAGAAACGGTTCTCAATTGACGAAGTAAATGTGTAACATACATACAAATAACCATCCTCGTCGATCGTTTAAAAATCTAAGAGAACCGACTTCAAACGTCGCGCTAGTCAAAGTAGACAATAGATCTAGAAACTATTATATAATCTGTGCCAGTTGTAAGTAGTAAATCGTCGAGATAAGTAAATGCATCGTAGTACAAATGTTGATATACTTAAAACGGCTCGGCCGATTTCGTTTAAATTACAATGGGACTACCTCGGAAATGTACCCTACCGATTACAAAAAAAACAATGAAATCGGTTCACAATTGACGAAGTAATCGCGTAACATACAAAAAAAACAGACGAATTGAGAACCTTCTTCCTTTTTGGAAGTCAGTTGAAAACAAAATTGACAACCTTCTTTTTTTCAAGATACATGTTCCATCGACCTACCTCCATCTTCATGAAATATAGAGTAGAAATCTTTATTTCGAAACAAATATCTAGCTAAACGACCTCTACGTATTTATAACTAGGATATAGTAAAACAGTAACAATGAAGCACATTGAATACAATAAGTCGCAGTTTCCCATGACGTTTCCCACGCCGGTGATTCAGCCGTAACGAGCGTGTAAAAAATTGCTCGTGATAAAACAAGTGCCTGTGACACATAGCTGCTGTTGTTTGTGTCTAGATTTTGTCTACTTTTTAGGGTTCCGTACCCAAAGGATAAAACGGGACCCTATTACTAAGACTCCGCTGTCCGTCTGGCACCAGCTAGGTTATTCTGTAAGCTATCTCGACAATGGAATCCGCGGTGAGATTTGAATTTCGTATTACGAAATTCAACCGTATTACGAATGTGATAAGATTGAATTTCGTAGTACGAAATTCGAATCTCACCGCGGATTCCGCTGTCGAGATAGCTTTCAGAATAGCCTAGCAGGCTGTATCTCATGGACCGTGATTGTTGGACAGTGGAAATGTTCACAGATGATGTATTTCTGTTGCCGCTATAACAACAAATACTACTAATTAAGATAGTTAAAAAACTAAAACAACCGACTTCAATGCCCCGCGAGTTAATTACAGTAGTAAGTAAGACGTTTATTGTCATATCTCTGGAGATACTCTATCGATGAAATTAAAATGGGACCACCTCGGAAACGTAACCCACCTATTACAAAAATAATCATTCGAATTGGTTTACAATTGACGGTAGCGATGGGTCGTTGACGTATTCATCGTAAACGCAACTAGACCGTTGAATTAACCTCCGTCAACTACTCGATTAACTAGTTGAATTGATTAACTAGTTGATGTTTTAACCATAGTCCATTTCGCAGTGCTCGTATGAATTCAACCGTTATCGTAGTATTGGTTCATTCAATCGTTTAAATCCCAATAATTACGTTGATTATATTTTAATTATTTCAGCAATAAATATATTTTAACTTTAAGTAGGTATGTTTTAGTTCTACATCATGCCATAAATTTCTAAGAAATTTAAATACTTAGTCTTTGAGTTTAGAGCTATTAATGTTACTAAATACGTAGTTGCAATTCCCCTTTACTATCGAATTTAGCCGTCTAACAACGAATGCTACCGTTCGAAATCAAGTTGATGGTTAATCGCGCGGCGCGCCTCCGTTCGTTGACGTCAACTGATACGTTTCTCTATACTCTTGAATTTTGCCGTCTATGGATTCAACTAGTTGATCGGTAAACGATTAACGGTCGAAACGTTGATAGTCGATGGACGGTTTTTTTAACCATCTCTAATTGACGGAGTAATCGCGTAACACACACACAAAAAACGTACAGGCGAATTGAGAACCTCTTTCTTTTTGGAAGTCGTTTGAAAACAGAATAAAATAAATATTTTAAGGGGGCTCCCATTACACAACAGACATTACTTTTCTTGCTGTTTTCATAGATAATGCTACGGAACCCCTCGTGCACGAGACCGACGCGCACTTGGCCGTTTTATATTTTTTATCTTACTAGCGACGAATTTCGTCATATTTCAACCATTTCACATAAAACCTTAACGAATTACACACTTAAACCTTCCTCGCGAATCACTATATCTTGATGAAAACCGCATGAAAATCCATTCAACTGTTTATAAGTTTACTGTGAACAGACAGACAGATGATATAAGGTAACAGGACAAGCACGACGCTCGCCTGATGGTAAGCGATGCCGTCTACCTATTACAGATACAGCGACATACAACATTCTGCACTGCCAGAATTTTACATGTCACTGCACTGCGCCTGTTACCTTGAGACATAAAGATGTTGAATCTCACATGCCCTTTAATTGCACGGGACACCTTGCCATTTCAACCGAAAAATATTCTTATTTTACGGCTGAAAATTAATTGGCAAAGTGGTGGACTAGCAGAAGTCCTACCACTATAATATCACTGGCATGGTGGTAACCGATGATGTGGTTGAAGATGGTGAGCACGTTTAGCCTATAGCTACAGCAGCTAAGAACGTTTGCGTGGGTTACGGTAACCTTCGAAACTACGATCTAATTTACATATGTTTGAACAAAAAACGTAGTATTGGTACTGTATTATTCATATTGTTTAATAATAACTGTAACGAACGGCTTTGTTTACACAATAAAACATTCTTGTTAGAAAAACTGTCGGAAAATTCTGGCTGTGAAGAGAAAATGTTTGGTAAAGAATAGGTCGGTGTTGAGTCTTTACATTCATTTGAAATGTCCTTTACATTTTTACTATTTTCAACCGAATTCCTAAAAGGAGGAGATTTTCGATTCGTCTGTATGTGTTTGTGTTTGTACGTTTGTGACGTGATCACTGCGTCAACTTTGAACATTAAAGTAAAATATAATAGTAAAATAACAATTATTGTCTAATTGATAGGTATAGCTAACTTAATGCGTAATGTACATACTACTCTAGACATGACAATATTATAACTACGTAGGCTTGTAAAATAGCACAAATTAACTAAGAATAAGTTTAAGCATATTATGTAGTTCCTATTAGATTTAATTTGTAACCGTATTGATTATACAGTATTAATATTATTATATAATTCAGATTTTAAAATAGTACAGGGTACATTTCAATAATAAAAGTAATAAGTAGATTAGTTTTAGTCTAAGATACAACTATTGTACATTGTGTTGCAATAAACAATACTGAATACTGAATACCGTTTCGAATAACTATGTATTTGTGCATGGGTAGGGTATATTTTAAATTATATAGTTTTAAGCTCTGATAATTATAATAAATATCTGACTACCTACAGATACGAGTATATGGATATAAACACCTCAAACTTGTCACCTAAAGTTAATTTTAAAAGGTAAAAGCCAATTTTAATTATTTTTAAGTAGTGTGTGGTGCTTGAATACATTTTATTTGTAGGTTTTAGGTCATAGTTCTACTTTACCTACCGTACTATGTTGTAAACTTTGCTCAGTGATTTCGGTCCGGATTTGATCCGTCAGAGGGATCAAATCCGGACCGATATCATTCTTCAGAAAATTAAAATTATCGACATAGCACAACGGATTAGCAAGCTGAAGTGGCAGTGAGCTTGTCTCATCTGCCTTAGGACTGATAACCGTTGGAAACCCGAATCAGCAAACTAAGGACGCCTTGTGACGGTCCTAAAAGGTCGAAAGGCGACCTTGTCTATCCATGGCATTTAGAGGGTATACTGCATGTTAGCTGCAATCCTCAATGTTCTCAGTAACGTATATCCGGCGGTATGATATCACGCCCCGCTCGAAATAGCGGCGCCGGCGCGGCGTCCAACAGTCACCGCTATTCGTAGCTTTTGCCGTGATTACTATATTTCCCAAAGCATTATACACCATCTGACCCGACGTCCAATCCAAAAGTATATATACATGACTACCAATATTATAAATGGGAGAGTCAGAGTATGTGTAATTTTGTTTGGGACTTCTTAACGGTCAAACGGCAGAACCGATTTAGCTGAAATTTTGAGGGACACACAGGGATGGCTAATAGTATGGATAAGGCTACTGGATAGCTATTTATAACGCGGGCGAAGCCATGGGCACAGCTAATATTATAAATACAAAACTCAATTTGTATATTTGTTAGTTTGTTTGCGACTTTTTCACGATCAAATGGTTTAACCGATTTTGTTGACATTTTGCATAGTGATAGCCAATGTAATCAGGACAAAGGATATGTTTTAACACGGATAAAACCGCGGGGCACAGCTGATACATTCTACACTAAAAGAAGATGTAAACTGCAGTGATGGAAGATGGAGTATTGACAATACCCCAATGGTTAAGGCGTCGGTAATCTTGTTAACCCCTCCAACTGAGATAAATATGCTTGTGTCTGGAGTGAGTTCACATCAATAGTGCAATGGGTGGGGATCAAACCCACGACCTCTCGATTGCCAAGCCTTAGCCATTGGACTATTGCGGTGATATATATCGTAATCTAAGTTGAGATAGAAAGTGGATGATTGCGCAAGCTTTCTTGTGATAGCAGCTGTTACTTTGTTGACTTGGTTTACTTCACTTGATTGGGTTCAAAGTGTATCGCCGGCTTGCATATTGCTTTCCATATTGTGAGTTCTTATCATTGTATTTATTTATGGTTTATTAAAACATTACTGGATACTAGCTTGTGCCCGCGGCTTCGCCCACGTGAAAAACTCAATTAAGTCTCTTAAAATTTTTCTTTCGTAGAATCATTAAATCATGAAAACCCTCATAGCTTACACAATACACAATATAATTTTTATATACTTATAAAAGCATATCTTATAGATAGGTCGTGTTCAATGTATACCCACTTATAATCTATGCGGCAATAGGGTGTACCTTATTATCTCAACCACAAACGCGAAAATTCATCAAAATTGTAAAAAATAATATTTATTATTAATAATTAATTATAATATATACATACACTATCACTCCATCCACCAACCATATTTAGGTAAGCAAAAATTGTAAAGGGCCTCTTGAGGTTGGCTTCGGCTCCGTCAATGCCTTATAACGGACCTGGCATTTATGACCCGAGTTGTTTACAGGAATAATAATAACTATTATAAATTCATTACAGTATTAATGTAACGAAACGTTATAAGTTAAACAAACAAACACCAGCTCATAAAATATTATAGAACAACAAACATTACTTTGATAATAATAATTAAGATAGTTTAAAAACTAAAACAACCCACTTCCATGCCCCGCGAATCAATTTCAGTAGCAAGTTTGAGACGTTTATCGTCATATCTCTGGAGATACTTATCAGTTCTCAATGAAAATAAAATGGGACCATTCCGGAAACGTACCTTACCGATAAAAAAAGAATCATTCAAATCGGTTCACAATTGACGGAGTAATCGCGTAACATACACACAATAAAAAAAACAGAAAAAAAAACATACTGACGATTTGATAACCTCTTTTCGGAAGTTGGTTGAAAATGTACCAGCAAGTATTATTTTATTTTTATTTTACCCAATTAACATTAAGCATGGTCGTGTTTCACGACTAGCAAACAAGTTCCAATTAAAATATCTGACACTTCCCATTAGTTTAATTGCAAGTATGAAAAATTCAGTTTCGCAATATCGCTTCACGAGGACCGGATCTAGGTCTCTGGGTCAAGCACTGACAGGACAGGGGCGGAGGTAGGGCAAGGGTGGGGCTAGACTTGCCTGTCAACGTTTTATGAGCTGAACGGACCAGGGGAAGCACTCGCACCTTGTATGGTAGTAATTTTGTCATTAGATTTTAAAAAAAAGCTAACTAGATAAGTGGGTTGCACATTACTAGTATTTTTGTTAACCCCTCCAACTAAGCTAAATATGCTTGTTTCTAGAGTGGGTTCGCGTCAATAGTGCAATGGTTTGGGATCGAACTCACGACCTTTCGATCGCCGGGGCGACGCCTTAGCCATTGGGCTATTGCCGCTTTGTAAAGCTATCAAGGAGCAAACCTTTATATTGATATCACTATAAGAAGTCCTCCCTGTGAAAGTCTATTTTCAACCAACCTCCAAAATGAAGGAGGTTTTCAATTCGTATGTTTTTTTTTAAATTATTATTTTGTATGTATGTTGCGCGATTACTCCGTCAATTGTAAACCAATTCGAATGATTTTTCTTCTTAATCGGTAGGGTACGTTTCCGAGGTGACCCCATTGTAATTTCATCGAGATCTGATAAATATCTCCAGAGATATGACGATAAACGTCTCAAACTTGCTACTGAAATTGACTTGCGGGCATGGAAGACGGTTGTTTTAGTTTCTTATCTTAATTATGATTGGTTGCTTTTACTATGATAACAAATGCTTTTTGTTAGTTAACAGTAAAAGTATTTGATGTACGACAACTAATATTGTGTTGTATTGCATAATATTACCCCCTCATTGAAATCCTCAATACGTCGCAGAAACCTATACTGTGAGCGCACCATGAAAACTTTAGACGTAGAAACGTGACGGTCCTCTACACGGTTGCATATTGAACTACGACACTAACCACGTGAGAACGTGTTAAGTTGCTTCTCATTGCGCGTCACGTGGGCTGCTCCGAGGAAAGTTGTGATATAAAACTGTCAATGGTTTACGTGACATGATTTTAAAACACATATTGAATGTGACACTTTGGGAACTCGTGACGAGTTCGCGTTCTATTGTGTTTAAAAGGGTAGCATGAATAATATTTTGTACAAAACAGGCAATGTATGGTTATGATAAATTATTTAACGCACCAGATATTGTTTTTTTAGTCTGGAGTTATTTTATATTTAATCACCTACACCAATTTTTAATAAATAACGCATCTTTATAAAATTCAGAAGAATATTACAAATTTTACATAACTTTCATCCATGATTGTACCTAAATATAAGAGTACTTAAATTAATTTAAAAGAAGCAAATAACGTATCTAATGTTTAGGGTTCCGTACCCAAAGGGTAAAACTGGATCCTATTACTAAGACTCCGCTGTCCGTCTGTCTGTCTGTCTGTCTGTCTGTCTGTCTGTCTGTCTGTCTGTCTGTCTGTCCGTCTGTCATCAGGCTGTATCTCATGAACCGTGATTGTTAGACAGTGGACATTTTCACACATGATGTATTTCTGTTGCCGCTATAACAACAAATACTAAAAACAGAATAAAGTTAAAAATATTAGAGGGTCCCCATACAAGAAACGTGTTTTATTAGGCATTTCACGCCATCTATGAACGCTTAGTTAGGTAAACGTCCCATAGATGGCGTTATATTGAAATGTCGATCCCTTACACCTGTGTTAGACGTTATAAGAAATAAAATGTTTATTAATTATTATTTTTTGCTGGCGAAAAATGATAGTGGTATTTTTTGCTCGATCTTATAAAATACTGTAGTGTGGTACGGAACCCCACTAGTGCGAGTCCGACTTGCACTTGGCCAGTTTATTTTATAAGATCACAGCAAGGCATGTAAGACACCCGATGTGATGAGTGATGATGTTTGCCTATAACATATACAGTGGCATGCATCACATAAGTAATGTATAAAATCTTGTAAACATGTTTAAAAAAATAATTGTTAATAATGCAGTAACTGCATTTTTGGCTTTAGTCTATGACGTAAGTTTTTTTTAATATCTTATAGGCTAGCGTTTGACCACTATCTCACCTGTTGGTAAGTGATGATGCGGTCGAAGATAGTAAGCACGCTAGGCCTAGAATAGGAACTGGCTCTCAAGGATAGCTGCCGGAACACAATTAGATGTTTTGGCGACAGATTTTCCAACTTGAGGGTGGTAGCTGGCCAGGCGGACACTAGACAGTGACCACCATGCACCAAGTCTTAAGTATGAATCCCTGAATCTACAAATCGTAAGTACAAATACATCTTCTAGGAAAATGTATACCCAAAAATATAGAACGCCCAAAAGCTTGACTATCCAGACTGAAAAAATAAACCTATAATATTATTTGGAGCTGACTGTACATACACAATCAAAGAAATACTACATTGTGCCCTTTCTTCACGCTTCACCGACTGCGACAAAAGCAGAGGTCAAACATTAGATAAACTTTTCTTCAGAGAATAGATAACAAACTTCTAGCTTTTGCTTTCTTTATAAAAGTAGTGTAGGCACTTTATGTGGCCATTTGTGATAAAACTATTTTTTTACAAATGTTTTCACTACTCATTTTTTTTACCAAAAATATAAATGGAGGTCAAGAAATAAGATGAATTTTAGCTAACGGCACCCTAAAAGTTTGTTTATTTTTAACCGACTTTACAAAAAAGGAGGAGGTTCTCAATTCGACTGTATTTTTTTTACGTTTGTTACCTCAGAACTCCGTCAAATCTTAACCGATTTGAAAAATTATTTTTTTTTGTGAGATTATATCTCCCATTTGGCCCCATTCACATTTTATCGAGATATGACAATTATCTCCGGAGATATGCAGATAAACAATAAAATAAAATTTATATATTGTGATGACATGATTATTACTTAGACTATCGCGGCATGTGAAGTCGTTTTTTGCGTTTTGTACGATCATACATTATGTTGATACCCGATACCAAATCACACATAACGAATTCGGTTAAACTTGGTTCTTATATATATATATCTATATTCATATATATATATATATAGTTCTTTTTTAATTTTATAATCGTATATTTTATATCGTAATTAGGTGGT
Organism: Cabera pusaria; assembly: GCA_954871355.1. Taxonomy (NCBI): domain Eukaryota; kingdom Metazoa; phylum Arthropoda; class Insecta; order Lepidoptera; family Geometridae; genus Cabera; species Cabera pusaria. Next base: position 19,028,052 of record OX940910.1, read on the forward strand.
AACATTTCATTATTTATTAGTTCACAATTATAAACCCACAGAAAACCAGCAGCCTTTCTCACAAATATTCTTCCCAATTAAAATATTTTCACATATCATATCGTTTAAAAACTAAAAAAGAACCGACTTCAATGCCTCGCTATTCATTTCCAGTACCAATTTTGAGATGTTTATCTCAATATCTCTGGAGATACTTATCAGAACTCGATAAAATTACGATGGTACCACACTTGGGATATCTCCTTTCGAACAAAAAACGGTCGAATTAAGAATCCTCCTCCTTTTTTTGAAGTCGGTTAAAAATACAATGCCGTCGCAGAGAGCGCGGGCGCGTCCTAAAATGCCAAAAAAAAACAGAAATAACACGGTCTCTTCTATTATTTATTCTTTCAATATTTCTTAGCGTCAGAGTTATGAAGTAACGCCTTGTGCTTTCAGTATCTGTTTGAGAATATGGATTTTGATGCAGTATTTTTTTTATCATATGAGATAACATAACTCTAATACTAATTTGGTTCTACTGTATAAATTATTAAAGTCCTTTATTAAAATGTAAAACGTTATTATATCATTAAATACCCGATGTGTGTAACTAACCAGCTCAATGTAAATGAAGTAATTCAATAATTTATACTGATTCATGACAATTAAGACGCTCGCCTGATGGTAAGCGATAGCGTATGCCCAGAAACTGTGGATTAGCAGAATTTTGCATCACGTGTTGTTTTCATATTTGAAGAAATAATAGTTGAGGGTTCCTGTACTGGCCGAGTGACGAAGAAAAATAATGTATGCCAAAAAAAAATATTAAACAAATTCTGATTAGTTCATTTAGTAATTACGAAATATCTTTAAAAATCATAATATTTCGAGTAGATACGATACAGCATGTATTATAGCAATGTTGTTAAGAAGCACTAACAAGGGAATAACTAAAACTGTTTTAAATGATTTGTCAATTCAGTTTATTTGTTGCAATAATTCATTCATATAATTACAGCCTTTCATTTTTATATAGAATTCATGGAACTGATTCTATATAAAAATGCCAAATGCAAACAAATGGTTGTCGTTCGAATCTTTTCAATCTATAAATCGCAAAAAATGTTACCATTATTTACTGTTCATCTTACTAAAGGCAAGTGTTCGCGTGGCATATCCATCTACACAATAACCCAAGCACCCAATGTTATGGTACATTAATCATTAATTTTTCACAAAAGTTTCCGAAACTTTCCGGCTTTTCCGATTTCGTATAATTTCCACATCAATATTGTATTGGAAGTCACTGGAGATTTTTTTGTTAGAAAGTTTGTGTATTTAGGACACTTACCACGTTAAAAAAATTAAAACATCTGTGATTGTATTTCACAACATTTATTCAGCTGGTATACAATTTCACACATTTTCTCAGGAACATAATTATTGTATCGATGTTCCGCCTAAATTACTACCAAAAAGTAGCTTACCACTGTACGGAGAAAATAATGCTGCTTTAGGACATAGCTATTCAAATATAATAAAAAATCCCAGCCGAATAACAGCAAACAAAAGTGTGCGTCCCCAGGAAAACTACCATGACTCCATTAAAACTAACAAATGAATCAAGTTCTAATTCTATTTCGATGTATTCGACCACCATCGATGACTAACAGTGGCAGATATGACCTACTTTCTAAATTAAATCGTAGAACGTGACCTGTCTACGAAGAATTCACAATTTTATTGCAGAAAGTTCACATCTGTCTGAGAAATGTTACGCGATCAGAATAGGTAAGGACTCTGTCACAATAACATCTCTTTGTAAGACGAGCTTTTGTGGACTCTTTGACGTATTTGGTAGCCTGGAACACTCGACTCGAAAATGTATGTGCGAGTTGACAGTTGCCTTCTAGAAAAATACCGTTAGGAAACCCTTTCAGGCTTAGTTTTCAATTTTATTTTGTAAAACGACCACAACGGCGGCGTTCTGCGTCCGCGTGCGAGTTTGCGATCTGATTTTCAATCGTTTTCTGATCGCCGTAGATCATGTTTGGTTTGAACTAGTCGGTACAAATACTACTGCGCTATCTGATCGCCGCCGAGATCGCGCACGCAGGACGCTGCAGTGTGGCCGTACCTTAACACACATCTCGCCTGGTGGTAAGCGATGATGTGGTTGGAGATGACATCACGCTAGGCTAAGAATTGTCGAACTCCTAAGGGGTGTGTGCTGCCGGAACACCATGAGGTTATGTCGGCAGGTTTTTTCGTTGATAGTGGTAAGCTACTTTATGGTAGCAAGTCAGGCGGAACATTGATATAATTCTTCTACCACCTGTAGACGATGACTTATGAATGCGAAAATTTAATGATTTATACTAACAACCTTCCGGTTAGAAGGCAAGTTAACTATCCTTTACGCCAATGGGCCGTCGAAAGTTCCTTAGTTAGCTCCACATGGAGGGCGAGTTTCACCTATTCCCGATAAAGTAACCTTGGAATTACATTAACTTCAAACCTCAATTTCGGCTTCTACATAGAGTCCAAGCTAAACTAGCCGATAAAAAGCTTGGCGTTCTCAGAAAGGTAAGGCGGTATTTCACGCAGGGACAGCTTCGAAGCCTGTGCCAAGCACAAGTCCGATCTTGCATGGAATACTGCTGCCATCTCTGGGACGGCTCGGCTAAATAACAGCTAGAACTTTGGATTCGATTCGAGGATGCTTAGTGGCGAAACTGAAACCACAAAAAACAAGCTTTAGAGCTTCGAACATCGGAGTAGAGTTGTAAGTTTATCTGTGTTCTACAGGATACATTTCGGTGAGTGTGCGATAGAAGTACACAATATAATTCCTTGTTCCCCCTTTTGCCATCGGAGTCGGACAACAAGGCTAACTAACAAAGGGCATCCATACATGGTGGATATTCCAGCAATCCGCACTAAACGTTTTGGTTCAACTTTCATAATCCCAACCGCAAAAGAATGGAATACGTTGCCGGATGACTTGTTTCCGCGTAGCTATAACTTGGGTCTCTTCAAGTCAAGAGTGAACAGGTATCTTCTAGGCAAGCGTGCTATACCCTCGATCACATCTTCACTTTCCACCAGGTGAGATAGTGGTCAAATGCTTGCCTGTCTACATAAAAAAAAAGTTACAGATAGTTATTGAGGTAGTTAAACTTTTCAACCAACTCCTAAAAAGGATTCAGGAAGGTTCTCAATTCGTCTGCATGTTTTTTTTGTATGTTTTTTACACGATTACTTTGCCAATTGTGAACCGATTGGAATACATTTTTGTCATGGATAGAGCTTGCCTTCAAGGTAGTCCCATTAAAATTTCATCAAGATCTGATAAGTATCTCTAGAGATATGGCGATAAAAATCTCAAACTTGCTACTTAAAATAAAACTCGCGCCATTAAAGTCGGTTTTTTTTTATTTTTCAAACATAGAAAAACTTAAATGCATACAAAAAGGTTTTTTTTTCTAGTCAAAAATACGCATTTTAAATAACAATAATTAAACAAATTGTGATGCCAAATTAAAAATAATATGAGTCAAATAACCCACATTTTTAAACTATCTTAATAATTCTAAGAACCAGTGACACGAATACCTAGTGTTAACGATCTCAAAATTAAAAGTTAGCACATCTTCTTATCCCGCCACTGGGCTCGCTGGAGAGTCGACAAAAACCTTACTCGTATATAAAACCTGACACGTATATAAAACCCACAAAGCCTCACAACCGCACACATAATATATTACGTTTAAATTATAATAATGTCGCCGCTTTGCGTCAATTTTGCGGGGTGATGTATCGCTTAGGTAATTCTCCATAATATTGTTCGTTATTGTGTCGTTGATGACATATCGTGACATAATAGTATGAAACAAGTCAAAGACACAGTTGATTGGTCGAAATGGAAGACAGTAGAGAGCCGAGGTGCTGGGTCTGACTGACTGACTTTGGTCTGCACCATAGAGCGCGACTATCCCAACCACAACCTATGATTTCAGTCGAACTGAAATTCTAGGTCTGTGATCCCGACGCTTCTTCCATACTGGCTGGCACTGAACATCATGCTGGAACTCGGTGATACGATTGGTGACATGTCATTGTCCGGTGGGTGGATAGAGCGACGCCTAAAGCCACCAGTGGTCACTCATTTAGCACCTCCCAGAGATCACGTGTAGAGTACTTTAAGGTCTAAGCCTATTAACGCAGAAGGCAACAGTGACCTTTGCGTGGGTGAAGATAACGCCCCTCCCCCTCTTCCTAAACAAAATCTATTATTTTATAGTTTTTAGGCTATATTATTGCTTTTTAATAGCATACATTTTTTAGTCTTGACAATAGCTATAATGGCTTCTAATCGCTTATTTCCAAAACCTAGCGATTTGTCTTTGATAAGCAATAACCGGAAATGGTAGTAAAATACTCGAAATGCTCTCCTTTAATCTTTAAATGTTCCATTAAATTTAGATCGACATTGTTATTTACAAAACGTTTCAACTTATCTCAAACGATAGAAACAATTCAACACTGATACCTGATAAAGTTAAAGGGAATCCACAAACTCCTCAGAGGTCGGCAACGTATCAGCAGCACTCATAGTGTTCAAGTTGTTCATAGGCGGCGGTAACCACTTACCATCAGGCTGGTTGTCTGCTTGTCTGCCCACCGTTCCATAAAAAAACTTAGCATAACCTCTCGATGCATAAATTTGCTACTGAAGTCGATTTTTAGGGTTCCGTACCCAAAGGGTAAAATGGGACCCTATTACTAAGACTCCGCTGTCCGTCTGTCTGTCTGTCTGTTTGTCTATCTATCCATCTGTCATCAGGCTGTATCTTATGAACCGTGATAGGTAAACGGTTGAAATTTTTACAGATGATGTATTTCTATTGCCGCTATAACAACAAATACTAAAAACAGAATAAAATTAAAAATAATAGGGGATCCCCATACAAACATCGTGTTTTTACGGCATTTCAAGATAACGTCCATAGATGGCGTTATATTGAAATGCGGATCCCTAACTCCTTTGTAAGACGGTAGATGGCGTCATAAAAAATAAAAAGTTTATTAATTATAATTTTTTGCGGCCGAACAATGATTGTGGGAATTTTGTGCTCGATCTTATAAAATACTGTAGTGTGGTACGGAACCCTACGAGTGCGAGTTCGACTTGCACTTGGCCAATTTTATTAGTTTTTTAGTTGTAAGTAATTATTTTAGTTGTAATAGTCAATGTGCTTGAGATTTTTTTTAATATTGTATACTAGGCCTGCGTTAGACCACTATCTTGCGTGGTAGTACGCGATGATGCGGTCGAAGACAGTGAACGCTAGGCCTAGGAATACTTTGACTGTCAAGGGCTGTGTGCTGCCGGAACACCGTATGGTCATGGCATATTACAAAGTCAATTTTCAAATAAGATACACTCAAACGCTTCAACTAATACTAAAAATGTTCTCTACTTATTTCTCGACGTATATGCGATCATCTACGGCGAGAAATAAGATCATTTCCACATCTGTACCGCGAAAAATTACAGCGAGTCGGCGTAACGAGACTCAGAACAAATTATATGACGAGCTTCCGGTCTGATTCGCTAAACATATACATATACAAATAAACACTTTTTACACTCCTACTCATGTAATATTTCATATGAAAAAATTAGAGAGGCGTTTATGTTTAGGTCGATTGTCTAGCTACAATTAACACCACCTAGGTATCATCAGTGGTATAGTGGAACAATGGTCGGCTTTGACGTCAGAGGTACCGAGTTCAATCCCCGCCGTGCACCAATGGATTTTTGTATCGAAAAATTGATGTGCGTTTTTCACAGTGGCCCTCCGGTGAAGGAAAAACATTGTTAAGAAACCCCCAATCCCCGCATGGTCGTAGGACACTATCTAGTGTCCGCCTGACCATTAGAAAATCTGTCGCCAAACATCTAATGCGTTACCGGCAGCTATCCCTGAGAGCCAGTTCCTATTGTAGACCTAGCGTGCTGCTACTTCCTCGACCGCATCATCACTTACCAACAGTTTTGATAGTGGTCAAACGCTATTATATATGATATTAAAAAAAAATTAATGCAACTCACGGAAAAGTAATCCCTTGTGTCTGAAGGCTTAATCCTAAATGCACGTGATTTCTGGATGGTGCTAAATGGGTGACCGCTGGTGGAAGGCTTTGGGCATAGCTCATACTGTATAAATGCGTTGATTTGATTTGAACTACCCACCATACAAAGACATATCACCAATCGTATTACCGAATTCCGCAATGATGTTTGGTGCTATTCAGTATGGAAGAAGAGTTGGGATAGTTAACTCTCTGTTGATTACACTGAAGTTAACTCTCTGTTGATTACACTGAAGTTAACTCTCTGTTGATTACACTGAAGTTAACTCTCTGTTGATTACACTGAAGTAATGAGACTGAACGGGAAGGAATCAAACAAAAAAGGATTTTTTAAAACCAGTTATTATTAAATGACGGAGTTCTGAGATAACACATATGTGTTTTGCTTTAATAATATAATATCGTTTAAAAACTAAAAAAGAACCGACTTCAATGTTCATTTTCAGTACCAATTTTGAGATGGTTATCTCAATATCTCTGGAGATACTTATCAGACCTCGATAAAATTACCATAGTACCACACTTGGGATATCTCCTTTCGAACAAAAAAAGAATAATCAAAATCGGTGCATAAATGACGAAGTTATCCCCGAACAAACATTAAAAAAAAAATATATATATATACGGTCGAATTGAGAAACCTCCTCCTTTTTTTTAAGTCGGTTAAAAATAATACAAGATTATTTAGAACCTTCTTCTTTTTTGTGAAGTCGGTTAAAAACCTGAGTGGGTCAAATAAAGGATGATAGTTCTCATTGTATACACACGGCTTAACAATATAGAATATCATTAAATAGGTTAATAGAGCCGTGAAAATAATGATATATTAGTTAGATTTTACTCCGTTCTATTAAGATATGGGGTCCCTTATTGCTTTCCTACACGATATTGTATTTTTAACTGACTCAACAAAAGAGGTTCTCGATTCCCTTGTTTTTTTGTGTGTTACCTTAAAGGTACAGACAGACCGCGGCGTCCTGCGTGCGCGATCTAGGCGGCGATCAGACAGCGCAGTAGCAAAGAGAATATAAATACTGGCGCAGTAGTATTTGTATCGACTGGTTCACACCAAACGCAATCAGAAAACAATTGAAATGTACTGAGATCGCGCCCGCAGATGGCAGGACGCCGCGGTGTATCCGTACCTTAATACTCTATCATTTTTATAAACCGATAATTGTCAAACGCTAGCCCGTAAGATATAAAAAACATAGCTATAAACACTCCAAACCAAATCACCAAACAAAACAAAATAACCGGCCAAGTGCGTATCGGGCCACGCGCAGTGTAGGGTTCCGTAGTAGCATGTTATTTAATGCAAGTCTTTACACGTTATAAACAAGCAACTAGGTACTCCGTCTTTGTCACTTTAAAGGATTTATTCTAAGGATTTTGTATTTGGTACAAAATTATCCAACACCCAAGTTCAACGAGTATTACTGCTTAACTAATAAAGTTATCTTAACCGCTATAATTTTCCTTTTAAGTTAATGAAATGCTCTATTATCACGATTTTTTCCAGATTTTCCAAGCCAGCAGTTTAGCTTTTAAAAATTTTCATTTTAAAGTTTAATATTTCGTGAATGGAGCATTCAATCGAAAAATGGTATTAGCAATCCTTTAGTTATTTTAAAAGACCTATTCAACGATTACCCACACGATGGGGTAGACGATGAAAAAAAAATTCATCCCCACTTCTCATATAGGGGAGCTACCCTAAAAAAACATATTTTTGTCGTCAATATTTTTTCGAGCACTTTGTCGACGTCATTCATTTACATACCCCCACAAAATTACAGCTTTCTAGTATTAGCGGTCTCTTAGCAAAACCTCGGACAGACAGACAGACGGACATGACGAAACTATAAGGGTTCCTTGTCAGGACTACGGAACCCTAAAAAGGAATGGTTCAGCCGCTAGGGATCTACGATGCCACAAACATACACACTTAAACCACAGCTTAAAATCAGATACACACGTCTCTCCTTTACTCATGTGTCTCAACTGTCTTTTTGCATCTGAGTCAAAAAGAACATAGTTTAGTTATCATATTTACTGTTCATCTTTACATAGTATAAAACAAAATCGCTCCCGCGGTCTGTACGCTTAGATCTTTTAAACTACGCAACAGATTTTAATGCAGTTTTCAGGACCAGATAGAGTGGTACAAGAAGAAGGTATATAAACAGGAATAAACGCGGGCAAAGCCACGGGACACAGCTAGTTTTCAATAACTCAAATGAAACTAGTTACAACTCCTGTAAAGAAAAGCCCGCCTATTTAACTGAAGTAAAACTACGGTAATATGGATAATACATATTTATACTATATAATATATATTTATATATAACTGTGGTAGAACATTTATTCTGTGATAGAAACTATTTTACTCGTCAGTTGATTTGTTCCAAATATATTTATTGAAATTATTTCATTGAAACGCTGCGCGCTGACGGAGTTTTCAATTGATGCATTTTATTTACTTACGTACAATTAATTGACTCTACAGTGTATTGGCATATTTAAAGAAATTATATCAACATGTGTTTACTTAGGGCCAGATTCACAGTTACTTAATAAAGTTTCAGTTATGTATCTGACAGATGATTTCATACATATTATGTTGTTAAAAATGTGTTAGATAAATTCCTAATAGAGCTAATAGGAACAAGTGATACCGTTAATATTAATAACTCAAAATGTCACTACATAATATATAACACTTGAATTCAAAATATATAATATCGTTTAAAAACTAAAAAAGAACCGACTTCAATGCCGCGCTATTCTTTTTCAGTACCAATTTTGAGATGTTTATCTCAATATCTCTGGAGATACTAATCAAACCTCGATAAAATTACCATGGTACCACACTTGGGATATCTCCTTTTGAACAAAAAAAAGAATAATCAAAATCGGTTCATAAACAACGAAAAAAAAATACGGTCGAATTGAGAAACCTCCTCCTTTTTTTTGAAGTCGGTTAAAAACCACCAAAATAATTATCTATGTGTAATCTGAGGTTTTGAATGAGCATATTCAATGTTAAAATATAGCTTAAAGTAATGGATTTAAGTTATAAATACGTTCTGCTTTTATTTTGTGTAGTTGTTGGCGAGGAGTTGAGTGTTCGGCAGATTTGTTTTGTACGGCACATGTATTGCCGAAAGTAATTTTAGAATATATTTTATTTAAATTCACGTTGTTATTTCAGGTAATTATTTCAGTAAATGGAGCGAAACATTATATTTCAAACAGCAAATATACCTTATTGATCATGTTTTGCTGCAAAGTAATTATTAATTTTAGGCAATTGTTTCCAGAGCTAAAGATATAATTTTACCAGCAAATAAAAAGTTAAAATAATACGAGTAAGTATCTAAAAAATCACACAGCGTTCAAGAAGCTCTCCCAAATTAATTTTTCAGCACCTCGATTTCACCAACTTTTTTCAATTTTTATTTCCCAGAATAAAGTATGAAAAGTATTCTTTGGCCTGATGGTTTATGAATCAAACTTTGTTCTCGATTCTATTAAAACATTTCTCAATTCCACCAAAAATCGTTTCAATTCTACCAAAAACTTCTTGCAAGTTTATTGTGATGTAAATTTTTTAGATTTCGTATTTTAGAATTCTGTTCTTTTATATTTATGTTATTTTATTTAAAAAGATACAGTGCTAGTTTCACCAGGTCCTGATAAAGTGTTACATTATTATCTGATATGTGGTGGAAAACTACTCCGGTATCATAAAGTGGCTCAACATCTTAATGCTAGTCTGTAGAGATCCATATTTGCTAAACTTTTGAATCCCTTACCTTAGCTATCAATTGCAGAAAGAATTATTGTCTAAAAATAATATTACACCCTACGAAAGTTGCCAAAAATCTTCCACATAGGTTCATAGGGCTGCTATCAGAAACCGGAAAAGCTAGCCCTCAACTAATTTTAAGCTATACAGAAGTACCTACTATGTTTTCTTAATCGATATCTTAATAAAATGTTAGTAAACTTTTCACTCTTGTCTGTAAAATCTTCAAGATTTTTTTCAGATTTTAATTTTTTTTTTCTTGCATAAAATCAAGCTTATTCAATTATTTTATTTAAAGATGGATTAGACGTTGACATTTCAATGAAAAAGCCTCAAAATATCAGCTAAGTATATTCATACTACGAGATACTGTTATTGTAGTGTATTTACCTTTACCATGTTTTTCTATAAAATAAAAGTTAATACTTAGTCATATTATTATTGACCTATTAATATTTTATTTTATTATAATATATCTAACTAACCCAGCATTATTTTTATTTTTGTCTTATTTTTCGCTACACACAAAATCAGCTTAATCAAGAAAAAATCACGACAGTTAATGTTTGTGCTATTTACAAAAAGCTCCCGAAAGCTCGTGTTTGTATTTTTAACTAAAACTCCAGCGAGCTTGTTAAATAACATGACGTGAACGACTTTAATGTAGGATTTCATGAACCACATTTACTGGATTTATTTCTGGACTGAAAACCATTTTCCCACATATCTTTGAAACATTACGAAAACATTCCATTCGACACGAAAAATATGAAAATACTGGTCACACAGAAATAAGGAAAATGTTTGCATACTGGCATAAATTAAAAGAACAATCTAACTAGGCTGTTAACTAATGGAAAAATAATTTCATTGAATTGACTTTCGAATCCCCGAACTGACAGCGGGAAAATATCGCACATCTAGGCAAAAATCATCAATCTATTCAGCCGGAGAAAACATCGAGGTCATCGTTATAAAAAAATATATTATGTATATAAATCAACGAAAATAGCTTACTGACGTAACGTTCCAATATCACACCGGCACACTTTCAAGGACACTGGCACAGCACTATTAGTAATAAAAAAATTGAATTATTTATAGCAATCGTAAATGACACATGGGAATCCAAATTACGTGCGATTCGGTTTAAAAGCGGCACTGCGATACGTACGCGCTCCGCGACGTCGAAACCAACACTGAGTGAGCCCCGGGTCCGGAATATTTGTGTGTGAGTGTGGGTGTGTAGGTGTGGGGTAGTTCTGTGCTTGTGTGGGTCAGGTCACCAGAATTCGGTAAAGACGAACGCTCAGAAGCTTGCCCTATTTCAGATCAGTCTTAGCCTTAGCACAGAGGGAATTTCAAATTTGGTTTAAGTGCGGTTTTATATCTATGACTGACTCATATGAGCTTGATAACTCATAAATAATAAACATAGCTAACGTGTCTAAGTTATTTTAAATAATACATCAAAAAAAGATTTAAAATAATAATTGATAACTGGTATTAAAGCATAAGATAAATAAATCTGGTAGAGCTTTTACATATTACTATTTATAACGATATGTTTTTAAATAAATGTTCAGAAATAATTTAAAGCTTTTATATCATGGGAAAATGGAAACCTTGACCCTGTATTTGACCTTTGTAAGAGTTTCTTGACAACAGAAGCAAAAGCTTTAGCCGAGCTTTTTCGCGATCTACCTAATTTCTATTAAAAACTTTTTATCTATCAAGCATTGTACCCAGCTGATAGGCTAGCGTTTGACCAGTATCTTGACTGGTGATAAGCGATGATGTGCTCGAGGATGGTGAACACGCTAGTTTTAGAATGATCTAACTCTCAAAGGCTGTATGCTGCCACAGAATAATGAATAGTACAAGTTCTGCTGCTGGACCTCTGTAAGGTTATATGGAGAAAACTATCTCACAATTCATTACAATAACCCTATATTGGTAACTGAATGGTTAAAAATGCAACAACTCTCAAAAGCTAAATAATACAACGAGACATCACTTACTTTAATCAATTAAACGGTAAAAATCCGACGGTATTATTAGTTATCACTCAAAGTATTTAAAAAGCCAAGTTTCTCGTTGGTGGAAATATCGCCTAAGACATTTATTGTTTCGGATTTCTTTCCTCGTTATTTTCTTTATCTTTTTATATTAGTACATTATTTCTTTATTATTTTCTTATTTTGTTTACATTTAGCAAAGTAGTGGTTGCGTGACTTCAGACACAGAATATTTAGAGGCAATTAGGCTGACATTTCAAGTTTGACCTTTTTGTTGGAACGGATTTTTGATTCGTGGAAATAGTTAACTTTGCTTCTGAATAGTTTTCATATTTATTACCCGACTACGCAAGGGTTATGTGATTGACCGGTGTGTATATGTATGTGTGTTCATCTTTTCCCTCATAACTTCTAAACGCCTTATCGAATTTTAACAAATGAGTGTCGCTGGAAGCGTCCTGACTGTCCACTGATTATAGGCTATGTGATGTCATATTATATTGAATATGGCGCCCTCTAGACATAGAAAAGATAATAATACTACGTACTCTAGAGGAGATAAAGTCATGAGCTAAAAATGTTTAAATGATGTCATTTAGGCATCAAATGAAAGAGCTCATCAAGCATATTTAAAAAAAATATTTGTTAACTGCACCCGATTATTGGGAATAATTTAAAAACTAGAGCGTGATTTTTAATAGTTCTTTTTTTTTGTTTCAAAGGAAACCCTTTCCAGGTGGTTCCATTTAAATTTTAACGAAATCTGTCGATCGGTTTTTAATATATGCACATTTGTATGACGATGCATTTATACACCCCGATGACATGATACTGGCAACTGACTACTTTGACTAGCGCGACGTTAGAAGTCGGTTCTTTTAGTTTTTTTAAACGATTTTAAATTATAATACTGAGTTTTCTTCACGTGAAATGCGAATTGATATTAAGATAATTTTAACGTGTTGCTAGTTAGCTTAGTAACAGGCATAATCTCCTGTTTTAGGCTTAAATTTTGACTGAATACTCAAAGCTTAAATTCGTTGTTTAGAAACCTTGGCTTTGAACTGTCATAAAAGTCATGAATCTGTCATACTTACCAATAAACTGCCAAGTGCGAGTCAGACTCGTTAACATAGTGTTCCGTAAGACCGTAGAATATTATAAACGGTTATTATATTCATTAACACATCAAGTATCGCGGGCCAATTATACTAATGACGCCATCTAGTGAATAAATACAATGTACAATACATTCCCAATAAAACGTTTCTTGTATGGGGACCCCTTTTAATTTAAAACATTATTTTGTTTTTAGTATTTGCTGTTATAGTGACCATATGCAAACTTTGTATATTTTTTGTTTCCATTTAGTGTCTACCTCTTAAGTTACAGAAGATACAGACGGACGGACGGATGGATGAACGGACGAACTACGGAGTCGCAATAACAGGGTCCCGTTGGCATCCTTTAGGTACGCTAAAATTTTTGAATATAACTTTATGCTCTCGCAATATTTTTAATTGACTTCCACTATCGATTCGTCTCTAAGGTTTTGTTATGTGTATATGTTATTCGATTTATTCGCCAATCGTGAACCAATTTTAATGACTATTTTACTTCTGAGTAGGAAATAAATATATCACAGGGGTGGGATTTAATCAACAGCTGATCAAAATCTCAAAGTTACCCACATCATGTTAATACAATGAACTTTTACTATAAAAATGTTAATACTAGCAACTAGCTTCGCACGGGTAGAGCATCATATATTATGGCTACATTTTTGCATCAGTTTGTTGCGTCGAGTATGAATTTAATATCTACCTACGACAATTTTATCGTCAGTTATATTTCAACCAATTTACGAGTAATGAGTAATTCACCTAAACCTTCCTCATGAATTACCATCTATTGGTGAAAACTGCAAGAAAATCCGTTAAGTAGTTTTTGAGCTTATCGCAAACAGACAGACAGACAGACGCGGAGGGGACTTTATTTATAAATTATGTAATGATAATATCTTTAAATACTCGGCCTACCAAACCTACTCATGCTTTATCCAGACTAATTTGTATGATAACATTTGTAACTCTTGTAAACTTTAAACTTTCGCAATTTCAACACATAGTTATAAATATTAAAATACGGGACTTATCGCGCTTAAAACATTAATTTTTATTTCAGTCGTCTCGTGACCACGATCAATGCAACTTGGTCGAAACGTCGAGTTAAATAAAAATTTATGTTTTAGGCGCGATAAGTCCAGTATTTTAATATTTCTATTTGTAACTCTGTCTCTCTGTCTATTTGTTACCTAATCACACCTAAACGGACGATCCGATCTTACTGAAATTTAGCGAGGAGATACCTTATATACAGAGAATGAACATAGGCTACTTCTTTTATAAATAAAATCCTCATTTTTACACATAACTTAAGTAACCCTAATTCTAATTCTAATTGGTGATGGGGGCGATAAGACCTGCACTGACGTCCCGCTTGGGGTGTATTGTGCATTTCCCCCTGTCAGCGATCACCCAAGCCAACCCAGCTCCTTAATGAAGCGTAGCACGGCTTTGGGTCGCTGGCATAGCGCTTCCAGTGGTGAGGGTGTTATTATTGATGGTGAAAATGACGATGATGATGAAAGCTGTGGATGAGTTTGTGTGCCCGATGTTGCTGGCAGTGCTAAGGCAGATAGCGATGATGATGATAGTAATGGTGATACTGTTAATCCTTGTCGTTGTTGTTGCCGCGGCTGGTGTTCTTCATCTATGTCTGGGACGTATAACCCGGCTGTGGCTCTTACCTCATCCAGGACCGGGCACTGTGAGATCACATGTGCCACGGTCTCGTTTTCAAGCATGCAGCCTCGACACAGAGGACTATCTGTTGCGCCAATTTTGTGGAGGTGATAATTTAGATTACAGTGTCCCGTGATGAGGCTTACTATTATACGAAGATCATGTCTTTGTAATTTTAGCAATCTGTTTGTAACTTTGCTGTTTAAATTCGGAAAAGCTGCTTTTGTGTGCTTACAGCTTATCATGCTGTTCCACAACTTTTGTTGTTCGTTTTCGGTATAACGCCGTAATAGGTCTCTGACTTCCATTGCTGACGGTCGACAGAGATCCATCACGTCATCGCTTACCTGTTGTGTTGTTCCTTCTTTAGCGAGTTTGTCAGCCGTGATATTGCCAGCACATGATGCATGGCTTTTCGTCCATCTTACCTTAACGTTATACTTGGTTGCCAATGTTTGCAGAGTATCGTGGCATTTAGCCAGTACCTTAGATCTCGTTGTAGGTCTCCTGAGTGCGTATATAGTTGCTGCACTATCAGTGACAAATTCTATATTGATTTCATCTTGATCATTTTCTAATAAAGACTGATTTATGGACTGAACTGCTTGTGCAGATAGTAACAGTCCCATTGTTTCGGCCTGTAAGACGGTTATAGTCTTGTTCAGCGCTATCGATGCCGAGAGTCCAAGGTCTTGCGAGTAGTACCCGCAACCTGCTCCTGTTTCGTTTTTTGCAGCATCAGTGTATATTTTGTAAGACGGCAGTGCCTCTTCAGACATCTTATCTTCAGTTATTAGTTGGTACTTTTTATTATCTAGATGAGTACTGGCTGTTCTGTCCGTGCCTTTACTGGCTCTCGGAATGATCATTGTCGCTTTTGACAGTATTTTGCAGTGGTTTGTGGTCGTTCCTGTACCTTTCCATTGGTTTGTAGATTTTATCCTAATCGCGGAAGCCATTGCTTCCTGTTGTATATGTAGGTGCAACGGCGTCATGCCTAGGATAACGTTTAATGCGTCAGACGGCGTCGTCTTCGTGCAGCCACTGATAAGTGTGCATGCTAATCTTTGTACCTGCTGCAATTTGGTTACTGCCGTAATTAAGTTTGTGCGCGTCCACCATACCACGCATCCATAAGTAAGTACAGGACGCACAATTACAGTATATAGCCACTTACACAGCTTTGGTTTCAGACCCCAGTCTTTGCCAATTGCTCTCATGCTCTGCCATAAGATGTTCGTAGCTTTTGTAGTGATATGGTCTAAGTGTTTCGCCCATAGAAGTTTACTGTCTAGCCATACTCCTAGGTATTTTACTTCTTTACTTAGCGTAAGCTTAGTTCCAAACAATGTCGGTGGTTTAAGTTTTGCTAACTTAGTTTTGCGGGTGAAAAGAACAAGTTCTGTTTTCTGCGGGTTGACAGATAGTCTGTGTTTGCCGCACCAATTTTCAACCGATCGTAGCGCCTTCTGCATTTTCTCGCAAAGCGTGGATTCAAAGAGTCCCGAGACCATAATGACAAGGTCATCTGCATAGCCAATTGTCGTTATACCTTCCCGATTTAAGAGATCTATCAGCTCGTTTACTACCACTACCCAGAGTAGTGGTGAAAGTACTCCTCCTTGTGGGCAGCCTCGTGTAACAAGACAGCGTGTTTCTTTTGAGCTTTCTATGCAAGCTACTCTGCTTGACAACATGTTCGTTACCCATTTGTTCACTCTTCCGTCAACTCCTTGTGATGTCAGTCCATCTTCGATGCTGGGAAAGGTCGTCTTATCAAATGCGCCTTCAATGTCAATAAAAGTCACGAGACATGACTGTTTGTTTTCTAGTGTCGACTCAATTTTGTGCACTACATGGTGCAGGGCAGTCTCCGTCGACTTACCAGTCTGATAAGCATGTTGATTGTTGTGGATTGGATATTCTTTTAGTGGTCCACTTTTGATATATTTGTCGCATAAACGCTCTAAGGTTTTTAGTAAAAATGAGCTCAAGCTTATTGGCCTGAAAGATTTCGGGTTTGTGTAGTCTGTTTTCCCCGGCTTTGGTAGAAACACCACTTTTACTTCTCTCCAGGCTTTGGGAACGTATTTCCAAGCTAAACATCCTCTGAATATACCCAGTAGCTGGGACTTTATCTTATTCAGACTCCACTGTAGCAAGGCTGGGAAAATTTCATCTGTCCCTGCAGATTTATAAGGTTTAAAAGTACTCACAGCCCAGATAAGTGCTTCTTCGGTGACTATTGTGTCGGCAAAAGCCCAGTCTTCAGAACCAGGCTCATGAGATCTCTGAATGTCCCATGCACCGTCGCCGTCGTTTATACGACATTCCGGGAAGTGTGTTTGAAGCAAGAGCTCAAATTGCTCCTGCTCCGACACCGTGTAGGTGCCGTCCGCCTTTTTTAATGAACCTAATTTTACATGTGCATCTTTCGATAAGATTTTTCTTAGTCTAGCTGTCTCACTCTCTGATTGTATCGAGTTGCTGTAATTTTTCCAAGAGCTGTTCTTGCTCTTGTTTATTTTTACTTTAAGCCTGTGTCTGGTTTTCCTGTAGTCTTTCCAGTCGGTGTCGTGATTTGTGTTCATGGCTCTGTTAAAATGATGCCTTGTTTTCTTTCTCAGCTTAGTGAGTTCTCTGTTCCACCACTTGTCCTTTTTGTGTTTTATTCCGCTTGTCTCTGTTCTGAGCGGACAAGCTTTTTTATAGCTATTCTTCATAGCATTTGTCAATTCATTTAGAGTATCCTCTATATCTTGCGGTTTCAGTCGTGAACTTATGTCAATTTCTGCTACATTCATTAATTCTTTTTCGAGTGATTCTCTGTATAGTGTCCCATCAGTGTTTTTTGGGTTTCTGTATTTGCGTGGTTCGTGTTCTCCCACTGTCAAACTGAACCTTATTCTCCTATGATCTGAGCAGGAGATTTCGTCAGTAGCTACGTGCCAGTCCTTGATCAGGTCGGTGATACCGCTGGTCGCTAAGGTGACATCAATGATTGTCCTAGCTTTAGAGGTCACGAACGTAGGTTCAGAACCTCGGTTTAGCACGTTGAGGTTGTATCTTAGGATAAAGTCCAGTAGATCTTTACCTCTTTCGTTCGTATTTGAACAGCCCCAGATAGTGCAGTGGGCGTTTGCATCGCATCCTAACACACATTCGAGATTATTCGCTTGGCAGTATTGTAATACATCTTCTAGTGCTGACGGCGGTGCTTCGGCCGCTATGTCCATGTACACCGAGGCCAGTATGATTGTTTTCAGGTTTCCTTGCAGACCTGTATTTAGTTTCACAACTGTTACATCATCGGTGCACAAATGTGTCACCAAAGACGCTTTGTAAAGGTTTGGTACATAGATAAAGGTACGAGTTTTAGTTTGTAAGGGAGGAGAGAAAACATTACCTCGTAATGCGTTGAAACCACTCACCATTCTTCGACTTATGTATGGTTCCTGGACCAGTGCAATTGTGTTCGGTTGCTCCTCCAGGTTCCTTCGCAGGGCGGCGAAACCTGTGACGCTGTGTTGGATATTGGACTGTACCATGTTAATTGTGCTTCTATTTACTAGACTGTCTCTACTTACCTCCACCGTACTAGTGTGATTATGTTCGTTATTATAATATAATTTATTTGTTTCTTGATCCATTATTAATACTTAAAAACTTAAGACTAAATTATGTGGTCTTGTAGTAAGGCGATCGGTCGTCTTACTTAGTCTTCATCTAGGTTGAGCGAGGGAGGAGCGGCCCTATCCGTCTCCATGGACAACGCCGGAGAGACGATATTGAGGCCCATGATGTCCCCTGCAATATCGTCCCCACCGACGCCACGTTCATGGAGCAGATCCTCCAGTTCCTCCGTCGTCCAGCCCAGAGTATCGGTAGATGCCACGTCGTCCTCGACATCGACGACGGGGATCGCCAGTCCATGCTCGCTGCTCGGTGCAGCGTGGCTTGAGCCCGCGACCCCCGGCGCCGACGCTATGGCACCTCCGAGTTTATAATTTCTCACCTTGACGTAAACCGAACCCGCACCATAGTGCAGGCGAAAGTTTTCACGCTCCAGGTATTGTACATCTTCAGGGGGGATACCTACGACTAGTAAGTGATTAAACGTTCCTCCCTCTGGTCTAATCTCATGGGTAAAAAGCTGCCACCTCTCTACACCCACGTCCTGATTCAGCAGAATGAGGAACTTCATAAGAAGGTCCGGCCTCCTCGCTAGCTCCGCTAGACCATGAGCCCACCCGAGCCCTCCCATTGCGGAGGCAATCGTCCCACAAAGTCGGTGAGCCAGGCGAGCGAATAGTCATCCCTGGGTTCATACCTTATTCCGCCTCGTTGTAGTCTTGCAACATGATAAAAGCGCGGCATCGTCATATTAGTGCTGTAACCGCTCTTTATAAAAATGTCCAATATCTCCCTCTCTACCTTCAATCTCAACTGGATCATTTGGTCCTCATTTATCGGTATGCGGTTGCGGTCAAGCACAATGACTTTGTGTCCCGTCCTGACCGCATCCGCATACGAGCGTTCTGTTCTGGCCTGCCCGGGGCCGGAGGACTTCACAACTCTCGCCGCAAAGCCAGTGGCGGTGGCACCGTCCTCTACGCATACCTTTTTATCCGCCGCCACGCAGCCGGTCGGAGACACAAAGTCCGAACTTCGCTGCCGCTTTGCGCCTCGGGTTGCTCCGTCCTCCCGCCCCGAACCTTTTGAGTCGTCTACATTTTTTACAGCCACCGGAGTTCTGGGTGCGTTGCTGGCAGATTTGGCACCTCCCTTCCGTCCTTTTCCTTTGCCTTTTCCTTTAGAAGGAGCCGGCTTGGGTGTTGGGTCGGACTGACAGCCCTCTGCATGCGTTGCAGCCGTTATTCCGGTGGTCGCGTTTTTTGCAGTGTGATACGGATGCACATTGTCGAGAGTCGCATTAGTGAAGGATCCCTGGGGATGCCTCGTAAAAGCCGGAGCTTGCGTACCATCCCGGACAGGTGCAGGGATCTCACCCAGCGGGACGGCACGGGCCATGCATGCTACGACCGGCGGCGCTAGGGCCGACGGACCGGGCAGCTGGAGCACGCCTTCCCGCTGTCGCTGATAGAAAGCTTCTATCAACGCGACCTCACGCCTTCTGCGCTCCTTGTGTAAAACTCGGCGGTTTACGCCGCGATGGAAGCTTTGGGCGGGAACGGTCGGCTCGGCCGGCTCTCCGTCACCCCGTCCCTTACCTACACCTTCCAACACAGCGTCAGGTCCCACTGCGGTCACCGCCGCAGCCGCCCGACGTCTCGCCGCTTCCCTTTTGAGCACTTCAGGACGCCCCATCCTCTTCTGCACTGGTCCAGGCATCGATTGTAGCGGTACAGTTCTGGCCGCCTCTGTGCTCGGAACAGCTGCTCCTTCCAGTCCAGTAGCATCCGCAACCGGCGGAGCCTGGGACACCACTCCACCGTCGCCTTCGGTAGCCAACTTCACACCCTTCGGCCCGGAAACCGAGGGGCGCCGGGCGCTAGCCGGATCGCATGGCAGACTCTTATCATTAACAGACATTTCCATCATACAAAAGAGGGGTTAAGGACCTGTGAAGCAAAGTTGGTTAGTGGGCGCATAAGCGATAGTGAGAACAGTTGCCCGACCTGCTCTCCCTCGACTTTTATATGTTAGGCGGACGGAGGTGATTGATGATTATCCTCTCCATCCCTCCAACATATAGGCTCCGAGCAGCCTAGGGGGGAGGAGTGAAAGAACTGGCATACCAACGTATTAATTGAAATGCCAAACCCTTTCACCCCCCCCAGGCCCTCCCTCTTTATCCGGGCTTGGGACCGGCTCCATAATAGATGTGATGCAGTAAGTGAAAAAGCAAAAGCGGTGCAATAAATGAAATGAAACAATCTAATTATGGGGGCGAGGTTAACCCTATTTAATCAAACATTTATAACGTTTTACATTTTTTAAGTCAGTTAAAAATAGCTTGACGCTTCAAGAAGGCACAAAATAAACGTTGAACGCGAAGCCTCCGGGGGAGTCTTATATTCTCTTTGAAATACATGATAAGCTCTAATTAATTAAGCAACGTTATTCATAAACGATTTCTAGCTAAAACATTTTACATAATTCAGGGCCAATTCTACCGGTTCCTGGAAGGTTAGTTAGAAGGTTAGTTGGAACTTATCTGATAAATGTATGCGTCGTCGTAATGTCAGAGAGTCTAGTCACAAAATTAATTAATATTTAATGTATGGTCTAGTCTAGTCTGTAACTACTAAGAAATTATATATGATTGTTTACAATACGAAATAACCAATTTCAAATGCCGCGCTAGTCATTTGACAGTACTCAGTTTGAGGTGTTTATCTTTATATCTCTGGAGATACTGAACGTATGTCGATGAAATTTAAGGACCTCCAGGGAAGTATTATACCCTTCTAAATAATTTTTTTTTTTGTTTTTTACGTTTTGTTTGCGGGTTCAAGTCCCGTCGGTACGATGAAATTTTGGATTGTGTTTAACAATTTACAAAAATATAAAGTGTGTAACACTTAAATGAAACATAATATTTAATTTACGCAGTGCAACATCTCTCGTCGGATTTGAAAACTGTAATGATTTCTTCCGAATGATTAACTTACGTAATAAGTAGTCATAGATGGCGCCACCAATGCATAATTGGGTTAACAAATGCAATCCACTAATTTCGTCGTAACGATACATCGCACTGTGGCTTAATTGGCAAAAGCACCGGAACATATTATTCCGGAGGTTGCGGGTTCAAGTCCCGTCGATACGATGAAATTTTGGATTGTGTTTAACAATTTACAATCTTCTCCTTATTGTGAAACAGGTTAAAAAAATCGCACTAGTTCAATGGCATGACTATTTGGTTGAATGAGCGGATCTACTAAAATTAGTTCAACCCGCATAACGTAACCAACCTAGCCCGTGTTCCAATCTGCCTGACTCCGAACGTAATACTGATTGGTAATTTGTCTATGTTAGGTAGATGGATCGTACCGCGACCTAGCTCTATCATCAGTGGTTCATCCTACAAGCTAATAGACCATTAAATGTGTCATCAGTACAGCAAATACTCCCCGTAGAGCGAAAACTAACCAATTCTATTAAACCCTGTTCAGAGATTCAACAATAGAAATTACTATAATTTTGGAAAAGTGATTATACATTTTTCTGCATAACTATTCTGAGATCATTCATTGCCTATTGCCGCTGTCACGAGAAATATTTCTTTTAATATCTATAGGATAGCGTTTGACCACTATCTCGCCTGGTGGTAAGCGATGATGTGGTCGAAGATGGGGGAACACGCTAGGCCTAGAATTCTCCGACTCTCAAGGGCTGTATACTGCCGGAACACCGTAAGGTTATGGCGGCAGATGGTGGTGAGCAACTTTTTGGTAGCAAGTCAGGTAGGTTTAACATTGCACACCACATTTGCAGGTTATAGGAACATGTTACATTTGGCATATCTTATGAACTTCAAGAAGGCCTGGCGATCGAGAGGTCGTGAGTTCCATCCCCACCTATCGCACTATTAACGTGAACCCCTCAAGACACAAGCATATTAAGCTTAGTTGGTGGCATCGATATGAATGCACTGCGTACCTCCATAGTTGGAGGGGTTAACAAAAATACTCGTAATGCGCAACCCACATTGCTAGCAAGTTTAAAACATAATGTTCATTTCGATTTTAAAAACTGAATTAAGTAGGTTTTTCCTTAAGTTTTCGGCTATAATAGTCTTAAAATGAAAATTATGCCATGGAAAATTTGATTTGTTGAAATAAAAACAGTGAGATAAATCGCTGGTTAGTTTCCGCAATACGGCGACGAAATATTCGATTCCCATCACCCGCTGTGATAATAACGCTGTACATCAGGTTGCGGTGAAAATGCTCCAAGCCGGAAATCACACTGTTAACTGACATTTATTTGTGTTTATCTGGTCATGCTGTGTAGCTGTACAAAGTACGTATATAGGTTGCATTACATCGGATCATTAGATCGGGCTCAGTGGCGTATCTTGGGAGAGGCCTACGTCCAGCAGTGGACTGACACCTGCTGATTATGTTGATGATGATGATGATTGAACATGCCATGTTGGTATGTATGTTTGTGTAGGTTAAAAGTTGGAAGCTAATTAAGAACCACTTCCTGATTTTTTGAAATCTTCTTGAATCGCAAATTTGATATTCTTACGTATCTTCGGTGACAATACAATAATAATTATAGTACCATGGAGCTGACCTGCTGATGAAGCCGGACTAGAACTCATTAATGGCAAATGGTGGGAGAGTTGAATTTGGGATGGTGTACGTAAATTGCTATCATTAGTTATTTTCATCACACATGATAACGTTTTTACAAAGAGCTTGTGTTTTAAACAAGTAATATTTAAAACACAAGCTTTTACATAACCTAGGACCAGAGTAAGTCAATACAAATCAAACGGGTCCAAACACGACGGGTATAACATGTGAAGTTTAGGAGTTCCTTTGGCCACCTTCCAGCTCCATCATCTGATCAGCACCATGTCATCATAATCATTGTATTGCGATTTACACATGTGTGCAAAATTGCAGCTTCATCGGTAACCGGGATGTGAATCTAATTTAATTTGTGTTCGAGTTCATGCACTTTTAGTTTGAGCACGGCAACATAGATGGCGCCAGGAGAAAAATTAGAACACGCTATCGTTTGTCGCACCGATTTGTATGAGCGATTTTTCGATTGTTTGTAATACCATCAGCTTCGGGATACGAACAAGGCGTTATCCCTCACGTACACTCGTGGACAATTTGCAAGATTTAATGACAAACTTCGAGACAGGTGAAAATAAAAATCTTAAATATTTTTACAATTATGTAAAAATATTTAAAGTTTTTGTAATTTTTTTTTAAATCCTGACAGACAAGCACTTTACCACTATCTCATCTGATGTAAGATGGAATCGTAGTCACCTGGAAATGTAAGACAGTAGTGAGTGATGTGCTGGATTCTGGACAATTGACATTTATCTAATCCAACTTTATAGCGCAACTGTCTGAAACTGGCTTACCTACACATAGCATCATACTAATATTAGGCTAACCGATTGGCGATATATCTTCGTACGGTAGGTAACTCAAGCCACGGTTGTGGGTACACAATATGTCAGTATCAACACTGATAGAGAGTTTTGGCGGGAACGTGGAAAAGTGTATGGTCTCATTGTATTTTTTTTTTTAAACTTGTGTTCTTCCGCGAGTTAATGTGTAATAAATGTGGATTATTAACCATTAAGTGCCGGTGAATGAGTGCGAGTGTAGGGAAACAGCACAATGTTGAAAAAAATGCTATTTGCGTTCTCACCAAAATTCCACTGAAAATCTTCAGTAAACACCATATCTTTACTGAAGGTATGACTTCGACTAGACTTTCACTTGAAAACTGACCTGAAATGTGACTTTAACCCATCTCTACGACTTAAATTCATATAAACTTAAAGAATTTCAATACTTGACGCTGGCTAAATACACTAATCGTGTGGAGCCATAATAAAACTAAAAAAAAAAAAACACTGATACAATAAATGCGAAAGTATGTTTGATAGTAGACAAGATTAGATAGTATTTTCTATTCAAAAACTTCATACAAGTGCTCGAGTAAAAAAATAAGTAAATACGTGTCTGAGGTTTTTTTTTAATTACACCCCTAAGAGGGTGAAATGGGGTAACAAAGTGGGAAAATCAATATTGTATCGGATTGCGCTAAAATTTGGCATGCAGATAGTTATTACGACGTAAGAGCCCTCTGAGAAAGGAATCTCCAAAATTCACCACTGAAGGGGATGAAATGGGGGTTCAAAGTGTGTATGGAGAAACAAGATCAGATAGTAATTTCTATTTGAAACTTCATACAAGTGCTCCAGTAAAAAAATAAGTAAATACGTGTTCAGGTGTTTTTTTAATTACACCCCTAAGAGGGTGAAATGGGGTTACAAAGTGTGAAAATCAATATTGTTTCGGATTGTGCTGAAATTTGGCATGCAGATAGTTATTACAAAGTAAGTTCCCTCTGAGAAAGTATTTTCCAAAATTCACCCCTGAAGGGGATGAAACGGGGGTTCAAAGTTTGTATGGAGAAACAAGATTAGATAGTCTTTTATATGTGAAACTTAACACAAGTACTTAAGTAAGTAAATACGTGTTTCAGGCTCTTTCGAAATTCCACCTCTAAAAGGGTGAAGTGGGGTAACAAAGTCTGAAATCAATATTGTTTCGGATTGCGCTGAAATTTGGCATGCAGATAGTTATTTTGACTTAGGTATCCGCTAAGAAAGTTTTTCAAAATTCACTCTTCAAGGGGATGAAGCGGGGTTTCAAAGTTTGGATAGTCATTTTAATCGAAATTTCACACTAGTACTTCTAAGTAAATCAACACCAATATTATAAATGCGAAAGTCAGTTTGTTTATTTGTTTGTTTGTTTGGGATTTCTTCACGGTCAAAGCTTGACCGATTTGGCTGAAATTTTGTATAAAGATAGAACATAAGGCAAAATAGGATATAGGATATTTTTTTTATGGCTATGGAGTCAGGGGGTCCAGATATTATTAATTGAATTTTGTAAATATAAGACTTCTTCTCGAATGAACGGCTTGACCGATTTCTCGGAAATTTTGTATGAATACATGTCATAGGGCAGAATAGGATATAGGATACTTTTTTTCTGGCTGTCGAGTCAGGGGGTCCAGTTATTTTTAATTGAATTTTGTAACTAAAGGACCTCTTTTCGAATAAACGGCTTGACCGATTTGCCTGAAATGTTGTAAAAAGACAGTTCATAAGGCAGAAAAGAATATAGAATACTTTTTTCTGGCTATCGAGTCAGGGGGTCCAAATATGTTTAATTGAATTTTGTAAATATAAGATCTCTTCTCAAATTGAACGGCTTGACCGATTTGCCTGACATATTGTATAAAGACAGTACATAGGGCAGAAAAGGATATAGAATACTTTTTATTTGGCTATCGAGTCAGGAGGTCCAGATATTTTTAATTAAATTTTGTAAATATAAGACTTCCTCTCGAATAAACGGCTTGACCGATTTGCCTGAAATTTTGTATGAATACATGCCATAGGGCAGAATAGGATAAAGGATACTTTTTTTCTGGCTGTCGAGTCAGGGGGTCCAGATATTTTTTATTTAATTTTGTGAATGTGTGGCCTCTTATCAGCTAAACAGCTAGACCGATTGGACTGAAATTATATACATATTACAGTTCATATTGCATAGAATCACATAGGATACTTTTTTCTGGCAGTCGAGTCCAGTTGTCCAGAATTTTTAAATTGAACTTTGTAAATGTGTGGCCTACAACTCTCGGTCAAACTGGTTAACCATTTAAGCTAAAATGTTGTACAAGGACAGTCAAAAAGACATAGAAGGGCAATGAATACTTTTTTTTTGGGTGGAAATTTCGGTTTTCTATATTTTTATTATGGAATTTTGTAAATGTGTGGCCTCTTTTCGGCCAAACGGCTTGACCAATTCAGATGAAATTTTGTACAGACATTTAATAGGGCATAAAAGGGCAAAGAATACTTTTTTTCCGCAGTTAAGTGTGGGTGCCTATATTTTTTTTAACTTTACATAGAGTTTGCATAGTCATAAAAGTTTGAGCTTAGGTTCATAGATAATGACTAAACTTAATAAGTGCCTTAATTAGGCCATAAAACTGTCAGGGTCATAAAAAGTCATCAAAATTTACGTGATGGCTTTGATTTGCTTGCGTGAAAGCATTCGTGTCTTAACAGCCACATTTAACCTTAGGGTCATCAGTGTTGACTAAGTAGGTTATAAAAACTGTCAGGGTCATAAAACGTAAAAAATTTCGCGCTCCCTGCGCTTGCGCAAATCTTTGTTTTATCTACTTTGTAGGTAATATTTAAGCAACTTTTGTATTTTAATAGCCACATGCATCAAAACGAGTCCATAAATTGAAACAGTACAACCTTCAATAATCATAATGATTTTTAAGCTTAAAATAAGTGGATATCAATTTTAACCTTTGTGTCATCAGTGTTAACTTAGTAGGTCATAAAAACTGTCAGGGTCATAAAAGGTCGTAAAATTTTTTCGCGCTCGCTTCGCTCGCGCAGCGATAACGCTTATTACGCTCGCGCAGAAATAGCGCTTGCTCCGGTCGCGCAAGCTTTTATAATATCTACTTTGAAGGAAACATTTCAGCAACTTTTGTATTTTCATAGCCACATTCATCAAGACGAGTCATAAATTGGAACAGTACAATTTACCTTAAAATAAGTGGATACCAAGTTTACCTTTTGTGTCATCAGTATTAACTTAGTAGGTCATAAAAACTGTCAGGGTCATAATAGGTCGTAAACATTTTTCGGGCTCGCTTCGCTCGCGCAGTGATAGCGCTTACTACGCTCGCGCAGTAATAGCGCTCGCTCCGGTCGTCCAAGCATTTGTAATATCTACTTTGTAGGAAACATTTCAGCAACTATTGTATTTTAATAGCCACATTCATCAAAACATGTCATAAATTGGAACAGTACAACCTTCAATAATCATAATGATTTTTAACCTTAAAATAAGTGGATATCAAGTTTAACCTTTGTGTCATCAGTGTTAACTTAGTAGGTCATAAAAACTGTCCGGGTCATAAAAGGTCGTAAAAATTTTTCGCGCTCGCGCAAACCTTTGTTTTGTCTACTTTGTAGGTTATATTTCATCATTTTTGTATTTTCATAGCCACATGCATCAAAACGAGCTTATAAATTAAAACAGTACAACCTTCAATAATCATAAAGATTTTTTACCTTAAAATAAGTAGATGTCAAGTTTAACCTTAGGGTCATCAGTCTTGACTTAGTAGGTCATAAAAATTGTCAGGGTCATAAAATGACGTAAAAAATTTTCGCGCTCGCTTCGCTCGCGCATTGATAACGCTCGCTGCGCTCGCGCAAACCTTTGTTTTATCTACTTTGTAGGTAATATTTCCGCATTTTTTGTATTTTAATAGCCACATGTATCAAAACGAGTTTATAAATTGAAACAGTACAACCTTCAATAATATTAATGATTTTTTACCTTAAAATAAGTGGATATCAAGTTTAACCTTAGGGTCATCGGTCTTGACTTAGTAGGTCATAAAAACTGTCAGGATCATAAAAAGACGTAAACATTTTTCGTGCTCGCTTCGCTCGCGTATTGATAGCGCTCGCTGCGCTCTCGCAAACATTTGTTTTATCTACTTTGCAGGTAATATTTCAACATTTTTTGTATTTTAATAACCACATGCATCAAAACGAGGCCATAAATTGAAACAGTACAACCTTCCATAATCATAATGATTATTAACCTTTAAATAAGTGGATACCAAGTTTACCCTTTGTGTCATTGGTTAGTTTGTGTCCTCTTAGTCAAACAGCTGGAACAATTTTGCTGAAATATTGCATAGTGATAGACAATATGGCAGAAATGGACATAAGATAATTTTCAATGCGGGCAAAGCCGTGGGATGCAGCTAGTAAGATATAAATTCATTACTACATGATTTATGATCGTACAAAACGAAATAAACTGGCCAAGTGCAAGTCAGACTCGCACTCGTAGGATTCCGTACCACACTACAGTATTTTATAAGATCGAGTAAAAAATACCACTATCATTTTAAGCAATAAACGTCGAACGTCACACTTAAAACAAATGTTTAATTCCCCTTATTACTGTAGGGTTGCCAACCGTACTATTACGTGCACCCTCAACCCAGTGCATGTTTTAGTACTTCAGACAATTTTTATCTAAAAAATAGTGAAATAAATAAAACACAATAAATAAATACATAGTAACAGTTATGGCTTATAATCAAATTATACAAAACATACGGATATAAATACCGACAGACATGCCTCGATACTGACAGGCCGAGTGAATCGCGGTGTGATTGACGGATCCATTTGTACGCCGTGTGTTTTCATTTATTGACTTATTGACTACCTACTATCTGTGGTTCGGCTCGTACTTTTTACACGATTTAAAGTTCTACGTGGTATATATAAGGTAACTGGATATGTGCGAGTCTATCTCGCGCATAGCGGGTTCTGCACAGGGTTCTGTGTATATAGTATTTTTAACCGACTACAAAAAAGGAGGAGGTTCTCAATTCAACTGTTTTTTTTTTGTAAATTGTTAAACACAATCCAAAATTTCATCGTCCCGTCGGTACGATGAAATTTTGGATTGTGTTTAACAATTTACAAAAATATAAAGTGTGAAACACTTCAAAGAAACATAATATTTGTTTTTTTTTTATTTGAAAAATTATTTTTTTGTTTAAGATATTATGCCTTCTCTTTGGTCCCATTCAAATTTTATCGAGATCTGATAATTATCTTCGGAAATATAAGGAAAAACAATATGAACTTTGATACCTCGATGGCTAGTGGATATTTTCACTATCATGGCATGTGAAGTCGGTTTTTAGGGTTCCGTACCCAAAGGGTAAAACGAGACCCTATTAATAAGACTCCGCTGTCCGTCTGTCTGTCTGTCTGTCCGTCTGTCCGTCTGTCACCAGGCTGTATCTCATGAACCGTGATAGTTAGACAGTTGACATTTTGACAGATGATGTATTTCTGTTGCCGCTATAACAACAAATACTAAAAACAGAATAAAGTCAAAAATTAAAGGGGGTCCCCATACAAGAAACGTTTTTTTTCGGCATTTTTCTATAACGCCATCTATGAACGTTTGACTGTATTAATTATATTAATTACCTATGTGTTTAGTTAGACAGTTTAAATTATCACAGATGATGTATATCTGTTGCCGCTATAACAACAAATACTAAAAACAGAATACATTTAAAAATTAAAGGGGGTCCCCATACAAGAAACGTGTTTATTCGGCATTTTACTATGACGCCATCTATGAACGTTTGACTGTATTAATTATATTCATTACCTGTGTGTTAACTTTCACTTAGTTGGCGTTAGATGTTCGTAAGATGGCGTTGTGCTACATACCTAATCACGCGGCTCCTGTTTTTATAAATGTTTGGAATTGACACGTTAATATAATCTAATCTATATATATAAAAGAAAGTCGTGTTAGTTACACGATTATAAATCAAGCAACGGCTTTACTGATATGGCTGAAAATTGGTGAGGAGGTAGCTTAGAGCCAGGAGACGGACATAGGATATTACTTATTTTGTTTTTTTTTTGTATGTGTGCGTGTGTTGGGAAACAGCATAATATTGAAAAAACATGCTTTTTGCATTCTCACCAAAATTCCACTGAAAACCTTCAGTAAACACCTCATCTTTACTGAGGGTATGACTTAGACTAGACTTTTACTTGAAAACTGAGCTGAAATGTGACTCTGACCCATCTCTACGACCAAAATTGATAAAAACTTGAATAAAATTAATATTTGACACTGGCTAAATACACTAATCGTGTGGAGACATAATTAAACTTAAAAAAAAGTATGCTTACAAGCAATCGAGACAATAATAATCGATGCCTAATCAATGTTATATTAATCAATTTTATATTTTGTCAGAATGTAGGTAAATACAGAGATATGCAAGAATGTGATAGCCCAGTTATGAATGTCGTATGTATACAGTCTTATCCATAAGGCAAAAAATAATAGACAGTTATTCATTAAGTAAGTACGTATACTTATTCAGAATTAAAATTAAATACTGGTGATTATATTTTAACAATCAAAATGTAACTCAATGGAACTAATTTCAAGTTAATAACTTATCTATAACAATAATAACATTGTTTCATTGCATCATGTCTTGCTGACACGCGGTTAAAGTACTTGATTGTTGTATTTTTATTCTATTTCTGTATTGCCACAACTTTATTATTTACTTGATAATCAAAGTGCCACAATACATTACTGAACTTAATATCTCTTTTGTATTCATAAAAGCCTAAATTAAGTTATTCTAAAAGGTAACACGACATTAGTTGTCTGTTAGGTGGTACGAAGTTCGCCGGGCCAGCTAGTATAATATAATAATATCTGGATGACCGAGCTTTGCTCGTAATTTTTATTTATTTTTTGGTAAATCGTGTTTTATGTAAAGTTTTGACTCCCAATAATTCTCTCACAAAAGAACAAACTTGGAAAAATTAATCATCTCGTCGGACGCGAACCGGGTCCTCCTGATCGCCATCCGATCGATCTTCCACTGAGCTATCATAACAATGTCACAATGGCGAAATTTACCTTCATGTTCTTATTATATTGTAGAAGCTAATCATTACCTGAAAACAGGGATAAAACAACATTTTCTGGAAATTAAAACCTAGCTAGATCGATTTATAAATTTATTACGTTATTTATTTCGGAATTTTTTGCTCGATTTTATTGATTACATTATGAATAATAAATATATGTAGATAGCCAATAATAAATATAAATATATTTATTATTGACCTTGTCACGACTTAAAATCCTACTTCCTATGAATATCAACATTATTCAATATTATTAATCTAAATTTGAAATCCAGTTTGCTTATTTGTTTGTGTCCTCATCATCATCAAGCTAATTTTAAATGAAACTTACAACATAGTAAACCATAAATGAATAAACCATCTCTCTACGCTACAAAAATATTTCACCTTCCGAAGAGTTGCATTTTTTGTCACCTTTTTACACTTGACCGCACGCGCCAAACATCTGTTCCATAAAAACCTATCACATACTAAATGTATTCCATACATTCAACTTCTCAAATTGCTAGAATAAAAAACAACGACTTCATATTTCTTTAAACTGTGGTCCTAACGGTTGCCCACAACTCATAACAGACTAAATGTATTCCATAAATTTAAGCTACTAACTCGTCAGAACGTAAAGCCTCTTCATGATAGTATTGTTATTCTGTGGCCCAACGGTTCCTTAGCACCTGTTATGACGTCACGCGTCAGGTGGACTCATGAGATAGAAGTGTGCTATCTCTTTCTGTTTCTTAAAGAAGGGTCGAAGATCACCTGTGATCAAACACCTGTTATTTACCGACTGTACGAAAGAGAGTTGCGAGGAGACTATTGGAGGTGCTTTGCTTAAGCTAAAGTATTTTTTACCAATAAATAAGAATTACAGAAATGTCTTGCGTTGCCCATTATCAAAGTTTCACACAATTTTTTTAATTTTAGGGTTCCGTACCCAAAGGGTAAAACGGGACCCTATTACTAAGACTCCGCTGTCCATCTGTCTGTCTGTCTGTCTGTCTGTCTGTCTGTCTGTCCGTCTGTCACCAGGCTATAGCTCATTAACCGTGATGGTTAGACAGTTGAAATTTTCACAGATGGTGTATTTCTGTTGCCGCTAGAACAACAAATACTAAAAACAGAATAAAATTAAAAATTAAATGGGGTCCCCATACAAAAAACGTGTTTTTAAACGCCATCTATTTAATTAGTTTCGGCAAAATGACATAGATGGCGATAGTAAACGAGCCCCGTCTTTCTAGATCGCGACCAAACCAAATATTCTGGGTAATATCAATTAATCAAATATATGAGGTTGAAACTCTGTTATGTTTCGTACTGTACGGAACCCTCCCTAAGTGTGCGATAAGAGAAGCGATGCTGACTCGCACTTGGCCAGTTTTATTTTTGTATGTAAGGATTTAAGACCCAATAAAAAATTCTATTTTGTCTCGACGTGCGTTTGTGAATCCGCCTTCCGGATTTGAAAAGATACCTACATGATATATTACTTATTTTTTCAACCGACTTCCAAAAATAAAGGAGGTTCTCAATTCGTCTGTATGCTTTTTTTTTGTGTATATTACAAGATTACTCCGTCAATTCTGAACCGATTCGAATAGATTATTTTTGTTATCGGTAGGGTACGTTTCCAAGGTAATCCCATTGTAATTTTATCGAGATCTGATAAGTATCTCCAGAGATATGAAGATAAACGTCTCAAACTTGCTACTGAAATTGACTCCGGGGCATGGAAGTCGGTTGTTTTCTTTTTAAACCTTAATTATTAAATTTAATATTAATTTTTACTTTACTTTACTTACATTTAGGGTTTTAAGATTATCGTAACGTTCGTTTATATCCTGAGACACGCAAAATTGGCTTTCCTGATATTAGACTTTTATATGCAGAGTCTCTCCTAGCTCCTAGCTATCCTTGAGAGCCAGTTCCTATTCTAGGCCTAGCGTGCTACCATCCTCGACCGCATCATCACTTACCAACAGGTGAGATAGTGATCAAACGTTAGCATATGATATAAAAAAATCAAAGTCGCTCCCGCTACCCTTAGATCTTTTAAACTACACAACAGATTATAATCCAGTTTTTAGCAATAGATAGAGTGATTCAAGAGAAAGGTTTATAACCAGGATAATAAACGCGGTCAAAGCCATAGGGCGCCGTTAGTAACTCTAGAATTTAGGTTGTTCTATGTTAATAATTAAATAACTAATTTAACTAAAATTCTAGCAATGCAAATTATGTTTAACACATCAAAATTAACAGTCAATACATAATTAATAAGACGCTGCACGATACACACGGGTGTGTTTACTTAACTACGAAAAGGAAGGGTAACGGTTTTAGTAGGTATACCTAGTTCATGTATAAGTTTTGTTTTTAGGGTTCCGTACCTAAAGGGTAAAACGGGACTCTATTACTAAGACTCCGCTGTCCGTCTGTCTGTCTGTCTGTCTTTCTGTGTGTCTGTCACCAGGCTATAGCTCATTAACCGTGATAGTTAGACAATTGAAGTTTTTACAGATGGTGTATTTCTGTTGCCGCTAGAACAACAAATACTAAAAACAAAATAAAATTAAAAATTAAAGGGGGTCCCCATACAAAAAACGTGTTTTTAAACGCCATCTATCTAATTAGTTTCGGCAAAATGACATAGATGGCGCTAGTAAACGAGCCCCGTCTTTCTAGATCGCGACCAAACCAAATATTCTTGGTAATATCAATTAATCAAATATATTAGGTTAAAACTCTGTTATGTTTCGTATTGTACGGAACCCTCCCTAAGTGTGCGATAAGAGACGCGATGCTGACTCGCACTTGGCCACTTTATTTAGATTTGGGTAAAGTTTAGCACATAGATAACTTATGACCTGCATTAACCCTTTTTTATAGCCTGTTTTGTCCCACTGCAGGGCAAAGACCTCCCTTCCCTTATTCCACACATCACGGTCTATTGCTTGTTGGGTCCAGCTGTAAGAATAGCTAGCTATTCAATTCATCCCGTCATCTAGATTTCTGGGTCTACCGCGTCGTCTTCTGTTGGACCCACTCTGTAGATACAGTCCGGCAAGTATAACTTGGCGTGCCTGTGCGCCACTGTGCTTTTACTTTGTACTTTGATAACAGTTTCTCTTAAACCACTTTTAATTACTTTTGGCATTATTGAACTATTTTAATGTAGCAGATTTATCAACAATAATGTCGCGGTAATCTCTCAAACGTCAAACTCACAGTTTCAATTAAAAATTTTTAATTAATTAGTTCCAAAAACCACCACCGCCAAGTTATACTTGTGGCACTGTAGAGAGCTTTGCCCTCAGATTATCCGTCATGCGGCATATATCTAGACTAATATTATAAAGAGAAAACGTTTTTAAACGAGTTCAACTTTTGAGATGTTACATCACGAAGCATCAGTGCATCACTTTCAATATCGCGGAAAATATCGTTTGCGCGATCCA
Organism: Cabera pusaria; assembly: GCA_954871355.1. Lineage (NCBI taxonomy): Eukaryota > Metazoa > Arthropoda > Insecta > Lepidoptera > Geometridae > Cabera > Cabera pusaria. The sequence continues at coordinate 19,062,575 of OX940910.1, forward strand.
GGATCTCATACATTTAGGCAATATTTAAAGGAGAGCTATTAAAATGTACACTAGCGCCATCTCTGGGTTTTATTTGTCCTTACTATTAAATGCGAAAGTATCTGTCTGTCTGTCTGTCCCGCTTTCACGCCAAAACTACTAAACCGATTTAAATGAAATTTGGTACACGGATAGTCTAGAACCTGAGAAAGGACATAACTTTTAAAGTAAGGGAGTGAAAAATGTAGAAAAAATATATTCTGTAGATCTCAATAAAAACTTTCAACGAAAATTGGTTTGGACGAGATACAGTCAGCAGTTTTCGAGGTAAACCGACCGCAAAAATAACTTTGGCTTTCATACAAACGCTATGAAAAACAAAGTTATTTTTGTTGTTGCGAAAAATCATAGTTATAGAATACTCTACTGTGTTACGGAACCCTACGAGTGCGAGTCCGACTTGCACTTGGCCAGTTTTTAATATGAGCAAAGCCTCACAGAGACGCACCTAGTTGATAATAAATAAATCAATCGCTAGTGTCCCGATAGAATAATATTGACGGCATTTAGTATTCATTCCGACGCCCCGGGGAATTTCCTGATTAAACCAATACTACTGGCGGGTAGTTAGTTCAAAGTTGTACTAAATATAACTAAAATACAACAAGGTATTCCTTAAACTAGTATAAATATAATGATCTAATGAAAGCAGTTCTAAATTCTACAAATTTTGTTAAATCTTATTAAATACTAGCAGCGCGTCGTGGCTTCACCCGCGTAGTTGCCATACCCGTGAGAATCAGGAGATAAAATATAGCCTATGTTACTCACTAATAATGTAGTTTTCCATTAATGAAAGAATTTTTGAAATTGATCCAGTAGTTTTTGAGTTAAATCGCAACAAATAATAACTAAGATAGTTTAAAAACTAAAACAACCGACTTCAATGCCTCGCGAGTGAATTTTAGCAGCATGTTTGAGACGTTTATCGTCATATCTCTGGAGATACTTATCAGATCTCGATGAAATTACAATGGGACCATTTCGAAAACGTACCCTACCGATTACAATAATAATCATTTGAATCGGTTCACAATTGACGGAGTAATCGCGTAACATACACACAAAAAGAAAAAAAAAACAAAAAAAAAAACATACAGACGAATTGAGAATCTCCTTCTTTTTAGAAGTCGGTTGAAAAATCAAATCTTTCCTCTTTATAATATTAGTTTAGATTGTACCTACTGTGGTACGCAACCCTATATAAGCGTGTTCGACTCGCACTTGGCCAGTTTATTTTAATATCTTGCTTGTATCTGAGAATTGAGCTGTTTGACATGGCATGACATGTAAAGCCGGCTACATACATTCGAAATTTCAATTTCGGATTCCGTTTGCGTCTACGTATATTCGGAATTCCCGAAAAAAAAGTTCGAACTCGATATTTCAATTTGGAATTCCGAAACGGAATTGTGAATGTAAGAGGCCGGCCTTACACGAGTACCACGTCAAACAGCCCCCTGATTCTCAATCATTTGAAAGAAAATTCGGATTCGGAAACTTTCGACTCAGATTTTTGCAATTCACAATGCTCTAATCCGCAAACTTTGATAATACAACTTGAAAAAATCAGTGATTCTAATCGAAAATGTTTCCGCGACTAAATAGCTCACGGAATAAAATATATTTGAAATTCAAAATGTCGCTTCCGAATTTGAATGTATCCGATGGAAATGAGAATAACTATGCATATCAATCGGATACGAGTAAATAATTAAATAAAGTGTGTGTAGTGTCAATGAAATAAAATTATTAATGTCTTTTATTAAAATTAAATGTACATCTATTCTGTTATATTATTAAATGCCCGATGTGGGTAACTGACGGGTCTTAAAGGCAATGACAACTAGCCTAATGTAAATTAAGTCAGGAACTCAATAAATTATTCTAATTAAGAAATATTATGGTATAATCGAGCTGATATACTTATTAATTGGGCTGTAGGGACAATAAATCCTCAACTAGCAAAATCGTCTTACGTTTCTCACTTTATAAGAGTTCTGAGCTTATAGTGGTCTCTTATCTGTTTTCGTCATTGCTATCGCTCCTATATTAGTCTCTGTCAAGCCGTTGCAGGCTCTAATACGCTTGATCTTAATACCTTGTCTTAATTATGCATATAAGTTTAAATTTACAGTGCCGGTGTAAGCCACACTCTCCTAAAAAAGTATTTATTAAGACTTATCACACTTGAGATAAATTAGCTCTCATATCCACATTTTCTAAGCTCATTTAATTTTATTACATATTTTCTAAATACTATTGTAAGAATGTTAGACTAATATCAGCATTTAATTAGAGTACTTAAAACATGTAAATATTGATCTTATTCAAAACTATTATAAGATCAACAGCAGTGGATAGGCACAGTATTAGAGTGATATTGAATCATCATACTTACAATAGAGAAAACGAGTCTAATTTAAGAAAGTTTGATCTTAAATCGAATTTGTGACTAAAATTGTGAGAGAAACATTTTATGTTGACTATTATATTTCACCAAAAGTATTTTAGTGCGGTCACATAAAATACCATTTAACATCCCAAACGTTCACTCTTAAATGATAATGAATGTTTTATGTCAATTCAAGGATCTCTAAGTTATTCCAACATGGAGTCATGTTGGAATGATCTAAATGAGCTTAAAATAGTCTTACAGTGATTTTAATAAATGCAATACTAATGGCGTCGCTTTTAATACAAATTAACAAATAAAATAATTAAACAAGAATACTAAATGCTATATATTGATGAAGCGCACGAGTTGTGAAGCATAAACTAGGGTCTACTTTACAGTAAATAATATTTTCCAATACTAATACTTATCGAAAAGCATAAAACGAAACACTTGTTAATAATGGTACGGTTATTACAATATAATTATTAAATACCTTTATCCTTACTGTTTTTGATTTCTATTTTATTAGTTGTAACTTTCAAACATATACTACACCAAGTTTTTTTACGATTGTGTTTGATCTTATGTAAAATCAAAACAAACTTTCTTACGCTCACAGGACTCTTAACGTCAAAACAATGTAAGCCTATGTACGCTTAAATTAGTTTTGGTAAGAATAATTTAAGTGAAAACAACATTCAATAAGACTGATATTAGAAAGATATAAACAAATTACGCTTATAAATGGTGCCCAAATCCAGGCTAATACGGCGATATAAGAATGGTATAAGAGCAAGAAAACAGTGGTCTAGAGATTATTTTAGGTGTAGTTTTTGCTGGTTGGGTTCCTGTCGGTAAATTGTAGAACAGTTGGATTTGACCTATACCTATTTGACATATAACATAAACCTATGTCTTGTTTTCTCTGCGGGATCGAATCCGGAACGAAGTAATTCGCCAGAGAACCAAAGTGATCGACATAGCTCAACGGATTAGCAAGCTGAAGTGGCAGTGGGCTGATCATATCTGCCGTAAGACCGATAACTGTTGGGGTACACTGGTTCTAGAGTGGAGACCGCGAGTCGGAAAACGTAGCGTAGGACGCCCTGTGACCAGGTGAAGCGACGAAATTCGCAAAGCGGTGGGCAGTGACTGGAAACAGAGAGCCGAAGATCGGGCTCAGTGGCGTGACTTGGGAGAGGCTTATGTACAGCAGTTGACTGACACCGGCTGATTATGATGTCTTGTTACCATGAGTACCCAATACTGTAAACTTACAGTGATAAAATCGCTAGAAATACTGTTACTAAGGACTTCTGTTTTTCAACCGACTTCCCAAAAAGAAGGAGGTTCTCAATTCGTCTGTATTTTTTTTTTGTATGTATGTTCCGCGATTACTCCGTAAATTGTGAACTGATTTGAATTACTCTTTTTTACCCGACTGCGCGACGCAAAGGAGAGGTAATGTGTTTATCAGTCTATATATGTATGTATGTATGTTTGTTCCTTTGTGGCACACTAGAGACCAAACGCGTGGGCCGATTTTGATAATTGGCACGTCAATAGATTCGCCATGCTATCGCGAGTGTCAACGTAAACATAAAAAATTGAAAAATTCAAAATGGCGGATTCCAGACGCCAAAATTTGGGGTTCAAAGAATTTTTTTTTTCAAGACCTATCGAGTGGGGTATCGAATTAAAGGTCTTAAAATAGAGATTCAAAATATATTTATAAAAAATAATTTATGATCGTACAAATCGAAAAAAAAACGATTTTACATGCCGCGTTAGTCACTTTCAGTAACAAGTTTGCGGTGCTTATCTCTGAAGTTACTTATCAGATCTCAATAAAATTACAATGAGACCAAACGAAAATCATATTAACTCAAACAAAAAAGTATTTTCCAAATCGGTTAAGAATTGATGGAGTTCTGAGGTAACAAACAACCTCTTCCTTTTGGTATAGTCGTTTAATAGTACAACTGTAAAGTAAGTAATCTTAAAAAGCAATACCCTATCTATTTCACGCATTTCGGTTTTTTGTTCAGATTACGGAATTTGCCGTCCTTTATTTTACTTAACTAAAAAGTGTAAAATAAAACATTAAATTAAAAAATCAAAGAACCCGACTGCGCAAAAAGTGAAGTGTTAAAAAACGAACTGAAAAGAAAAAAACAAGTAAGTCTAGTAGTTTAGACTTCTGTTTAGGGATATCAAAAAACTATACCATTTAAATTCTTTCTCGGTCGATACACTCATAAAATAAATTATACATTGTTATATGGAATATAGAGACTTTAACAGTCGGGACACATTAATCCCCATAGCCATTAATGTGTCCCGACTGTTAAAGTCTCTACATTTCATATAACAATGTATAATTTATTTTATGAGTGTATCGACCGAGAAAGAATTTAAATGGTATAGTTTTTTGATATACCTAAACAGAAGTCTAAACTACTAGACTTACTTGTTTTTTTCTTTTCAGTTCGTTTTTTAACACTTCACTTTTTGCGCTGTCGGGTTCTTTGGTTTTTTAATTTAATGTTTTATTTAATCGGTAGGGTACGTTTCCGATGTAGTCCCATTGTAATTTCATCGAGATTTGATGAGTATCTCCAGAGATATGACAATACACGTCTCAAACTTGCTACTGAAATTACCTCGCGGGGCCATTGAAGTCGGTTGTTTTAGTTTTATCTTAATTATAGTTTTTAAACTATATAAATTATTTGAGTGGTGAATAATAAAGTGGTTATCCATGTATAACCAGTAAGCCGCATTGCACAGGTTGTCTGACCACCATTGTAGTGGTAAATAGTAGAGCAGTAAACATTTCTTTGATGAACGTGTTTCATTGCCGTCGTAAAACGCTAGACCGTTTGTGGTGGCCATCAATAATAAATTATCAGGACTGATGAGAACGGTGAAAAAAAAACGTATTATCAGCGCCCACGGTATTGCAAATGCTCATAGGTGACGGTGAAAACTTAACATTAGGAGGGCCGACATCTTTTTTGCCAAATATTATAGGAAAAACCCGGAACAGGAAAATGGGACACTGCATAGAACAGTGGTAGAAATTTCGCACATGTACCTACACAAAAAAAGGAAAGCATTGTTGTTAGCCAATAACTAGACTGACTGGTTACTGGTTAGTGACACTGGCCACGAATCCGAAAGAAAGAAGAAAAAAATATTAATATATACAGTGTAATACGAGTAGTAATTTCAATCACTGCTCATTCAAAAAGTTTATGTTGTTAAGGTTTATGTGTTTAATATTGTACCTATTGTTGATGTGTACAGGGTATCGTGTTGTCGAAATAAGTGTTTTTCTTTCTCTCTTTCTATTCAAGACTTTACGGGATTAATTGTGAGATTGTGATACATACACTCACATGTCACTGTAATATTATGTCACCTTGATCCTGAGATCAACTACGAGTACGAGTTTATGCAGCAAGCTAGATAGTTTTAATCACAGCTCTTGAAAGGTGAAGACAAAACGGAATAGCAAATGAGATTGTTATACCAAACCTGTAGTAAATATTACTATACACGACCTATGTTATTTCAAATTCCCCACATTAAATTTGATACTATGTCTTTGAGAGCCAGTTCCCATTCTAGGCCTAGCGTGCTACCATCCTCGACCGCATCATTACTTCCTTATAGGCACTTCCCGGTTTTACCCGCGTAGTTTCCGTACCCGTGAGAATACAGTGATAAAATATAGCATATGTTACTCCCTGATAATGTAGCTTTCAGTTATTGAAAGCATTTTTGAAATCCGTCCAGTAGTTTTTGAGTTAAATCGTAACAAACAAACAAACAAAAATCAAATCTTTCCTGTTTATAATATTAGTTTAGAAGTGAGATAGTCCTAAGAAACCCAAAAAATGCATCCTTCCACCCCAAAACCAAATAAGTGATCACCAATAAACTATCAGTTGTCTTATGAAGAAAGTGGGATTGTCCTAAGACACGTACAAAGTATATGCAGACGAACATCTCAAGGCCCAGTCGGTGTCCAGGAATATCTATGATCCGGGACTCGTGTGCCCGGTCACGGTCCTTCTCGATCGTAATCCCGCCGAAAAAATGGATCGTTGTTTACCCGACACTGCTATTTTGAGATGATGCCTTTATTAATGTTTGTAATATAGATCTTACTTTAGAAAAATACAGAGACCCGAAGGGTACATGGCTGGATTTCCGAGGGAGAAGAGGTTAAAAGAGTGTTGATACACAGGAGGTAAGAGGATTTTTTTGTTTTTAGGGTTCCGTACCCAAAGGGTAAAACGGGACCCTATTACTAAGACTTCGCTGTCCGTCTGTCTGTCTGTCTATCTGTCTGTCTGTCTGTCTGTCCGTCTGTCACCAGGCTGTATCTCATGAACCGTGATAGTTAGACAGTTGAAATTTTCACAGATGATGTATTTCTGTTGCCGCTATAACAACAAATACTAAAAACAGAATAAAGTTAAAAATAATAGAAGGCGGATTAATCGGATAAAACCCCCGGAATGAAACAAAAGTGATTTCAACTTACCGAGCAGTACAAAAATGTGTGATAAAGCCCGTCGCAGCCTCGAGCGAGGCGACGGCGTAATGAAGTCATCGGGATGCATATTCAGCAGAATCGGTACAGCTTAATGTACGGTTGGACCACGTTAGCATACATTTTAACTTTTCTTTGCGAGGGGGCTCTTTTTAACTATTTGTAGGTATTTTTTAACGAATATGAAAATGTAACTTCGGGCTGTGGATATGCGAAATCATGATGCGAAGTCCGTCTTGCATTTGGACCGATTTATTACTTTCTAGGGTTCGGTACCTCAAAAGGTAAAAAACCGGCCAAGTGCGTGTCGGGCCACGCGCAGTGTAGGGTTCCGTAGTAGCCTGTTATTAAATGCAAGCCTTTACCCCTTATAAGCAAGCAACTATGTACTCCGTCTTTGTCACTTTAAAGTATTTATTCTAAGGATTTTGTATTTGGTACAAAATTATCCAACACCCAAGTTCAACGACTATTACTGCTAAACTAATAAAGTTATCTTAACCGCTATAATATTCCATTAAAATTCATGAAATGCGCTATTATCATGAATTTTTCCAAAATTTTCAAGCCAGCTGTTTAGCCTTTAGAGGGAGGGGGAGGACGCCCTACTAAAACAAAAATTTGCATTTTAAAGTTATATATTTCGTAAATGGATCATTCACTCGAAAAATGGTTTTAGCAACCCTTAAGTTATTTTAAAAGACCTATTCAACGATATGCCACACCATGGGGTATACGATGAAAAAAAAAATCTTTTTCACTTCTGATGTACGGGAGCTAACCTAACAAAAATTTTTTTTCAAAATTTTATTTCAGCACTTTGTCGGCGTAATTTATATACATACTCCTACAAAATTACAGATATCTAGTTTTAACGGTCTCTTAGCAAAATCTCGGACAGACAGACAGACAGACAGACAGACAGACAGACGGACATGACGAAACTATAAGGGTTCCTTGTCAGGACTACGGAACCCTAAAAATGGAACCCTTATAAGCTCACTTTCTTGTCCGTCTGTCTGTCTGTCCGACGTCATCGCTTACCATCAGGCTAGCGTCGTGCTTGCCCTGTTACCTATTACCATAAAAAAAGTATTTTTTTCTTATCTTATAGGCTAGCGTTTAACTACTATCTCACCTGTTGGTAAGTGATAATGCGATCGAAGATGGTACCCTAGGCCTAGAATGGGAACTGGCTCTCAAAGATAGCTGCCGGAACACAACAGATGTTTGGCGACAGATTTTTTAACTTGAGGGCGGTAGCTGGCCAGGCGGACACTAGATACTGTCCTACCACCATGCGGGGGTTGTTGGTTTTTTAACGAAGTTTTTCCTTCACCGAAGGGCCACTGTGAAAAGAGCACTTACATTTTTCGACAGAAAAATCCATTGGTGTACAGCGGGGTTTGAACTCGGTACCTCTGGCATCAAAGCCGACCGTCCTCCCGAATACGCCACCGGGCCCTCTAAACTAGGCCTCTTATAGCCCTCTAGTTTGATGAAAAGAGTATATACGTATACCTATAGACTGACCTATGTATAATCTGTTCATCGGGACCACTCCAATGAGCACAAACTCGACATCTCTGCTGTAAGTTGGTGAGGAGTAGAGTATTCTGCAGATTCCAGGAGATGCTCCAGCATCAGCGTAAGGTTACCATGTTCTTGCTGTGTCAATAAAGAGAGAGGATATCGAATTTATAATTTATCAGACCTATGAATGTTAGTTTCATTAGCCTCCTCAACTAGCTAGAAAAATTAAAGGCTATGACCACTCTCGATTAAGTCACCTACCAAATAAAAAAAACTAAATCTAAATCTGTTAATCCGTTTGGTAGTTACGAAGCCACAGACAGACAGACAGACAAACTTATAACACTCCTTGTTTGTATTTCGGGGTTTAACAAAAATTGTTCATTCAAAATGGCCCATTCGACGGTAATGGATGAGAAAAATTCGTCACGTGTACTATTCATTATTCTGTGGTCATGTTACATTAACTAGTATTATGTTACTCTGTGACTCGAGTGCAAGTGGTTGATACCGAGTAATCCTGCATTAAGCTGTGTCTGCTCTCGCATTTGCGGCTGGCATATACTAGATAGGTATGATTTAAACTAAGTAGGTACCTACCTGACTAGGCAAGCAGGTAGTAGGTCTGTTTTAACAATGACGCTTACCGTCCGCGCGGGTGGTAAGCGTCGCGAGCCACGAGCTTTGCATCTCTGTCTGTCACAGTCGTGATGAGAGAGAGCGGGCGAATTACCGTCAGCGCGGGCCATCCGTGGACTATGTATTGTAGACGCAAAGCTCGTGGTCCGCGACGCTTACCAACCGCGCTGGTGAAAGCGTCATAGTTAAACCACAGTAAGGCTGAGTTGCGCCATCTTACTTTAACCATAACTTTAACTATTAACCGGTGATTTTATATGAAGTATGACAGATTTTTGACGTTTGTTATAGTTAAAGTAAGATGGTGCAACTCAGCCTAAGAGTTTTGTTTAGATTGCGAACCACAGACCTAGGATTCGTTCGAACAGCTTCCTCTCACTCATCTTATGCCTTTTATCCTATCTATTCGAATAACGCCTATAGGTTCCTCGATAAGTGTGCGCAATACCTATAGATTTTTTTAATATCATATAGTCTATCGTTTGACCACATTCTCACCTGTTGGCATCGATGTATATGTTCTAAATACCAGATGACGCGTCGCGAACTAGCTCTACGTTCAAATAAAAAGCAGTGCTGAATCTACATCTCGCTTAGTTTAGCGTAAGTACTCCTCACGCCCGATCGCGCGCCGCTCGGCATGAAAGTCAGTTAATGATGGGCACCTCTGGTTTACATGTACCTCGATGCCTGTTGGTAAGTGATGATGCGGTCGAGTAGGTATGGTAGCACGCTAGGCCTAGAATGGGAACTGGCTCTCAATGATAGCTGCCGGAACACATTAGATGTTTGACGACAGATATTCTAACTTGAGCGTGGTAGCTGATACTAGATAGTGTCCTATAGCATATAACCGGTGCACGGTGGAGAGTGAACTAGTCTAGCGACAAAGCCGACCATTCTTCCACTACACCAATGGGCCAATTTTTCTCTTTTTTTTTAGGGTTCCGTACCCAAAGGGTAAAACGGGACCCTATTACTAAGACTCCGCTGTCCGTCTGTCTGTCTGTCTGTCTGTCCGTCTGTCATCAGGCTATATCTCATTAACCGTGATAGTTAGACAGTTGAAATTTTCAAAGATGTTGTATTTCTGTTGCCGCTAGAACAACAAATACTAAAAACAAAATAAACTTAAACATTAAAGGGGGTCCCCATACAAAAAACGTGTTTTTAAACGCCATCTATAAGACCTTCGTAGGTGCCATCTGGGTGTTAACAACTTATTCGTGTTTGTTAAGCTAACAATCTTTCTAACTAGTTTCGGCAAAATGACATAGATGGCGCTAGTAAACGAGCCCCGTCTTTCTAGATCGCGACCAAACCAAATATTCTTGGTAATATCAATTAATCAAATGTATGAGGTTGAAACTCTGTTATGTTTCGTATTGTACGGAACCCTCCCTAAGTGTGAGATAAGAGACGCGATTCTGACTCGCACTTGGCCAGTTTATTACTTATTGACTTTCTTTACGGCCTCAACGAAAATGTACTAATTTGCGACCCCGTCATACTTATCGGGTGTGAAAAATGACTGTAAAATGAGCCGAGGTGCTTGACAGTATTTTGTTCAATTAATGTGGTGAAACTGTCTCATGGTGACATTAAAACTGTCTGATACCGTCACATGATGCTGGAACTCGGCAAAATGATTGGAAAACTTAAATTTAATTAATATTTCATCTATAATATAAATCACCAAACATTTTTCAACCCATGCCCGTTCTTAACTTTGAACACGTCCAACTGATGTGCCCCAAACTGGTGTTATTAAAAACATAACCCTGCCTTTTGCTTCGCCGTAGTCGGGTCAAAAGGCAATAATGTGAAGATGGTTTAAGAACACTAAAATAATTTAAGATCGTTTACAAATCGAAAAAAACCGACTTCACATGCCGCGATAATGAAAATATCCACTAGTCATAATCATGTCGTCAAGGTATCAAATTTGTTTATATTGTTTATGTCCATATCTCCGGAGATAATTGTCATATCTTGATAAAATTTGAATGGGACTAAACGGCAGGCAAAATATATTAAACAAAATAAGATTTTTCAAATCGGTTAAAATTTGATGGAGTTCTGAGATAACAAACAAAAAAATATATATATAAAATAAAATAAAAACCAAAAAAAGCCGTGAAATTGAGAACCTCCTCCTGTTTTGTGAAGTCGGTTAACAATATATTAGGCAATATTTTTTCCTTTTTTAGCGGAGTAGCACACAACGACTTTAGTTCCGATAGAAAAATCGTGAAGCAAATCCAAGTAAAATAACCTAAAAAAATATGATAATGTATCTCCAAATTCACAGCCTCCATCGTAAAACGTGCGCGCACGCCTCCTCAAGTTGACCAATTACAGACGATTACTAATTGGAGCGACGCTGTGATTGGTGGATTTGTGAGAGGCAGTTTGTAATGTACTCGTAACAATGTCTTATGTTGTATCATTGGTGGATGGATGTAGCCTTTAACATTTTTATTTATAGAGTGATAATATTATAGATAAACATAATCTATTTGTTATCAATACACCGATCTAAGTATAGGAATGTAATTTACCCACTAAATCATGTTCTACTTACTTAAAAATGTGAAATATTATGTAAAGAACTCCCAGAAGAAGGACTTCAAGAATGTCCGAAACTAGTCAGAGTTAATTTCCCGGTAGTTAAAATGTTTACGAGTAAATAGCCGTAGTAACCGTAGACGTTGTAACTTTAATATTATGTAAAGAATAGACCTGTGTCGATCTCGATTACATGAGTGTAGCGTTGTTGAAATAGTCGATAGTTTCCCTATCGATATTGACCTTGAAAAATAGTCGATAGTTCGATAGTAATATCGAAACTATCGCAACGTGACGATACTATCGATAGTATCGATAGAGAACATTGGACGATACTATTGAACTTTGTCAATACTATCGATACTATCAATAATATCGAAATACGATACTATCAATAGTATCAAACCTATCGATAGTATTGGTTTAGTAACTATAGACGTGATTTCGATACTATTGACTGGGAATAAAACGACACCTGGTCGGTAACACAGGGACAGAAATATACGGCATGTTTAATGGTTACGAAAGTATATTACACCCGAATATTACACGGTAGCGCGTGACGTATTGTCATCAAGCAATACTATCGTAAAATGTTCGCCTATCGATAGGGCACGACTATCAATACTAGTGATAGTATTGACACTATAGATACTATAGAAATTAATTCTATCAATAGTATCGATACTATTGATGGTTTTTGTAGTGATACTATCGATAGTATCGATACTATTGATCTTAAGCAATAGTATTACTTATTTTTAACAAACACGTGACGATACTATCGATACTATCGTCACGTTTCGATAGTTTCGATAGGGCTATCGATAGTACGACTGATTTTCAAGGTCACAATAGTATCACGATACTATCGATAGACTATCGCTATCGCAACATTACTACATGAGTGATCGAATCATGGATCTCTAAAAGATTCGATCTTATTTGACTCTAATATCGGTCGGTCTCTAATATCAGTCTCGTATTTCGTGATCGAATGCTTAGTCTTTATGTTGCAACATGATTGAATTATTAATTACGACGGTTTACAAAGAGGCGACATGCTCATGAGTACAAAAATAGGTACCTATTCGTTTTCATCAAGACAAATAACATTAATATCATGATTCTAACCATAATTCGTTCAATTCAACATTCGTCATTCGGTCATCCTAATGCAATACAACAAAGTACAATTTTGATCATTTGGGTCGCAGTTCGTTTGTATCACAGTTTTACAATTGTAATGTGCAGTACAAACAAACGAACTGTTAAAAATAAAGTTGGTGGGTCAGATGGATGGATGTATGTTACTCTTACACGCAAAAACAGCTGAATGAATTTGGATTTAATTTGGCATACAGATAGGAACTTTAACATAAAATACTTTTAAATGTGGGTGAATTCGCGGGGCGCAGCTGGTTTGTTTAAACATTTAAATGATGTTAAAGGTAATGCTATTGTTAATGCTAATTGAGTTGTTAGAATATGTTAGCTATATAGAATATATTATGTAACCTAGGTACCTTTACCATTCACAAAATCAGTCACAAAAGGTAGAAAAGATAAAGCAGTGAGCAGATGAACTAGTAACAAATATCATTAAATAAGTTAAAAGAAGCGTAAAAATAATGATATCCCAGATTCCTACCCTCAAACCTACTTATCGTAGGCGTATTGTTTAGCTACAACTCTGGCGTGCGACTTTACCTGTTATACCAGTTTTTTTTAAAACTTGACGCAATAAGATCGTTTAAAAAATTAAAAATAACCGACTTCAATGCCGCGCTATTAATTTTCAGTACCAATTTTGAGGTGTTTGTCTCCATATCTCTGGAGATACTTATGAAACCTTGATAAAATTACTGTAGTACCAAACTTGGGAAATCTCCTCTCCAACAAAAAATAATAATCAAATTCGGTTGATAAACGACGAAGTTATCCGCGAACAAACATAAAATCTATATATATAAAAGAAAGTCGTGTTAGTTACTACACTTATAACTCAAGAACGGCTGGACCAATTTTTATCAATTTTGTATTTTTGAAATTGTCTTTGTCAAGAATAGGATAATAAGTATTAAAAACAATGAATAATTGACCTAAAAAAATATATAAGACAAATTATTTTGCCAAAATGTTCCTGGGTTAAAAAAACTGGCCAAGTGCAAGTCGGACTCGCACTCGTAGGGTTCCGTAACACAGTTAAGTATTCCATAACTATGATTTTTAGCAACTACAAAATTAACTTTGTTTTTCATAGTGTTTGTATGAAAAACAAAGTTATATTTGCGGTCGCCATATCTCTAAAACTGCTGACTGTATCTCGTTCAAACCAATTTTCGTTGTTAGTTTTTATTGAGATCTACAGCATATATATTTTTAAGATTTTTCACTCCCATACTTTAAAAGTTAGAGGGGGGGGGGACACACATTTTACCACTTTAGACGCGCCTATCTTTCAAATGATTGACTTTGAGAAAAAATGATTTTAGAAACCTCAATGTCATTTTTGAAGACCTATCCATAGACCCCAGACGTATAGGTATGAAAAAATTTTTTTTTTTTGTTTCAGTTCCATGTATGGGGTGCCCCCCCTCAAACTTCTATATTTTTTATTTTTGTATATAAATCGGAAAGCGGTTCACAGAATACATCTACCTACCAAGTTTCAATTCTGTAGTTCTAACAGTTTCGGAATAAAAGGGCTGTGACATACGGACGGACAGACAGACAGACAGACAGACAGACAGACATGACGAATCTATAAGGGTTCCGTTTTTTGCCATTCGGTTACGGAACCCTAAAAAGGGTCATCGCTCCACACGATTAGTGTTTTTAGCCAGTTTCAAGTGTAAAAATTCTTCCCATGTGTGGATAGCATTACAATATTCGGATTATCGCGTATGAATAATTATGGCTGCATACGATTAGTTTATTTAGCCAGTGTCAAGTATAACAATTCTTCAAGTTTTTGTGAATTCGAGTCATGTAGATTTTAATAATGTCTAATACTGTCAGTAACGACAATTGTATGACATATTTATTGATAGACAAATATGCGTGGGTTCAGATATGTATGCTTACAAGCAACAAGACATAAAAATATTTACGGTCGAATTGAGAAACCTCCTCCTTTTTTCGAAGTCAGTTAAAAACACATAATAATCAATGCCTAATCGATTTTATTTGTCAGAATGTTGGTAAATACAGAGATATGCAAGAATGTGATAGCCAATTTATGAGTGCCGTATACAGTCTTATCCATAAGGGAAAAATATTAGACAGTTATCCATGAAGTAAGTATACTTATTCAGAATTAACATTAAATACTGGTGATTATATTTTTAGCGGACTTCACAAATAAAGAGGAGGTTCTCAATTCGTCTGTACGTTTTTTTGTGTGTATGTTACTCCGTCAATTCTGAACCGAATTGAATGATTCTTTTTGTAATCAGTAGGATACGTTTCCGAAGTGGTCCCATTGTAATTTCATCGAGATCTGATAAGTATCTCCAGAGATATGACGATAAATGTCTCAAACTTGCTACTAAAATTGACTCGCGGGGCATTGAAGTCGGTTGTTTTAGTTTTTTAAACTATCTTAATTATTACAATTACAATTTAATCGAACAAATGTCAAGTTAATAACTTATCTATAACAATAATAACAATGTTTAATTCCATCATGTCTTGCTGACACGCAGTTGAAGTAATTAATTATTGTATTTTTATTCTATTTCTGTATTGCCATAATACATAAACTCTTTTTCATTCATTGTATTACGTTCATAAAAGCCTACATTAAGTTCATCTAAAAGGTAGCACGACATTCATTGTCTGTTAGGAGATACGAAGTTCACCGGGCCAGCTAGTATATATATATATATATATATATACTGGCTGTGCCCGCGACTTCGTCTGCGTGGAATAGTATCTTAGGGTACCATAAACAAATAAGACACATACGTATCCCAACTACACCGCGCCGTACCACGCCACGCTAATCCCCCCTTCCCTCCTCCCCTCATATACACTCCACTCCCCCTTCCCCTCATATCCACCTCCCCTCCCCTCCCCTCCCCTCCCCTACCCACCCCCTCAACTCCTCCTACCCATTCCCCCATTCCACTCCCCCTCTCCCCTCACAAACTTTTAATGTCATATTTATTTATATCGAAACCACAGCCAAAAAATATCTTTAAAAATGACGATATTTCCATACAACTTTTCATCCCCCCATTTACCCCCTTACAACCCACTTTTCGCATTAAAAAGTAACCTATGTCCTTTCTCAGGCTCTTGACTATCTACCAAATTTCATTTAAACCAAATTTTATTACCAAATTTCATTTAAATCGGTTCATTAGTTTTGGCGTGAAAGCAAGACAAACAGACAGACAGAGTTACTTTCGCATTAATAATATTAGTAAGGATAAATAAAACCCAGAGATGGCGCTCCCCTTTAAATATTGCCTGCTTGTATGAGATCCTGCATCGCGCAAACGATATTTTTCGCGATATTGAAACCGATGCACTTGCTTCGTAATAAGACATTCAAAAGTTGAACTCGTTTAAAAACGTTTTCTCTTTTGAAATATTAGTCTGGATATGTACAGTCGAATTGAGAAACCTCCTCATTTTTGAAGTCGGTTAAAAAGAAGAGGTATTTGGCGCTCTCCCAATGCCATCCATCGCGCGATGATGCGATGCGTAATTTCATAGTGTGATGAAATTCTTCATCATTTTATCGCATTATCGTACGATCGACGTTCAGTTCTCGCCCCGACGTCATAGAGTGAACACAGTGTCAGTTGATAAATAATAATCTCTAACTACCCTCATTATGGCTAAGTGTTACAGCTGTAGCAAAATAATAACTAAGAAAACCCCTACCTTGGAATGTAGTCGCTGCCAAAAGATGGTGCACGCAACTACAGTATGTACAGCGTTGAGTGTCAAACAACTTGCTGCCCTTAAAGCAGCAGAAAACCTCGAGTGGACCTGCAATGATTGCAGCCTGAACTCATCGCGTAGAAAGTCATTTGTAACGCTCGGGGACCATGAAGACGAGGAAGATGAGGAGAGTGCCCTAATAGGGCCAGTAAAAATTACTAAGCTTCTTGAAAATCTGCGAAAAGAGGTGAGCAGTATTGTGACTCAAGAGATGCGATCAGTTTCCAACTCAGTTCAATATTGCAGTGAGAAGGTAGATGAATTTTCTGATTCTGTGGAGGCCATTACCGGCAAACTAAAGGATATGGAAAGGAAGATGGGAAATATGGAGAATGAAAACAAATATTTACATCTTAGAATAGAATCCCTAGAACAACGTAATACTGAGATGGAACAACAACTTTTAGGCGACCATGTTGAGATGTCAGGAATTCCGGAGTCAAGCGATCTAGACTTACCCAAGCTCATCGAAACTGTAGTTACAAAACTTAATGCACCTAAGGAAGACGTTCTAGCAGTAAAGCGGCTTCAAGCTCGTCGCACCGGCCCAGGGCCGGTTCTGGTGAGACTGCGTCAAGAGTCTACACGCCAGCAGCTTATCGCAGCAGCGCGGGATATTACCGTTGTGGGCAAAGATCTAATGCCAAATTTGTCAGGAGCTCCAGGGACAGAAAAGATCTACATCCGAGAAGCACTAACACCTTGTCACAAAAACTTGCTGTGGCAGGCGAAACAGGATCTCAAGGGCGTATTTAAGTTTATTTGGTTTCGAGAGGGAAGAGTACTAGTTCGCAAAACTGAAAACGCAAAGGTATATAAACTAAGAACGAAGAACGACATTAAATCGCTTTTAGTATCTAATAAGTAAGCAGTTATATTCTACACCGTAATTTTTAATCTTAATTAATATCTTAATTTTATGATAATGATTCCCTTCAATGATAGCATTAAAGAAATTCGCGACTGTGAAAATTTATACTGCTACAAAAAACTCGTACCAAGTAATGAGCTTAATCTGATATTTGTCCACGTAAACATAAGATCTATGATTAAGAACTTTTGGCATATAGAACAAATGATTAGCACGTCGGAGCATACGGTAGATGTACTTGTAATTACTGAAGCGAACATATCTAGTAATATCGAATCTCTGTACAACATCAAGGACTTTACAATGTACACTGAGCTACGTAAAAACCGAAAAGGAGGCGGAATAGTCGTTTATATTAAAAATAAACATAAATTTAAACGTAACAAAATCATTTCGTATCACTTCGAATGTCTTACTGGCCAAATAACAACAAGTAACAGCAAAGTAGCTCTGTGTGCAGTGTATAGACCTCCAAACAATAACAAACAATGTTTCGTAGACGAGATAGATAAATATCTGAATAAACACACGAACACGGACTTAGTATTGTTAGGCGATATCAATATCGACTTGAAAACGGATAACCCGGTAAAAAAGTCATACTTGAATGTAATGAGCGGGCACGGTCTGTCATGCGGCATCACTGATTACACTAGAATTGAAAAGCTAAACAATAAAGTAACGAAAAGCTGTATTGACCACATATTTGTTCGATCTCGCATGAAAGACGTGTACACCGCTGCGCTCTGCACCGTACTGGCTGACCACAGAGTGACTGTGGCAACGCTTGCCAACGACTCCATTGTACAGGATGCTCCAGTTTACGTGACTCAGTACAACACTCATAAATTAAATAATTTGTTAGACAGTACTGACTGGAACCCTATTCAAGACATGAATTGTCCAAACGACATTTACAATCATATATATACAAATTTTAATAATTGCTATAGTCAATCAAAATATATTAAAAAAATATCTAATTCAAAAAGAAATATACATGGATGGGTCAATAAAACGATTATTAAATTATGTAACTCAAGAGATACTCTGTATCTCCAATGGACTAAAGACACAAATGATAAGGAACTAAGAGCGAAATATAATAAACTTAGAAATAAAATAAATAAAATAGTTCATAAAAACCGAAATAATTACTATAAACACCAAATAAATAAAAATAAAACAAATAGTAAAAAACTGTGGCAAATTATTAATAACATATCTGGAAAAATATCCAATTCCATCGACAGCGTTATTAATAAAGCGTTTAGCGCTGAACCTAATGATAAAAATATAGCAGATAATTTTGCATATCAATTTCAAGAAAACGTAAAGTCACTAATACCAAATTGTACTCGCAAAATTTTGAATGAAAATGACTATACACAGTATATGGATAAATCAATCTTTTTTCCAAAAGCAACTGCTCCCGACGTTTACAAAATTATCAAAAACCTTAATCCCAACAAGGCTCCTGGAGCAGATGGGGTTAGGGCTATTGACATTATCCGTCTCTCTGATAAAATTGTAAACATAGTAGCGAAATTAATTAACTCATGCATTGCAACTGGAAGCTATCCTAAAGATCTTAAAACTGGTATTGTCAGACCGATCCACAAAAGCGGCAGCACACAAGACTACAGTAAGTACCGCCCTATCACCATTCTCCCAGTAATAGATAAAATCGTAGAAAAGTATGTGTGTAGCATTATACAAAAATTCTACTCATTAAACAATATACTTTCAGCACAGCAATACGGTTTTCAACCCAAAAAAAGTACCTCACTACTTTTGTCCCGCTTTACGGATGATGTAAACTCTTACTTAAATGCTAAAAACCACGTTATCTTAGTCTTTATAGACTATAGTAAGGCGTTTGACACACTTAGACATAGTACTCTGATACAAAAACTAGATAACAGTGGAATAAGAGGCAACTTGTTAGATTGGTGTAAGGATTATATTAAAAATCGCAGCTATCGTGTCAAAGTGGGCTCGACGCTCAGTGATAGTGTAAATATCACTGAAGGAACAGCCCAGGGCTCAGTCCTTGGACCTTTACACTACCTTACATATGTAAATGACATTATAAATGTCATCAAATATTGCACAGTTTACCAAATTGCCGACGATACATGTTTGGTTGCTGCTCATAAAGATATTAATATATCAGAGAGGTGCATACAGGAAGATTTCACAGCTATATGTAGGTGGTCACATGACGCAGGACTCGTACTAAATGCAGAAAAAACTAAATTCATGCACGTTCACTCCAGTCGTAACAAGAATGCGAATCACAGAGCTGTAACAGTAATAGCCCATAGTCACGAATGCCTTCACAATCATAATGCAGCATGTAGCATAAACTGTGTGCCCTTAGAGAAAGTAGCTGATCAAACATATCTCGGATTGACTATCGACCATAGATTTAACTGGGCGAAACATATCAATAACATATGTGATCGTTTACGAGCAATTATGGCTAAATTCCACATTATTAAGAACAAAGTATCCCACGACGTGCTTCTAACAATGTACAAAGCCTTAGTTGAAAGTATTATTTCATATGGACTCAGTAGCTACGGTCGTACGTATAAAACATATCTCGATCAGATATACAATATTCAACTTAGATTACTTAAAATAATAGCTCCGCGGAAAATTAAAAATCAATATAATGAAGACCCTTCAGGTCTATTTAAATACTGTGGTATAATGCCTATCTACCAAAAAGTTGAATTTAACTTACTTACAGAGCAATATTTCAGAACTGAAATTCAATTAGAAAACAGCCACAATAAACTAACTAGAAGTAAAACGAATAAAACGCTAATTAAACCTAAATTTAATAACGAGTATGGGAAAAGAACATAACAATATCTTATACCAGATTTAATAAACAAATTGCCGAACCAAATTAAAGATAAAATAACGAAAACCAATATAAAATATGTTTTAAAAAAATCGTACCTTGAATTGGAGCATCCTATATTGGATACGCGCACACACGCACATCAACAACACAACCAGTTACCGGGCGCGGCACTCCACGCGGGCCAAGCTAGTTATTAAACTCGTACGCCGAATAAGTTGAGGGTAGATGTGAGTGTTTACGAGGATCCAAACCAATGTAGGTATTGTAAGCATTTTTACAGAGCTTAATTAACATCGTCAATATATAGCTTCATTTAAATACGTTCACTTGACGTTTTTAGTATAACTATGTAGCAACATCATTAATTATAGAGAACCTATTGTCTAAGACAAACCTATCAAGGTTTTTAGATAATATTAAGTTAAATAACTATTGTAAATTGTGTCAGTAAATAAATAAATAAATAAAATAAATAACGACCTTCAATAGGACACATTCATCAGATATCAGTATGATTGAACGCAGGTTGCACGATCATTGAACGCAGGTTGCACGATCATTGAACGCAGGTTGCACAATCATTGAACGCAGGTTGCACAATCATTGAACGCAGGTTGCACAATCATTGAACGCAGGTTGCACGATCATTGAACGCAGGTTGCACGATCATTGAACGCAGGTTGCACAATCATTGAACGCAGGTTGCACAATCATTGAACGCAGGTTGCACAATCATTGAACGCAGGTTGCACAATAATTGAACGCAGGTTGCACGATCATTGAACGCAGGTTGCACGATCATTTTCAACTGACTTCCAAAGAGGAGGAGGTTCTGAATTCGACTGCGTGTTATTTTTTTTTTGTATGTATGTTACGTGATTACTCCGTCAATTCTAAACCGATTCGAATGGTTCTTTTTGTAATCGGTAAGGTACATTTCCGGGGTGGTCTCATTGTAATTTCATAGAAATCTGATAAGTATCTCCAGAGATATGACGATAAACGTTTCAAACTTGCTACTGAAATTGACTCGCGGGGCATTGAAGTCGGTTGTTAGAATAGAAGAATAGAATAGAAATATTCTTTATTGAATACCAACACAGTAACATAATATACAAACAACTTAAAGTCTATGGTATTACAATGGGCGGTCTTATCGCTAAGAGCGATCTCTTCCAGACAACCTTTGTATGGACAGTATCGTGGTAAGAATTGGCTGGTAGTGCAGTGCGCAATACATAAATCGACAGTGCGAGCAAAATTATAAATATAAACAAATCAATAAAGCAATCTAGTTATAAGAAATAAAGAAGAAATAAGCTAATTACACTTTATATATATACACATCAAATACATACATACTAAATTGTTGAATGATGAAGTTGTTTTAGTTAATTAATTACTATATATATTATAATATTATATTATATATTAATTAATCTTAATTATTATTAAATTATCTAAATTCTCATCGGACGCTATTATCTATCTACTATCGGACGATAATTACGATAAGAAGATAGCGATCGCAATAGGACAGCGCCTTATAAGTTTGACGTGTGTATCTGTGTATTTGTGTACCAATCTGTGCATGTGTGTGTCTGTCTGTGGCATCGTAATCGTAGCGCACAAACTGACGAACCTATTTCATTTGGTAGATAAGTACAACCGTTTAAAATAATAATAGAATAACAGACATAACCGTGGTACCGCCCCAGGCGGACTAATAGAGAACATCATCATCATAATCAGCCGGTATCAGGCCACGGCTGGACATAGGCTTCTCCTAAGACACTCTTTACACACATTTTAAGAACGCTACGTAATAATAAGAGAAAGTCCTACGTAGGTATCAACTTTCAAATCTAGACTTTCCATGGAAAGTCTAGTCCGTATTTCCGAAGTGAGATTTAAGTACAGTATCCCTGAAAATCCTTATAATACAGGAAACCTCTATTCGCGTGCAATTGCGCGGTTGGTGTGAACTGCGGTCGCGGTCGATGCCGTGCGGTTGGCGGTCGATCGACGAGCGTTCTACGCAATTGCGGTGGCTTCTTGGGTATCACTGGTATTAACGTTCGATTTAATTTTTATTTGATTGCTGCAGCACATATTTTGTCTCAGAGCTTTAGTTTATTCTATTTTTAACCGACTTCGAGAGGAGGAGGAGGTTCTCAATTCGTCGGAATCTTTATTTTATTTCATTTATGTTCGACGATTACTCGAAGACGCCTGAACCGATTTGACAATTTTTTATTTGAAATAATACCCTGAATACCCATTCAGGTGGTCCATTCCCATTTAAATTTCATCGAGTTTTGTTCAGTATCTCCTGAGATGAACACCTCAAACTTAGTTCTGAAAACGACTAACGCGACGCTTGAAGTCGGTTCTTTTAGTTTTTAAAATGTCCTTAAAATATATGTTTAAACTTACTAGCAATGTGGGTTGCACGTTACTAGCAGTCTTGTTAACCCCATCCAACTAAGCTAAATAATATCCTTGTGTTTGGAGAGAGTTTATGTCAATAGTGCAATGGGTGGAAATCGAACTCATGACCACTCGATCGTCAGACTTACACCTTAGCCATTGGGCTATTTCAGCTTCATATGAGAATGTGTGATTCAAGCCTCGGTTGATGCCCACAACCACTAATAACCCATTTAAAACCACCAAAGTAAAGAAGAGGTAGGAAGTAAAAGGTTGATTATGGATTTGATTTCTGTCCATTGACAATTGACAGGTGGTAGGAGCTTATGAGCGAGTATTATTGTACATTAGAATAGAATATAAATACTCTTTTTACCATTACCACTCAAAAAAGAGCACCTTATTCATCGATAGCAGTGAATAAAACGCTCTTTTACTCACTCGGTGAATAAAAACATTTTGAATTTGGAACAAGCACGAAATACGAATTGTGAACAAAAATATATATAAAACTTGCTGAAAGTGCCTAATAGTTGGCTAAATGAAGGTATACCATAGAAGCTATATAATTTAAAAAAAATAAAATTCCCGCTAATTTTGGTAAAAAAATTTTTTGTTATCATTTGGTTCCACACGATTAGTGTATTCAGCCAGAATAACGTATAAAAATTATTCAAGTTTTTGTAAATTCAAGTCATAAAGTTGAGTCAAAGCACAGAATAATGAATATTACTGGTCAAAGTCACATTTCTGATGAAGTTGAAGTCACAGCCTAGTCCAAGTTAATACCCATAGTAAAGATGTGAACTTTACTGAAGATTTCAGTGCTATTTTCGTGAGAAACGCAAATAGCATGTTTTTCAAGATTGTGCTGTTTTCACACATTCACCGGCACTAAATGGTTAATAATCCACATTTATTACAGATTATCATAAAATAAAATAAATTAAAAACATAAATCAAATAAAATTTAATGTTTAAATAAATAAAAGCCATCAACTGTTGAAAGCATTACATTTTTAATTAGCTGATAATATAATACCTTAAGTAATATTGTATACAATAACATACCACATCTAGTAAAGTAACATCTAATTCTTTGTAACGCTTATCAGTAAGCATCGGTCGAACCAGTTGTGCGAGAAGCAAATCGTCCGCTACTACACTACTTTTCTATCTACCTACATGCATATTATATTTTTGTTAGAAGACACTAATCATTATTTATTATATTAGATATGCCTAGTCTAAATAACAAATTGTAAATATTTAAATTTCTCATTTAAGTGAATTTTTGTAATTCTTTTGAGAAATAAATGTCTTAAACCACATATGATAAATATAATTAGGTACTATAAGTAGGTACTTCTATTTATTTTCTCTCAGTCAATGGTAAAAAGAAGATTACACGACTCGTGAATAAAAAATTTAATCTCGGTCCTTGTATCCCTCGCTCCGCTCAGGATTCTATTAAATACCTAACACTTCAAGAAACATAATATTTGAGCATATTATTATCGATGGTTAAACTGACATAGAAATTTAGTGGTTTCTTGGTCCTTTATAAGAACGTTTAAAAAACTAAAAATAACAGACTTCAATGCCACGCTATTAATTATCAGTACCAAGTTTGAGGTGTTTATCTCCATATCTCCGGAGATACTTATCAAACCTCGATAAAATTACCATGGTACCACACCTGGGATATCTCCTTTCCAACAAAAATATAATAATTAAATCAGTTCATAAACGACAAAGCTATCCGCGAACAAACATAAAAAAAACATTATATACGGTCGAATTGAGAAACCTCCTACTTTTTTTTGAAGTCGGTTAATAGAAAGTAAAGTAGCCTGTACAGAGTACCTACCCTCATTCCTCGTATTACTCCATACTCCGGAAGACAAACAAAACATCAAAATACTTTTTCATACTCCCCTCAAAAGGTAATGCAAACAAAATATGGATTTCGTATCGATGCCAACCGTACACAGTGAGGGCAGTAACTCAGTTTAGTAAAAACGTCAACTTCTTAAATTCTGAACGCTCTCGTGTTGTTAGCTTTGGTTTTTGAAACTAAGCAGGGGCCTTATTCAGTATGACCATTTTAAAGTCTTACCGTGCCGTGTTACGTTATCTCCGCGTTATGGTATTCTCTATGCCAATTAAAACGCGGTAGGGTAAGGTTATGAGCGCGTTTTGAGCTGTCAAAATATCGTGACATATGAGGACGTGTAACGCGCGCGTTTTGTATAATTTACCTATCGTGTGGCATACAGAATACAATTTTTCAATAACGTAACGTGGCGTGTTAAGGAACGCGTTATCTCATTGGTCATACTGAATAAGGCCCCAGGTGTATATGAAAAGGTATCATAATCACATCTCAATTATACTGTACCTATACGGACAGAACGATTATTTTTTTATATCTTATAGGACAGCGTTTGATCTCTATCTCGTCTGGTGGTAAGTGATGATGTGGTCGAAGATGGAGAACACGCTAGGCCTAGAATACTTTGACTCTCAAGGTCTGTGTGCTGCCGAAACACCGTAAGGTTATTTCGGCAAATTGCTGTTACATCGCTTTAAAATGTTTCATCCATCTATCGCATGTCGACGTCATTACAGCCGGTGTTGATTGGTGGATTTGGTATATCACATTTAGGTCTAGCTGTGATTGGCGGACGCTTCCGCAGCCATATTGGTATACATGCTAATATGTCATGTCAACTGCTGTCATAGTAGCTAGCTACCACAGCTACACATACACAAAAGTTTCACTTGCATCGTTATTTCATAAAATCACACCACCTTTTTTTAGGGTTCCGTACACAAAGGGTAAAACGGGACCCTATTACTAAGACTCCGCTGTCCGTCTGTCTGTCTGTCTGTCTGTCCGTCTGTCACCAGGCTATAGCTCATTAATCGTGATAGTTAGACAGTTGAAATTTTCACAGATGGTGTATTTCTGTTGCTGCTAGAACAACAAATACTAAAAACAAAATAAAGTTAAAAATTAAAGGGGGTCCCCATACAAAAAACTTGTGTTTAAACGCCATCTATCCAATTAGTTTCGGCAAAATGACATAGATGGCGCTAATAAACGTATAGTACGGAACCCTCCCTAAGTGTGCCATAAGAGACGCGATGCTGACTCGCACTTGGCCAGTTTTATTTTTTGATTAAATCATTTAATAAACATTCGTTGTCTTCTACCACATCGTGGAGTAGCAACTTGTTTATTTTCGGTTGATTCGACTACCATGGCACATTCAGTATTCACCAGTTAAGAACTACCCGGCGCGGCGCGCGGTACGCAATGGTTACCTAATGTCACATGCATGCTGTTTTGAGATTCGGCTGCATACTGAGGCTGCATTTGAAATTATGTGTGAGTAGTAGCGGACGCCGGGACTGGAACAAAACTGCGCAATGAGCAAATCTCTAGATATCTGTGGTTTTTTAATATCATATAAGCTCATAATATCATCTCACCTGTTGATGAGTGATGATGCGGTCGAGGATGTTAGCACGCTAGGCCTAGAATGGGAACTAGCTCTCAAGAATAGCTGCCGGAACACATTAGATGTTTTGACTACCGATTTTCTAACTTGAGGGTGGTAGCTGGCCAGGCGGACACTAGATAGTGTCCTACCATCATGCGGGGGTTGGGGATTTCTTATTGATGTTTTTCCTTCACCGGAGGGCCACTGTGAAAAGCGCACATAAAGTATTCGATAGAAAAATCCATTGGTGCACGGCGGGGATTGAACTCGGTACCGTCTGGCGTCAAAGCCGAGCATTCTTCCACTACGCCTCCGGGCCCTTAATAACTAGGTTTGTAACTATGGACCTGTCCAAGCGTCCATACTGTTCCAATGTCTAGTATGAACGGACTCAAAGTTTTCCAATTACACGGAGCACCAGCCGCAAACTTGTTGTTAATATTTACACACTCTCTATAAACAACCGCTTGGCCTTTCAGGAGGATAAGACGTTCCTCCGGCCCTCTCGTGGAACTCTGGACCTCTCTTAGGGCTCTTGTAGCACTAACACATTCTCTGAAGGGATTTGGGGTATTTTAAAGGTCAGGTAGTTATTTTATTATTTAGGACGTCAGGAAAAGTAAGATGTTTACCTGGAGTGATGTGTCTCTTTTATTGACTAGTGACACGTCCCGATTTCGTATGGATGAAATTAATATCTCCTAAAAACAACGTATTATCATATATCATTATTATCAATTTGTAAATAATATCGTTGCTGATTATTTTACAGTCTTACTGAGACTTCGCTGTCCGTCCGACTGTCAAATGGCTGTATTTAGAGACACATAGGTGTCTACCTAATATCGCTTAGAGACACATAGGCGTCTACCTAATATCGCTTAGAGACACATAGGTGTCTACCTAATATCGCTTAGAGACACATAGGTGTCTACCTAATATCGCTTAGAGACACATAGGTGTCTACCTAATATCGCTTAGAGACACATAGGCGTCTACCTAATATCGCTTAGAGACACATAGGTGTCTATCTAATATCGCTTAGAGACACATAGGTGTCTACCTAATATCGCTTAGAGACACATAGGTGTCTACCTAATATCGCTTAGAGACACATAGGCGTCTACCTAATATCGCTTAGAGACACATAGGTGTCTACCTAATATCGCTTAGAGTACGCTCATAATTAATACATACTATTATGTATTACTATGGACACTATAATAACATTTCACTATATTATCTTAATGGCTAACGTTTGACCACTATCTCGCCTGGTGGTAAACGATGATGTGGTCGAAGATGGTGAACATGCTAGGCTTAGAATACTCTGACTTTCAAGGACTGTGTGCTGCCGGAAATACCGTTAGGTTATGGCGATAGATTTTCTCCTTGATGGTGGTTAGCTATTTTGGTAGCAGGTCAGGCGGAACATCGATTTAACACGCTCCTACCACCTACGGGCGAATACTACTTCTAGGATTTGAACCCGCGTCCTTTAGCTCAGAAGTTAAGCCATTATCCATTACGACAGCGGAATTCAAAATATTAATTAAATAACGTGTATTTATCCATCTATTAAAGCTGTATTTCCAGTAATTAAAACATTATAGCGGTAGGACTTCTGCTAGTCTACCTGGGGCGGAACCACCACTTTGCCAATTAATTTTCAGCCATGAAATCAGAATGTTTTCGGTTGAAATGGTAAGATGTCCAGTGACATTACAGGACACGTGAGACTCGACGTCTTTATGTCTCAAGGTAACAGGCGCAGTGCAGTGACATGCAAAATATGAGCAGTTCAGAATTCTGCATGCTGCTGTTTCTGGAATAGGTAGAAGTCATCGCTTACCATCAGGCGAGCCTCGTGCTTGTCATGTTAGCTTTTATTATAAAAAGAATACATTACCAACATACAATACAACTGAACTGCAGATATGCCAAAACCTTAGCTATAGATAGAGGTAGAACAGCCATTGTAGGTTGCAGGACGATAATGGCTCGTGAGACAAGTGGCTATTCTGTCTCGTTATATTGTACGTATTAATTGCTACATTGAAGCACTATTCATTCTATTGAAGATGACATGTAACCACATTGCATACATTGCGTAGTGTAAGGAGATTTGGAATTATTATTGTTGTGTTACTGCTATCTTACCTAATGTTAAGGAACGTTGGGGAATAAGTCCGATTTTTTTAGAATTTGACCACCATCTCGCCTGGTGGTAAGCGATGATGTGGTCGAAGATGATGAACACGCTAGGACTAGAGTACACTGACTCTCAAGAGCTGAGTGCTGCCTGTGTTTGTACCCATACATAATAAAGAGATTCCGACGAATTGAGAAAAGAGAAAGACGAATTACCTCCTTTTGAAGTCGGTTAAAAAGAAGTTCTCGCAGCTCGCGCGCATCGTAAATACCATATAAAAATGTAGAGTTGATCGTATAGCATACAAAGTTTCACGGAAAACAGTGCAGCCATCCGTAAATTTAACGAGCATTTTGAAGAAGTTTCCAATCGTGTGCGTTGTTTGTTGACCGACTTTGAAAAGATAGTTCTTTGTGTGTTAACGATGAGAATTGTTGAGTTAGTGAGTGTACTTTAGAAGACACTTAAGTTATATCTCAATAAAAGATCTACCAAGATACATACCTACATAAATGGGTTAAGATGGTAATGGTATATAATTATTTAAAACGGCTTTACAATCACGGGTTCAGATGTCACGTACTTTATCCCATCTTGTTTCGCCATACAAACTTTGAATCCCCGTTCCCGGGAGGAATTTTTAGAAAATCCTTTCTGAGCGGATACCTACGTCATAATAACTATCTGCATTCTACATTTCAGCGCAATCTGAAACAATATTGAGTTTTAGACTTTGTTACCCCAGTTTATCCTCTTAGGGTGGCATTTTGAAAAAGTCTGAAACTCGTATTTACTTATTTATTTACAGAAGTACTTGTGTGAAATATCGAATAAAATGACTATCCAAGCTTTGAACCCCCGCTTCATCCCCTTGAAGAGTGAATGTTGAAAATATCTTTCTTAGCGGATATCTTAGCCAAAATAACTATCTGCATGCCAAATTTCAGCGCAATCCGAAACAATATTGATTTCAGACTTTTTTACCCCACTTCACCCTTTTAGCGGTGGAATTTTGAAAGAGCCCGAAACACGTATTCACTTACTTAAGTACTTGTGTTAAGTTTCAAATATATACGATCGTTTAAAAACCTTAAAAGAACCGACTTCAATGCCGCGCTATTAATTTTCAGTACCAATTTTGAGGTGTTTATCTCTGGAGATACTTTCCAAACCTCGAAAAATTACCATGGTACCACACTTGGGATATTTCCTTTCCAACAAAAAAAGAATAATCAAAATCGGTTCATAAACGAAGAAGTTATCCGCGAACAAACATAAATATATATATATATACATATATATACGGTTGAATTGAGAAACATCCTCTTTTTTTGAAGTCGGTTAAATAGACTATCTAATTTTGTTTCTCCATACAAACTTTAAACCCCCGTGTCATCCCCTTCCTTTTAAGAAAGAACAAATAGACACATCAAGTTTTCAGACAACATATCTGTCTCCCTCCCTCGACATAACAATGGGAATGTTTCGTCCCTCATGAAAACTTAATTGAACTCGGTGCGTCGAAAGCAGTAAAAACGGCCGTTAACTCATTTAATGTAGTTTATTGCCATCTCCTCCGCACAATACGGAATCGAAGTTTGTAGTAGTACTGCTGAAGTAGTGAAGTAGAAAATAATTTGCACTACTGTCCATAATGGATAGTTTATTATTTTATTAAATGCAAGTAAATTCATGCCACCAAGACTAAGAAGGTAAGAAAGAAAGAAGAAATAAAGAAAATACATTCACTCAGCTGAGCTACACAAAAACAAAATAATAACTGATTATAATGCAAGTCTATACCCGTTATAAACAAGCAACTAGGTACTCCGTCTTTGTCACTTTAAAGGATTTATTCTAAGGATTTTGTATTTGGTACGAAATTATCCAGCACCCAAGTTCAACGACTACTACTGCTAAACTTATAAAGTTATCTTAACCGCTATAGTTTTCCTTTAAAGTTCATGAAATGCGCTATTATCACGAATTTTCCCAGATTTTTCAAGCCAGCAGTTTAGCTTTTAGTGGGGGGGGGGGGGGACGCCCTACTGTAACAAAAATTTGCACTTTAAAGTTTAATATTTCGTAAATGGAGCATTCAATCGAAAAATGGTATTAGCAACCCTTAAGTCATTTTAATAGACCTATTCAACGATACCCCACACGATGGGGTAGACGATGAAAAAAAAAATCATCCCCTTTTCTCATATAGGGGAGCTACCCTAAAAAAAATATTTTTCAAAATTTTATTTCAGCACTTTGTCGGCGTAATATATGTACATACCTCCACAAAATTACAGCTTTCTAGTATTTACGATCTCTTAGCAAAACTTCGGACAGACAGAAAGACAGACAGCCAGACAGACAGATGGACATGACGAAATTATAAGGGTTCCTTGTCAGGACTACGGAACCTAAAAATATACGTAGTTTGGTCGATCGCCGCTAGATGGCGGTCTTCGTTGACCTTGGAACACGCTGAATCACGCAATCGTTTTATCAGTGACTTTGACATACCTGTTTACTACAAGTAGTACTTTATCAACTACTATTATACGAGAATTTTTATAAACGTGTTATTATTAACGCGTAGTAGAATCTTAACTATAACTTTGTTCCACACAATCCTTGAAACATGCCTAGATGCTCTGACCAACACTAGGCCTAGCTAGTCAGAACACTTCGGCATGTTTCGCAGGAGGTGGAGGTTTAGGCATAAACTAATCTGATATTTAATCAAATTATGTTGTATAGAAAAATAAACGTAATTTCCCATATGTAAATACGATATAGACACTAGATATGATTTCAGTGCAAGTTCTTGCTCCATTTATTCATATATATGTGCGTGCATTATACCTTTGTATGGAAATCGTACTACTTTAAAAGGAAAATCTAGGAGCCTACTCGATCAATCAAAATAAATCATTTATTTGCAAGAATACTTACATAGAAGATCTTAAATTCTATTTTCATTGACATCATCATCATTTCATTATCAGCCGGTGTCAGTCCACTGCTGGACGTAGGCCTCTCTCAATGTGCACCACTGAGCCCAATTTTCGGCTCTTCTTTTCCAGTCACTGCCAACCCCTTTGCGTATGTCGTCGCTCCACCTGGTCACAGGACGTCCTACGCTACGTTTTCCGATTCGCGGTCTCCACTCTAGGACAAGTCTACCCCAACGGTTATCAGTCCTGCTTACTTATCCGTTGAGCTATGTCGATAACTTTAGTTCTCTGGTGAATTACTTCGTTCCGGATTCGACCCCGCAGAGAAATACTGAGCATAGCTCTCTCCATAGCTCGCTGAGCGACTTTAAATTGAAAGACCAGTCGAACGTCTCGGCTCCGTATGTCATGACAGGTAGGACGCACTTTTAGACACAGCGGTACAGACGACGAGAAGACTCGACGGAGTTTTCCGAATGCTGCCTAGCCCAGAAAATTATATTTGCTGAGACAGTATTCCATCTGCAAGCAGATGTGTAAATATTTTGTTAACAATGCAAAATTATCTCTAAAAATATTCTTTTACAGAACATTCATTAAATTCCTTCCAGTCAGTCAAAGATTTCTTAAGTTAATTATATTCTAATATTTTTAGTTAATTTTGTAAACTATTATAGATCGATATACACATATTATATGCAAAGTATTTATTTTCTCGTCACAAAGGTACAGCTTACTAACTGATGTAGGTTTTTGTAAAAAAAACCTGCCCAGGTCGCCAGGCCTACTCTGTGGATTATTTTTTTGGCAGTATTTTTTTGTAACACAATACCAACAACTATTACTATTTTAATGTGTTAACTATGTTTATTCTTCTACATTTCCACAGAGTACCTTCTTACCTACGCAATAATCTAAAAATATGTACATACGACGAGAGGGCCTGGCGACCTGTAACACAGGTATTTTTATAAAAACCTACATCAGGCGTATTGTTCACGTACTTTTATTATCCTGTGTTAATAGTTACTAAGCTGTACCATTGTGACGAGAAAATAAATACTTTTTATTATTATATTATTATTATTAATTTATCATGTACATATTCTTTCGGGTAGGAGGTTGGTGTAGAAGATTAGTGATCTTAGATCTCTTCTGGCGGGTAATAACTTCGCAACGTTTCTTAAAATATTAAGGGTTCATATAGTAACAATGTAAGATTGTTTTAAAAAAATCTAAAAGAACCGACTTTAAACGTTGCGCTAGTCAAAGTAGCCTGTAGTTAGTAGCATGTCGTCGAGGTATATAAATGCGTCGTAATACAAATGTTGATATACTCGTATGTAATAAAAATGGCTGCACCGATTACGTTAAAATTTAAATGGGAACACTTAGGAAGGGGTACCAGTGCAGGGGTTTGAAACAAAAAAAAATCGATTAACGGACAGAATTGAATAACCGCAGTTGCATAATTCATGTGAGATGAGATAGAACGCCATTAATAGTATTACATCGAAGCGCCTGAAATATAAATGATTGCAAGGCAGTTCCTGGTCGGCCTAGCGACCTATCACAGTTTTACAATTTGTCAAGCTGTAGTTATACTCTGCAGCATTAGGCTGAGCTTGAACCTAATTCGGCCGTACACTTCAGTAAAGTGATTCCCAGTGTATATTGAAAATTGTTGTTTTTCTAGTCTTTTTAGGTGTTATGTTTTTGGCAGTCTCTGTCAGTTTCAGTATACTCTTTTTACTTACCTATTTTCGTTTTCTATTCATTATTCAGTTCTTATTCAACAATCTAGTTTGTCTTGAAAGACAAATGTATAATTTTCTGGTGTTGTTATGTACAGTGTTTCTTTCATCGAAATAAACGTGTATTACTTCTACTTTTAACTTAGTATAACTTTGGTGAGAACCGAACCATATGTAAACACATAACAAACACGTCGATGTTAGTCGCGGTCTATAGAACAAATAAAGGTGGTAATTTACGAACCAACGATACCAAATACGGGATACGGGATATGAGGTCTGTAGTTTGAAGTTAAAAGCTTTTTCGGATTTTTTTTAGATTTAGCGGATTCTTTTATTCAGAAATGTATTATTACAATGTACAACCGGTAAGTATAAACTAGTTTGATACAAATTCAGCGTACCTATTTTAAAATAAAATAGTTACAATCTGTTATGAAGCTAATGACTTATAATGACGTCGAGATTTTATTTTTCAGCTCAAGCCCTTGCAAATCAGTCAATGAATGGCGAAAATATATATTTACGAAGACGATTACGGGCATTTACGGGAAAGACAGCTAAAATACAATACATCCCGTCAACGGAAGCTGCTCTTCGCCAGCACATACTTCGGGCAATATATCAAAGATTCCATGACTGGGGATAAGCCTTAGTTCCTCTCCAAAAGCTTCCGAGTTCTTCTTCAGGGGCTGGAGAATGGAAGACACTGAATGGACTTCTGTTTAGTCAGATATACCAGATGTCGCAAGTGTGTGCCTGGAACTCACTCGTCGCAGGTGCAACACAGGGTGCAAAAATAGTTGCAACTGCATTAAAAGAAAATCAAAGTGCTCAGAATTATATATGTGTACCGGAAACTATGCGCATTAAATTTATGTATAAAAATATAAAGAAAGTATTTTATTTGGCATCATATAATTTAGCAAAGTAAGCATAAGTACTTGTACTCGACCATTTTGTAAGATAAACGCCGCCTAGCGCGACCCCAGCTATCCGCGCTGCGGTTATTTATATTTTTTTCACCATATTTTTGCATAAGCACATTATTTAAAGTGTATATTTTTAAAATTCACATAAATTGCGCTTTATTATAGTATTTTTTGTATGATATTTTTTGCCCCTATACAAAAGTTATTAGCTCTCAAAGAAAAAATCCTTAATCAAAATTTTCACTTTTTTAAGTTTTTATTGTAAATTTTTTATGAAACTGGAAAAAGCTAATGTCAGAAATGAATTCTACGTCTTCGGTTTATACGAAAATGATACCAAACTTGCCCTAGTAGCCACCAGGACGAGAATAGATTTTTTTTAAAGATGACGGGTGCGGCCATCTTTGTACCCCCCCTCCCCCACTAGCCGCACATTTCGTATTGCCTCCCGGACTAGAAATGCTTAGAATCAATCAAGGGACATATATGGTGAAGCTCATAGCTCCATAACATTTTTTGGGTAAACTTTATAACTGCCTCCACTATACCTGATTGCCCGAAAGGAAAGTCTTTTTGGACCTATATGGATTAAATTCTATGTGACCAGCTGTAGCCGAAATGGTTGTAAAGATTAGGTATCGTTCGGTTTGTATTTATACCCAAGTGATATCTACATCATTTTTAGGGTTCCGAACCCAAAGAGTACCAACGGAACCCTATTACTGAGACAGAGACTGAGGCTGTCCGTCTGTCTGTCTGTCTGTCTGTCTATCCGTCTGTCACCAGGCTGTATCTCATGAACCGTGATAATTATACGGTTGAAACTTTCACAGATTGTGTATTTCTGTTGCCGCTATAACAACAAATACTAAGAACAGAACAAAGTTAAAAATTAAAGAGTTTAAAAAAAACGTGTTTTTTTCGATATCGCGATTCGCTATCTATGAATCTTCATAGATAGCGCTATCGTGTTTACCTTAATCTCGAAATCTGAATTTCGGAAACGGCTTCAACGATTAAATAAAATTTAGTATACAGGGGATTTCGGGGGCGATAAATCGATCTAGCTAGGATTCATTTTCAGAAATGTTGTTTTATTCGTGTTTTCAATAATCCACTTAAAATATGACTCTTCCCGACATCTATTGGTGAGTAGAAGTAGCTTTGTGTAGTAGAAGTAGTGTTACTGTGTAGTTAAAGCAACTGCTTTAGTTAGTTGCTCTCAATTGAAAAAAATAGTATTATTATTCGTCAATAGAATGTCGGGAATAGTCATATTTTTCTGTTTAAGTGGCAAAAAATACCGAGCAAAGCTCGGTGATATCCTTTGAAATTAATTCACCTGGACGCAACTAGATGGTAGCACAGGAAAAATTTGCACGCGCAAGCGTTTCATTTGTTAAATTTGTGGGTCTCGGTCGATTTGTTTACTTAGTTAATATGTAGTGTACAGCATTTAATAATATATCTTAAATTTTAGTACTTAAAGAGCTTCATTTAGCTAGAATCAGTGGAAAGTTAGTCGTACGAACATTCGGTCTTCCAGATATTTAATAATATTATTTACCTTTGTGTTAACGTTAACTTAGTTGGTTTTAGAAGTTCGTTAGATGGCGTTCGAAAATTCGGAACCCTCCGTGTACGGGACAAAAGTCTGACTCGCACTTGGCCAGTTTTTGATTTTTTTATGAATCAAAACTAAGAACACTGTCATTAGGACACCTATCCAAACAAAAACAACTACATTGCCACAACGATGCCACAGATAGACACACACATACACAGATACACACGTCAAACTCATATCACCCCCTTTTTATTGCGTCGGAGGGGTAAAAAAAACCGGTTGACACCAGTTACTGATAATATTTACTGCGTTCTTTCCGTGCTAGTTTTGATTTTGATGATACTGTTTTAGTAATAAATACCAACTGTCATACCTTCTTGGAAAGCTTGATAAACTAGGAAGTTTTATTAGTAACTAGCTGTTCCCGCGACTTCGTCCGCGTGGAAAAGTGGTTTGGGTAGCATTTTTAATTATTTAGGCTAATAATTTTACAAATAAGACACAAAGTACGTATAAATA
Organism: Cabera pusaria; assembly: GCA_954871355.1. Taxonomy (NCBI): domain Eukaryota; kingdom Metazoa; phylum Arthropoda; class Insecta; order Lepidoptera; family Geometridae; genus Cabera; species Cabera pusaria. Next base: position 19,098,835 of record OX940910.1, read on the forward strand.
TCGTCGTCTGTCTGCCCGTTCGGATAAGTACACCCCCCCCCCCCTCCCCACTTCCTCAAGTTAACTTCACTTTTACATTTTGTATTGACTCCGTAAATGTTACATCAGGATAGCTCTAATATTATGTTTCTTGTGGCAAACTTATAAAACATTTACATAAACCTTAAATACTTACTACAAACCATACAAACTTTAATCCCCTATTCCCTTTTGTTATTTTACACCCTTGAAGGTAAAATTTACAAACTTTGAATGTCATACATATTTATATCGGACCAACAGCCTAAATAATAGGTTTCAAGATCCTAGCTCTGAAAATGACGATACTTCTATACAACTTTTCATCCCCCCTTTCAACCCATTTTTCACACTAAAAGTGGACTGTGTCCTTTCTTAGGCTCTAGACTATCTGTGTACCTAATTTCATTAAAATCCGTTTTGTAGAACATACATATAAACCTGACATATTTCCATACAAACTTTCATCCGCTATTCCTTATTGTTATTTTACACCCTTGAAGGTAAAACTTTTACAAACTTTGAATGTCGTATTTATTTATATAAAATCAACAGCCTAAAAAATAAGTTTCAAGCTTTTAGCTCTAAAAATGACGATACTTCCTTATAACTTTTCATCCCCCACCCCTTTCAAGCCCTTACAACCCATTTTTCGCATTAAAAAAGTATACTGTTTCCTTTCTCAGGTTCTAGACTATTTCTGAACTTTTCATTTAAATCGGTTCAGTAGAACATTCACATAAACCTTACATATTTCCGAACAAACTTTCATCCCCTATTGTTATTTTACATCTTTGACGGTAAAACTTTTACAAATGTCATATTTATTTATATCGAATCAACAGCCTAAACAATAAGTTTCCAGCTTCTAGCTTTAAAAATGACGATACTTCCACACAACTTTTCATCCCCCCTTTCAACCCCTTACAACCCCTGTCAAATTAGACGCACCTTGCATTAAGCTACTATTTCGATCCTCTCCATAAGTTCGCATGGCCTGGCTTCATTCCTACTATGAATATAGGTGTTATTTTAGTTTTATTTGTTAATAGTAGCAATACGTAGTTTTTTTACCTTCGTGAAGTTTAATAAGAACGGTCTACCACATTCTGACAACCCAGAGTTTTGCGTACAACAGTCGTTTTGGCTAACGATCAGTTATGGGAAAAAATTAAACATTAACTATCAAAGTACTATAAAGTATCTAATAGCAATAACAGTTTTCCTTGTTTTCTTATTACTACACAATTTTCTGTCATTTAACCTTACATGTGCTAATGGAGTCTGCTTTGGTCCCATTCCTCAGCGTTGTCGTTAACTGATTTTGAAAATAGACTTTTTTGGTCATCGTTATCGACAAGAAGGACAGTCCAAATAGTTGCCTCGCTGTATGTTTATTTACATTAAACATTTATTAAATTTCAAATTTAACCATATAATAGTCGATAACATGTTGTTGGGGCTCTAACCTCACGCGAATTTATCCATCTCTCGAAACTAGTGTTTGAACTCAATTAATTGAATTTAAATTGAATATTTTAGTGTTTGTTACATTGATGAGTTTGCCTAATGTGACTAGTTGGAACAGGCTCGAACCGGTTCGAGCTAGTTTGATCTAGTTTGTTTGATGTTTGTGTTGCTTTATTTAGATGCGGTGGGCTTGTTTGTTTTAGGTATTTGAATAATATTAATAAGTATTCAGCAGTCGCTGCTAGTATTGAATTTGTTAACGAAATTAATTCCTAAATGTAATGTTACGTAACGTGAATTTATGTCGATGATATGCAGGTTACTTCTTTAATAGTAGGTATTTTCTTTTTTATAACATAGCATTTGTTCTGTCCGTCTGTCCTTCTGTCTGTCCGTCTGTCTGTCTGTATGTCTGTCTGTCTGTCTGTCTGTCTGTCTGTCTGTCCGTGTGTCACCGACGATTTTCTCAGGAACAGGTGGACCTAGCAAGTTGAAATGTATACCAGATACTGAAGTTTATAATCCCTATTAGGTATATAAAAATCAAGGTTATGAGTCAACACAATAAAAAGATATGGGCATATTTAGATTTTCGTGAAAACTTGTAAGTACCAAAATTTACCTTATTTTCAACTTTTTGCTAGTACAAGCTGTAAGACCTTGCTTTTGACCAAAATTAAAAATTCTAGGTCAACCGTAAGTACTCTATAGGTTTTGGGTCGAAAACCTATAGGGTACTTCCCGTTGACCTAGAATCATGAAATTTGGCAAGAAGGAAGGACTTACAGCACAAATAAAAGAAAAAATCTAAAAAATAAAAAAAAGTTGAAAATTAAAAGGTGTCCCCATACATACATAGTTTCGCCAATTAAGATAGGCCTCTGAGTATATGAGTGCACATACAATTTAGAGGTCTAGCTTCATTGGTACCCACCAAAGTTGGTACGGAAGCCTCGGTGGGCGAGTCCAACTCGACTTAGCCGGTTTTTTTTATGCTCAGTAAGCAAGGGATTGAACACTATCTCACTTGATGTTAAGTGACGATGTGGTCCAATATGTAGCACGCTTACCTAGAAGATACCTGTTCACATGTGACTTGATGCCACGTGGTAGTTATTAAAAAACACAGACTCAGGCAAAGAATTCCATTCCTTAGCAGTGCGTATGAGGAATGTAGAAGCAAATCTTCTTGATGGTGGTAAGCTACTTTTCAGTAGCAGGTCAGGCGGAATACCGATATAACATGCTCCTACCACACGTGGAAACTTAATAACATCGCCAACGTATCGCTGCGAAATTTGTAGTTTTCAAAATCTTGTTACCCATTCCTTTAAAGACTTACTGCACCTATCATAACCCCGCCTGGCCAAGTGTTCTTTAAACCCAGGTATACTTTAGTCCCATGGCGCTCTTCCCAATATCTCGAAAATATTTTAATGTTAAAATTGCTTCGAGCATTTACCAAAGGAGATGTTAATGCAAGGCGTACCCCTCTGCTGGACATATAGCCATTTTTGGCCATATGAGCGTGCGTAACTACTCTGTATTTTTAATACTGTGTGCTTATTTTAAGCTAGTGTGCGGGATCGTTAAAGTGAGTGATTTGTGTGTGTGCAATGCGTGTTTACCTCGCCCCCCGTATGTATCGGCAGAAAAAAATGTTTGCGGATTACAACGTTAACATCTCCATTGGTAAATGCTCGAAGTAAAATTGTGATAAAACTCTCTTACAATTGTACTATTATTTATTCTGTGCTTACGAGAGTCGTTAAAGGTAGTTCATAGACAAATCGATATCATAGACCACTGAGCTAAGTTTGCGATGCGGCGGAACTTTCTAGGACTTTATCAAACTTCGTCTTCCTAGTCCTAGTAAGTTAGATTTAAAGATGTCTCATTGACATTTTTTAGCTAAAGGAAGAGATCCCGTTCACATGAGTTAAGTTTAAGTTATTATGAGTTAAGTTATTAGTATTTGCATTTCCACCAATTTACAAAAAGAAAGAGGTTCTCAATTCATCTGTATGTTTTTTTGTATGTAGGGTACATTTTCGAGGTGGTCCCATTATAATTTTATCGAGATCTGATAAGTATCTCCAGAAATATGACGATAAATGTCTTAATATTGCTACTGAAATTTACTCGCGGGGCATATTAGTCGGTTGTTTTAGTTTTTAAACTATTTTGGTTATAAATATTTATTGTAATATCTATAACAATTTTTATTAACATAACGCAATAGTCAAAACAATTGAAAAAACTAATTAAACTAAAATATTTACTATGACTAATAATTAAAATAAAAACTACAAATAATAAATGGAATTTAGGTCGCTGTCTGCTGGTAGAACTAAAACTATTTTAATTATTTATTATATCTTTAAGATTGGTAGGCCAATTGTAGGTACTTAATATTAAATGTTGTTACCTACAGGGTGTAACAAACCTTCGTCAAATAAGGTTAGTTTAATGTAGAATTCAACAAAAACAATCTTAAAAGGTAATTTGAAATAAATATTTCAAAATCTTATTTTGAGTTTTATTTATTACTCCGGATATCAATTTCAATTTAAAAACAATTCAATAACATTTTAATTATTACAAAAAAAGTGGCCAGTTTCATCCATTTTTATAAAATAGGCTAGTGTTAGAGCTTTATCTCACCTGATGTTAAGTGACGATGCGGTCGAGGATGGTAATCTATCATAATATAATCACAATATAAATAGATATAATATCGCTATCTAATAAATGTATAAGCAGGGTAAGGAGAGCCATTTCGCATTTTAGGCCTAGTAGGCCTAAAATGCGAAATGGCTCTCCTTACCCTGCTTATACATTTATTAGATAGCGATATTTGTAAAAAAAAAAAGTCTTAGTCGATTCGCCTGTAGAGACGGTATTATGCAGCTGATAGACGGACAATCGGTTCCATTCGGAATATGATTTGTACTGCAATTAGTCTGTGTTGTATTTATTTTTTATGTTTCATTATTTCACAATTTTGTGGATAAAAATTGTCTGAAGTACTGAAACATGCACTGGGTTTCGGGTGCACGTAATAGTACGGTTGGCAACCCTACATTAATCAGGGGAATTAAACATGTGTTTTAAGTGTGACGTTCGACGTCTAGATGAAAGCTGAATGGCTCAATACCTTTGTTTTTTTTTTTGTAAATTCAAAGCAATTAGTTATGTTTGTGTTATATCTATAATATTTTGTATTGGGTATGATCTTTTTAATGTTATTTGACATGTATAAGTGCATATTTTAAATTTGCCCATATACTGAATAAATGCTTTGACTTTGACTTTGACTTTGACTTTGACTTTGAAACTTTAGGAGACAACTACAAATGTACTATGAGAAACAAATCGAGTCTATGCAATAAACCATCTCGAACCCCACTAATGAGTAAGAGTGTATTTAGTACGGCTCCAATAAACCATCTCGAACCTCACTAATGAGTAAGAGTGTATTTAGCATAGCTCCAATAAACCATCTCGAACCTCACTAATGAGTAAGAGTGTATTTAGTATGGCTCCAATAAACCATCTAGAACCCCACTAATGAGTAAGAGTGTATTTAGTATGGCTCCAATAAACCATCTCGAACCTCACTAATGAGTAAGAGTGTATTTAGTATGGCTCCAATAAACCATCTAGAACCTCACTAATGAGTAAGAGTGTAAGAGTAGTAGCAAGGCGGCAATAGCCCAATGGATAGGGTGTCGGACTGGCGATCGAGAGGTCGTGAGTTCGATCCCCAGCCCACGCATTGCACTATTGACGTGAATCCACTCCAGACACAAGCATATTTAGCTTAGTTGGAGGGATTAACAAGAATACTAGTAATGTGCAACCCACATTGCGAGTAATCTTTTTAAAAAAAAAAAAAAAAAAAAAAAAAACAAAAATCTATCTGCCATTTTATCTAAGTAAGCAGTAAACGGTCTCATCTATCTGCCATTTTCCTTTATTCAACATCTGCTGAGCACCTGTATAATTATTAAAGTATTCAAAACGTCAAAACCCGTTTGCCAACATGCTTTGATACTTTGAGTAGCACGATTACCTTTGGCACGGCTCCTTTGGTAAAGAAATCCCTCCGACATCCTTTTCTTTGGTTTGTTCTACGTCTTCGTTTACACTTGTACTTCTATGTATAACATAACGAGTGATTTCAAAGTTAGTACCTAATGCACTACTTATTGTAATTTACTGTTTTGTTTCAGCTAATTTTCTTTATATATTTATGCATTATATTTTTTCAAAGTGACAGGTTTATTATTTCGCCTTAAATTTTTTCGTCCCTCTATCGCATGTCGCCGATATGCATGTCGCATTACAGCCGGTGCTGATTTGTGGATATGATACATGACATTTAGGTCTAGCTGTGATTGGCGGACGCTTCCGCAGCCATATTTGTATGCATGCTAATGTGTCATATCAACTGCAGTCATAGTAGCTAGCTACCATAGCTACACACAAACAAAAAGTTTCACTTGTATCGTGGTTTCATAATTAAAACCACACAACACTTGCTATATTGGCTGTGACTTGCTTGGCACGGTAATATCTTGGAAGGAGCCTACGTCCAGCAGTGGACTAAATATAAGTACCGGGTGGCATTGTACAGCGTGATGAAACTTGGTGAACATATAGGCGTCATATATTTATACTAGCTGAGTCCCGCGGCTTCACCTGCGTGGAAATTGATGTGTGGCTAGTGGAAAACAATATTCACTTACACTTACTTTAGCATTTACATTATTACAGAGTTTTGAGCGAATTGGACCAAGGAATAAAATCTTCCTTCGAAAGTTTAGGGTTTTCAACCCTATTGAACCCCTTTAGCGAATGAATTTCGGAAATAAGATATGAGATGGGAAGTGGTTCAAGCCGCAACCGAAGCCTTCCACCAGTGGTCACTTTATTTAGCATCACCCAGGGATCACGTGTAGTATCAAAGAATAAGCTTATTGACGCAGGAAGGTGTATAGAGAAAGTTATATTATTTTATTCACACTAAGGAAAATAACTTACGAATATTTTCTTTATAAGCGTATTATTGTCTCGACATGAAGACTTTAGTTCATTCCAATTTCCTAACCCTTCGCATATTTATTTTTAATTTCGGTCTGTTAGACCCATGGGTACCGCAGACCAATCCCGTTTAAAAACATACCGATTGTTTTCGCGTAATCAACATTTATCTGCGCTGTCCACGGTTGAGCAAAAAAATAACGCCTATGTGAACCGTGATGGTAGATTTCGATGTTGCTATTACATATGTTTAGGACAAATTATAGTTAATGTAAACAACCGGATTTATATTTGTTAAAATTAAAACTAAAGACATAATTAAACATTGGGGGCCAGTTTACCAGTGCCTGATAAAGTTCCAGATAGTTATTTACCTTATATATGAAACCATATAGTGTAACGTGTTTTATAATCCATGTTTGAATATTCGCGGGTTATTAAGAAGTGGTCAAAAATCTGTCAAATAAATTCCTAATAGACTTATCTGGAGCCGAGGAAACTATAGTCCCCGTCACGAGAAGCTATAAACTATGTAAACAAACATCTTTTACTAAGTAAACATTTTATACTGCGAGATAATAATAAATTGACCATATTCAATCGACATGAAATATAGACGGGTTATATGAAAGTAACAACCTATTTAATTTAGTCGGATCATATTTTAACGACGCAAAGCGCCATCGTTTGTGTTTCTTGGTACCGGACGCAGGGATTGTAAACTATCGGGACGCCATTTTGAAATAAACGCGTCATTCGAGTTTCGAATGCGTACGAGTACGAAATTCATTTTTTTTGATGGTCCAAATGTTGTGAACTCCTGAACACTTGTTTACATAATTTATAGCTTCTCGTGACGGGGACTTTAGCCTCATATGGATGGCGTTATCTGTCTGATAAGTCGGTCAAAATCTAAAAGTTATGACAATGAGTTATAATAAAAAGTAATAATATTGTAATTTATTATGTAATATATTAAATTTTAATATACTTCATTACAAAATCTACCTCTCCGTTAGCGTATTCGTTTTGTTTAAATTTATTGTCGGGTGTTCAATGGAATTTAATACCTTTGTTTTTAATTCGAAGGTCTCGAGTTTGATTTAATGGGCCCGCTCGTAAATATATCGATTGTTTTGGTAGTAGCCCCCTGAACGATGGAAAAATATAGGAAAACCGTTCCTTTAAAAAAAAATTACACAATTTTTTTTTATAATCCGTAAACATTTAAATATAACTAATCTTGGAATATGACGTAAGAAAATTTACATTTTCTTTTGACAGAACATTTTACGCTTTTTGACAGAAAACATAACGCCTTTTGGTAATGCGAAGTTTAACATAAGCGATAAATTCTCAAGACACAAGCATATTTAGCTTTAATTGGAGGGGTTAACAAGACTACTAGTAATGTGCAACCCACATTGCTTGTAAACTTTATAAAATAACTCACTTCTATAATATTATATTTGCATACAGGGGCCTGTTGTGAAAATTGATTCTTAAGGAGTAAACTTAAAAAAAAAAATGCCTATTGTACTGAAACATAGTAGCCTTTTTTTTTTTTTTTTTTTTTTTTTTATACGTTATAGGCTAGCGTTTGACAACTATCTCACCTGTTGGTAAGTGATGATGCGGTCGAAGATGGTTAGCACGCTAGGCCTAGAATGGGAACTGGCTCTCAAGGATAGCTGCCGGAACACATTAGATGTTTTGGTGACAGATTTTCTAACTTGAGAGTGGTAGCTGGCCAGGCGGACACCAGATAGTGTCCTACCACCATGCGGACGTTTTTGGTTTCTTAACGATGTTTTTCCTTCACCGGAGGGCCACTGTGAAGAGCGCACATACATTTTTCGATAGAAAAATCCATTGGTGCACGGCGGTTTGAACTCGGTACCTCTGGCTTCAAAGGCAAGCGTTCTCCCGATTGCGCCACCGGGCCCTCAAAAGCCTTATGTTTATTATATGTATATAAATCTTGGATACGTCGAACTGAGGTAGATCACTAGGACGCAATATATACACAAGAATCCCATTACCTACGTCTTTATACGCTCTTTTCTTGGTGTCATGGAATCTCAAAAAATAATATCGTTTAAAAACTAAAAAACAACCGACTTCAATGCCGCGCTATTCATTTTCAGTACCAATTTTGAGATGTTTATCTCAATATCTCTGGAGATACTTATCATACCTCGATAAAATTACCATGGTACCACACTTGGGATATCTCCTTTCTAACAAAAAAAGAATAATTGAAATCGGTTCATAAACGACAAAGTTATCCACGAACAAACATAAAAAAAAATAATAATAATAATATACGGTCGAATTGAGAAACCTCCTCCTTTTTTTGAAGTCGGTTAATAAACAAATCTACAGCTACACTCGTTAGAAACAAGTGACATCAAGACAAATAAAGTAAATGTGCTGCCATTTTAAGCCCAATTGTTCAATATTCCCGGTAATTGAACAGCGGTAGGGTGCGATAACAGCAGTTGCTATAAAAATATTAAAAAAAAACACTGACGGAATTTTCATTTCCGTCAAGACGCGTGCGGCACAAAGGAACATCAGCCGCTGAATGTTGGGACTTCGGAAAATTTACGTGTTTTATTTTAATGGCAAGATGCTTGTCCACAGAGCGTGGAAATAAAAACATTATGCTTTGCAGAATAAATAATACTTGAATTCAAAATGAAAAACCACCCTCGACTGATCCGTTCATTGAGACCATTCTGATGAGCCTAAACTCGACATCCCTGCTGTAAGTTGCTGAGGTGAAGGTAGAGTCTTCTGCAGATTCCAGGATATACACTAGCATCAGGTCAATACAACATGTTCTTATAATATCGTTGAAGTGAGATGATATCAAATTTTGAAATAATCACATCTCTGAAAGTTGACCTTATCGCGTGATCACGTAGAAAACAGTTCCTAGTCATAAACTGCTTAACGGGTTTCCATTAATAAAAGCTAAGAACACTCGCGGTTAATACTCTTATCAAACAAAAAAAAGTAAATTAAAATTGATCTGCTTTGGGCGCTACAATGCCACAGACAGACACACACACATACACACGTCACACTTATAACATCCCTTCTTTTTGCGTCGGGGTTTAAAAATTAAAACTTGACTACGGAAAAACAATTTTGCTATTGTCCGCACCATAATAAGAAATCAACGTTTAATATTATGTCGTTGTCTCTTTTTCTTTGGGCCGGTCCTATCTACATGATAGTAATTGTCTCTGAAATTGCAACTTAAGATATTGTATCGAGGCAAAGAGTTTTGATGAACAATATGTTTAATATTGTCTTATGTCAACAATATTGTAGTAAGCGCCAAACAACGCAGTCTGTGTCCCCCATTACTCAATTTCCGATATTCGCCGATTGTCGATCGACTACAAAATGAGTGAACAATCGAATACTTCGCCTTTAGGCGTCTGCTGACATAGGTTACAGTGACTGATATCATATTATTATATTTCAACTAAAGTTCCCCGCGGCTTCGCCCGCGTTAAAGGGTTCTTTTATTTACTTAAAACTTTTATTTTGTACAAAACTTTCTATCATAAAAGACATCAAATAAGTAAAAGCCAAATCGGTTCAAACTTTGAACCCCTGTTTCATCCCCTTAAGGAGTAAATTTTGAAAAATCCTTTCTTAGCGGATACCTACGTCAAAATAAAACTTTTTTACAAAAAAATTAAACCGCCGAAAAAACTGAAAGGCAAAAAATAATTAAACGTTTTTATTTAACCTCAATAACGAAGTTTTTAAAATACTGTTAGTATCCTAAGTACATATTTGTAATTGTTTTGAGTTTTTAACTAAACATAATAACTACGTTCTTAAACTAATGTGAGTATATATACCTAAGTAATTTTGAGTCGGTGCCAAATAAAAGCAAGCTATAACACTGGTCATACTGTTTGCATAGCCAACCCTCCCAAAACATTTATTAACGTCTTATGTGTGAGTGCATCCGTTAATCCCAAAGCCTTTTCGATAGTTTCAGAACGGTTCTCAGCGTTGTATACGAAATACGAGGAAATTAGTTTTTTGTTTGCTTTAGCATTAATAAATAAACGAAAAGTGATGTCTGTCTATGACGCGAACAAATATTTTATTTGAGATGAATAAAGACGTCGAGTACCCAATTTGTTTGAAGCTCTTTCGACCTAATGACAATGATTTATATCCAGGATGGGTTATGTACTACAAATTGCGCCTGAAATTTTGTTTCGCAATATTTTGTCACGAAACCGATGCTTGGCAACATATGAATTTGGTATGACTTCCTTACTAGTGTAAAACTGAAAGAAAAATTTAAGGGTAATAAATATAGCAATAAATGAACGATGCTGCGTATTAACAAAACAAAATCCAGAGCATTTTCGTATATTAAATATAAAATATTATAAGCAGCAACTTTAGATCTAAATGATGTCTAACCTAATGTAAGTATGGACCAAAGACTAGTCAAATAGATGGCGCCTTTTAATTTCCATACAAATCTGTGTTTACTTTAACGTGATCCAGTAAGTAAACAAATCTTTAGAAACTCGCAATAGGCACTCTGATGTTAAGAGATGATGTGATCTATAATCGGATTGTAATTATCTAGTAACTAATAAGCGTAGTAGTGAGACGACGTGCTGGATAACTGACTTTAGTCCAATCCACACAGCGCAACCATCTTAACGTATCTTCCAATCCTGTCCGACTGTCCAGCTATCACCAAACAACGTGCCAAAAATCATCAGAATCAGTGAACGGGATTCCACACTTCACATGTTAACCGAATAAACGGATCATTAAAATTCTTAGGTACATTTTTGTCTTAGTAATGGCATATCTACCTCTGTATACAAAAAAAATCATGACCTCGAAAGTAAAAGATTTCGTGGGTCATTACTCGTGTATTCTTATGTGACTTTCGCCTAATTGAGACAAGAATTGACGGAAAGGGATCTTTTGTACTGATCTTTTGAAGTCTTTCCGATTGATGGAGGAACATTTGACAACTTGTCGTTAGATTTACCGCTACACATATATATATACATATATATATATACATTATCAAGTTAATTGATTTTTAGGGATGCGTAAAACAAGTTTTTTTTAAAACATGCTTTGTGTTGGGATCGTCGTCATTGTAAGTGATGGAAAGTAGAATGTAAGTAATTAAAAGTAAAATGGAAAGTTTAGAGGGCCCGGTGGCGTAATTGGGAGAACGGTTGGCTTTGATGCCAGAGGTACCGAGTTCAAACCGCCGTGCACCAATGGATTTTTCTATCAAAACATTTATGTGCGCTTTTTACAGTGGCCCTCCGGTGAAAGAAAAACATCGTTAAGAAACCAAAAACCCCCGCATAGTTGTAGGACACTATCTAGTGTCCGCCTGGCCAGCTACCACCCTCAAGTTAGAGAATCTGTCGCCAAACATCTAATGTGTTCCGGCAGCTATCCTTGCGAGCCAGTTCCCAATCTAGGCCTACCGTGCTTACCATCTTCGACCGCATTATCACTTACCAAGAGGTGAGATAGTGGTCAAACGCTAGCCTATAAAATATAAAAAAATATTTATGATAAAAATTAAAAGGTGTGTCTCAGCTCCGACGCACAACTGGACTTTACTTTTTACGAGCGTCTTTGAACATGCAATAGGCAGAGAAGGAAAATAAACGCATCTTCTACGAGTATAATACTGGAAGCATAATTATGTATTTCAAATTTTACTTAACAATATTACATGACTAAGTGACTATATTATATGTCAGCGAATATTGCCAACAGACACAGTGTAGTAGTAGTACTTCTGCTAGTCCGCCTGGGGCGGTACCACCACTTTGCCAATTAAATTTCAGCCGTGAAATAGGAATGTTTTTCGGTTGAAATGGCAGTGTCCAGTGAAATTACAGGGCATGATACTCAACATCTTTATGTCTCAAGGTAACAGGCGCAGTGCAGTGACATGCAACATTCTGGCAGTCCAGAATGTTGCATGTCGCTATATCTGTAATAGGTAGACGTCATCACTTACCATCAGGCGAGCGTCGTCCTTGTCCTGTTTCCTTTTACCAAAAAAAAAGACACCTTCAAATAAGACAATAAGAGGGCTTAAGTGAAAAGTGCGTGAGGTACGTTGCGCAGTAAAATATAAAGTTTCTTGGAATATGATGTAAGAAAATTGATATAACGACTTTGACATAAAATGTAACGCCTTTTGACACAAAACAAAGGTAACGGTTTTTCAACCCCGAAGTTTGACTTATGAGATTAATTTCACCGCTCATAGAATTTCCGTAAGGGGAATTCCGTTATATGAAAATCTCAGAGTAACATTTACTAAAAAATTGTTACTCTGAGATGAAAATCGATTCGTATGGACTAAATTTAAAAAAAAAATACAAGTTAATATTCAACGGTCGTAATATTTGCCATCAGGGAGTTCCAGACTATTCCTGTTTCTTTATCAGATTAGTTCGGTAGGTCTATAACATTTCGTTCTCTGAATTTACAGATGTAGGTATAGGAATGTACCCAAATTTCAGCTGAATATGAGTTTACAGATTTTACCGACAATTTACTTACGACTAGTGCAAGTTAATTAATGGCCGGTTTCTGAGTACATTTATTGAGAGTTTATCTATTCAATTACGGTACAATTGAGTAGATAAACCGAAATCAGAAACCGACCATAAATGCTACAAAAGTCTTGTCTCCCACGACCAAAGAGCTGGCGCTTACCTCGGGCAACGCATTAGTTTCGCAATTCAAAGAGGTAATGTCGCCAGCTTTCTGGGTATTCTACCAGCAGACAGCGACCTAAATTCCATTTATTATTTGTAGTTTTTATTTTAATTCTTAGTCATAGTTAATATATTAGTTTTATTAGTTTTTTTAATTGTTTTGGTATATATATACATTTTAACTAAATTTATCAAGTAGTAGTAAGTAGTTGCTTTAACGTAACTAGCGGTACTTAATTACAAAAGTTGCTTAATAGATCCTTTTCCGTCTGTCTGTCTTACTCTGCGTCTCATTTTTCTCATAAACTTCTAACAGAATTAAGTTTTATCCCAACTAATATTATAAAGAGAAAAGTTTTTGGACGAGTTCAACTTTAGAGATGTTTATTCACGAAGCAAACGCATCAGTTTCAATATCGCGGAAAATATCGTTTGCGCGATCCAGGATCTCATACATTTAGGCAATATTTAAAGGAGAGCTAATAAAATCTACGCTAGCGCCGATTAAGACCTCTGCAAGCATACCTGCAATATCCACATGTTTGTTGCAAATACATTTATCTTTATCTTATGTTTAGTTAGAACTTTGAGAGGCCCGGTGGTTCATTGAGAAAATGGTTCATCGCATTAGACGCCAGAGGCAGTGCTTTCAAATCTCAATATGTTCAAATCTCTCCCGTAAAGGAAACCATCGTAAATAAACTGGCCAAGTGCAAGTCGAACTCGCACTCGCATGGTTCCGTAACACAGTAGAGTATTCTATAACTATGATTTTTCGCAGTTACAAAAATAACTTTGTTTTTCATAGTGTTTGTATGAAAAACAAAGTTATACTTGCGGTCGCTATATCTCAGCAACTGCTGACTGTATCTCGTTTAAACCAATTTTCGTTGAAAGTTTTTATTGAGATCTCCAGAATACATTTTTTCTAGATTTTTCTATCCCTTACTTAGGGGGGGGGGGGGGGGGACACACATTATGATTTTAGGAACCTCAATGTCAGTTTTAAAGACCTATCCATAGACACCCCATACGTATAGGTTTGAAGAAAAATTTTTTTTTGTTCCTGTTCCATGTATTGGATGCCCCCCCCCCCCTTAAACTTTTATATTTTTTATTTTTGTATAAAACTCAAAAAGCAGTTTCTACATCTGCCTACCAAGTTTCAATTCTGTAGTCCTAATAGTTTCGGAATAAAATGGCTGTGACATACGGACGGACAGACAAACAGACAGACATGGCGAATCTATAAGTTATAAATATGAAAATACGGGTCTTATCGCGCCTAAAACGTTAATTTTATTTAACTCGACGTTTCGACCAAGTTGCATTGATCGTGGTCACGAGACGACTGGGTTCTAAATCTATAAGGGTTCCGTTTCTTGCCATTCGGCTACGGAACCCTAAAAAACCGGCTTAGTTAGAGCTGGCAGGTTACAGGTGTTAGGCATGCTTGTTTATAATGGCCCTTGCGTGGTGGCAGCACTCTGTCGAGTGTCCGCCTGGCCAGCTTCTACCCTCAAGTTGGAAAATCTGTCGCCAAAACACCTAATGTGGAGCGGCAGCTGTCCTTGAGAGCCACTTTCCATTATAAGCCTAGCGTGCTACCATCCTCGACCGCATCATCACTTACCAACAGGTGAGATAGTGGTCAAAAGTGAACCTACAAATTATTATTTTAAAAATACTTTCTTGTAAGTAGGACCAGAAATTCAACGTTGAGTTGTAGCTTGCTGTGACAATTGAAAACCGAGAAGACTGTCGACACGTGTTTCGCCTCTACACGAAACATTATCGGAACATGCTGACTGTTAAAGTGCTGCAGCTAGTGATTTTGTCCTCAATAATTTATCACAGAGTATCATTTACTGACTACTCTCGACTATTGATAAATAGGCATGATATGTTTTTATGATTGTCACCGTAGCACGAGTGGGGCTTATTAGATTATTTTGTAGCTATGGTCATGCTACGACGTTCTACGACGTTCTACGCCATCTGCAAGTGCTACGGTAGGGGGTAATCTATTTTCATTATATCCTCTACGATACAATTCACACAACTATACTCTTGATAGACTACAATGTGGCGTTCCTTTTCGCGTGAAATCCGCAACGGATGAATATTTAAAAGGACATCTGACTCTGTACGTTTCTGTTAGCTAGAAGTAAGCGCGACTCACTACAAATATAGCCTTTTATCATAGACGTAGATGGGAATAGACTTTAAAAGTTTTTGTTGTAAACACTTCTTTAGAAGCGTTGAGTACTTTTTGGGTGAACAAAAATCATGGAACTCGCGTCATCGTTGACGCACGCTTCCTATGTATCTATATATCTATATCTATATATAATCCGGGGGGTGCGGGTGTGAGTCCCGTCGGTACGATGAAATTTTGGATTGTGTTTAAGAATTTACAAAAATATAAAGTGTGTGACTTCAAAGAATAATGTATCTATATATATGTATAAATTAATATATGTATCCTGTTAATCTCGACGATACAATTCACAAATAACTTAGTTTTCACTACTATCAGCAGTCTCCAAAGACTGCCCGCATGTTTTTTTTGTAACATACAGACAGCATGCTGTCGTGCATCATCAGCACAACATGATGCGGTAGACTGTATCTTCTCGTAAATCTGACATCTTACTTTCACCTTAAATATTAAATCGAGCTTGTTTGAAGTTAATAATTAAGATAGTTTAAAACTGAAACAACCGAATTCCATGCAGTGTGAGTCAGTTTCAGTAGCAAATTTGAAACATTTATCATCATATCTGTGGGAATACTTTTCAGATGTCAATGAAATTACAATGGAAACACCTTGGAAATGTCCTTTATCTTATCAATTAAGAAAAATAATCATTCGAATCGGTTCACAATTGACGGAGTAATCGCGTAACATACATACAAAAAAAAAAAACAAGAAAATTATATACAGACAAATGGAGAACCTCCTCCTTTTCGGAAGTCAGTTGAAAACGGCTATGAGGCAAGTATAAAGCGTATTCTCAACTAGCTGCTACCGATTATAATCCCGAAAGTCATTATACTGATAAGTGACGTTTTTATAATTCGGTGAACGGGACATGGCTCGAGCCATGAGTAAAGCATGCTAACAGTAGTACCACCATTTTAGCACCACCCAGAGATCACGTTTAGGGTTATAATCTAAACCTAAGCACAGTAGGTAAGTTGGTAGGACAGGTTGCGATGATACCTCGTAGTTGAAATAATGACGATCAAAACCAACGCTTGGATTCTTGTTTAAGTTTACGTATTACTCCCACTCCGACTATTAGTAATTTGGTAACACAGTAGAATGATAACACTGATAGATACACCTACGGTGTCTATTTCTATCTATGCCTGTGGCGCTAGCTATAAGGATACACGTCGTACAAACATATCGCTTGACCCACGATCGTGACCCTAATATACAGATTGTTGGTGGCTGATATAGTTTCATATTATTGTTATGGTAGGTATTGTATTGTAAACGGAGTGTAAGACGCCCTCCAGCTAGGTGGAGCGATGATATACGCAAGCTGGCTGGTAGTGGTTGGAAACGAATAGCTGAAGATTGAGATCGAATTTTACTGTCACAAATAAAAAGACTTAGATAAACACAGTTGTTAATCTTAGTAGTAATAGGATTTAATATAATTTTAACGACGTTTTAATGTTTGCACGTGATAAATGTGTTTTTAGGGTTCCGAACCCAAAGGGTACCAACGGAACCCTATTACTGAGACTCCGCTGTCCGTCTGTCTGTCTGTCTGTCTGTCTGTCTGTCTGTCCGTCTGTCACCAGGCTGTATCTCATGAACCGTGATAGTAAGACGGTTGAAATTTTCACAGATGATGTATTTCTGTTGCCGTTATAACAACAATTACTAAGAACAGAACAAAGTTAAAAAATCTAGTTGCTAAGATGGCGCTATCATCTTTACCTTAATCTGAATCTCGGAAGCGGCTCCAACGATTAAATAAAATTTAGTATACCTACAGGGGATTTCGGGGGCGATAAATCGATCTAGCTAGGAGTCATTTTCAGAAAATGTTGTTTTATTCTTGTTCTCAATAATCAACTTTATTGATAATCAACTTAAAATATGACTCTTCTCGACATCTATTGGCGAGTAGAAGTACCGTTTCAGTAAAGCAGTTAAATGCTCTCAAATAAAAAAAATAGTATTATTATTCGTCAATAGATGTCGGGAAGAGTCATATTTGTCTGTTTAAGTGGCAAAAAATACCGAGCAAAGCTCGGTCAACCAGATATTTAATAATATTAATTACTACAATTACTATGTAAAAGTGTAATTGGTATGGCGCCAACAGTCTTCAATAAAATTCCTAAATCTTTAAAGGAGATGGACAATATTATGTTTAAAAATAGGCTAAAACAATTTTTAATTCAGAAATGTTATTATGGTATTGACGAATTTTTAAGTGACAAATTATAATCATTATTATTATTTTCATGACATTGTGCTGTATCCTTTTAATTTTATAATTCAATTTAGTTTATAAGAATGACCAGTGTAATATGTATTTAAATTTTGATTATATGTAGTGAGTAAAGCAGCGCCATCTGCAAAGTTTGCACGGTTGTTAAGGCAAAACATGACGATCGTTTGAATATTTTGTCACAACTTTTTGTTATACGCATGTTTTACGCAAATAAAATATCTTTATCTTTAACTTATCTTTATTACTACTATTACTATGACTACTGTATAATACTATTCTACCTTTGTGTTAACGTTTACTTACTTGGTGTTAGAAGTTCGTTAGAAATTCGATAGATGGTGTTCGGAACCCTCCGTGTGCGGGAGAAAAGTCTGACTCGCACTTGCCCAGTTTTATTTATTATATACTTTTGGCCCCTGAGCTAGTAATAAAACTGTATTACAGATGCCAAAGCCCCGGTATAACATAGGACCCCGTATAACATAGAGTTTACAAAAAGGCCTCTTTTTTAGGGTACCATACCCAAAGGGTAAAACGGGACCCTATTACAAAGACTCTGCTGTCCGTCTATCTGTCTGTCTGTCTGTCTGTCTGTCCGTCTTTCACCAGGCTGTATCTCATGAACCGTGATAGTTAGACGGTTGAAATTTTCACAGATGATGTATTTTTGTCGCCGCTATAACAACAAATACTAAAAACAGAATAAAGTTAAAAACAATAGAGGGTCCCCATACAAGAAACGTGTTTTTTTCGGCATTTCACGCCATCTATGAACGCTTAGTTAGGTAAACGTCCCATAGATGGCGTTATATTGAAATGACGATCCCTAACTTCTTTGTTAGACGTTAGATGGCGTTATAAGAAATGAAATGTTCATTAATGATTATTTTTTGCTGGCGAAAAATGATAGTGGTATTTTTTGCTCGATCTTATATGTTACTGTAGTGTGGTACGGAACCCTCCTAGTGCGAGTCCGACTCGCACTTGGCCAGTTTATTAAGTGATGTTTGCTACGGTTCGATTATTCGCTTCGCTTGATCTACTAAACAAAATTAAAATAAAATAAAAAGCAAGAACTTTTTTTTACAGCACTTTGTGTTCGATGTTATGAACGGTAATAGACACGTACAACAGCATTAAGAATGTTAAAACATTCTGTATTATTATGGGCACTATAATAAATAAATACATAACATGGGATCCCCGTACAAGAAACGTATTTTCACGGTATAAGTTTTTTTTGGTACGGAACCCTTCGTGTGCGCATCCTACTCGCACTTGGCATGTTTATTGAAGTGTAAACTTCTTTAGCAGCGTTGTGTTTTGCAGCAGCTTTTCTTGGGATGGGTAAAAAATATAAAACTCGTGTCAGTGTTGCGTGTCCTGAAGGTAAGACGAAAATTCATAAAACGGAGAGCAGGGCGCTTGCGCGAGGTGTCATTCCAAAATATTCAAAAATGACGTGTTCAAGTTTTCACTTCTGCCGGCACTCCCGGAGTGCAACCCGTTGTTTATTTTTTTATATGTTACGCTTTGCCGCCAATTTACGAATTGATTGAATAATTATTTTTGTATGATTTATAATATTATCCACGGTGGTCCCATCTCCAGAAGTGTGGAGGTTATAAACTCATCCTTGAAAATGACTCACGCGGTTTTTTTAAGTTTTTAAACACTCCTAATAATTTCGTGATATAAACTAACAAAGCAAGACAGTCGCCAATCCCAGACAACCACAGAACCACCTTGGACCTCATCGTCATTTGACATCACTGTAATAGTGGAAAAGGGCAATTTTGTATCCAGAGAGAGTTTCAAACTAGGTTTTATCGATTTATTTCATAAAACATTTCGGCAATAGCCCAATGGATAATGTGTCGGGCTGGCGATCGAGAAGTCGTGAGTTCGATCCCTACCCATTGCACTATTTAATTGACGTGAACCCACTCCAGACACAAGAATATTTTGCTTAGTTGGAGGGGTTAACAAGAATACTAGTAATGTGCAACCCACATTGTTAGTTAGCTTAAAAAAAATCATAATGTCAGGTAATATTTTTAAATCCTTACATATTTGATTGTTTTACCTCAAAACCTCACATGGCGTTAATGCTTTACACAAATATAATGTCTGCTCCGAAGTCCAATCCACTGTCATAAATTATAATATGACATACAGACTGACAGACTCGCATACTGCACTTTGTTAAGTTCGCTAGATGATTTCACGTGAAATAAAATACCACACGTCTAAATATCATACACTAGTAGCGACCCGCGGCTTCACCAGCGTCCTAGAGTAGCCTATGTCTTATTCTATTACATTGGCTATCGCTGTGACTGACAGTTCAGTCTAAGCGTTTTATGTTGTCTCTTTCATTTATTAATAATACTTAAATTTTAAAAAAAATGGCCACGTGCGTGTCGGGCCAGGTGCAGTGTAGGGTTCCGTGTTACAGTAGTATAATATTTAACAAAATTATTTTTAAAATTATCCAACACCCAAGTTCAACGACAATTACTGCTAAACTAATAAAGTTATCTTAACCGCTATAACTAGGGGGGGGGGGGGGGGAGGGCGCCCTGCAAAAAAGATTTTGCACTGTTAGGTTAACTATTTCGTAAATGGAGCATTAAATCGAAAAATAGTATCTTACCCCTAAGTCATTTTAAAAGAGCTATTCAACAATACCCCACACGATGGGGTAGACGACAAAAAATCATCCCCACTTCACATGTAGGGGAGCTACCCTAAAAAAATATTTTAAAAATTTTATTTTACTAGTTTGTTAGCGTAATTGATATACACACCCCTACAACATTTCAGATTTCTAATTCAAGCTGTCTCTTTGCAACACCTCAGACAGACAGACAGACATGACGAATCTATAAGTCTGGATTTATTTGGATTTGTTGTCTGGATTCCTTGTCAGGACTACGGAACCCTAGCAGCCAAGTGCGAGTTGGACTCGCATACCAAGGCTTCCGTACAAATTTGCAAATAATTAGTTTTTAACCGACTTCACAAAAAAGGAGGAGGTTCTCAATTCGTCTGTATGTTTTTATTTGTGTATGTTACGCGATTACTGACTACAATTGTGAACGGATTCAAATGATTTTTTTTAATAGTAATTATTTTAATAAAATAGACAATTAATTATCGTGTGTGTCAGATGCTTTTATTGCACAGGGCCATTTTGGACATTGTTCTTTGATATCTTGATGACATCATTATGACTAGTGAATATTTTCACGGCATTTAAGTCAATTTTTTATGGTTCTGAACCTAAAGGGTACCAAATGAACACTTTATGAGACTTTGTTGTCCGTTCGTCCGTCCGTCCGTGTGTCTATATGTGCGCACTTTACAGATGTACCTTCTTAACCGTAATAGGTACAACATACTTGAAATTTTCACAAAGTATATATCCGTCAGTGTATCGTGCCCAGACACGAAATTTTATAGATGCATGTAATTTAAGTAAAACTTGTTTTGCATTAAAAAGGGTAAAATAAAATCTTTTTCAAAAAAATATAATTATGGGTAAACAATATTTTTAAAAACAAGCTCTTATCTAGGACTAAAATGCTAAAACTAAATTCTAGTAAGTATTTGGCGTGTAGGTACTTACCTATATTCTTAAAAGCTTAAAGCACTACCCGTTTTTCAGGCTAGGTAATGACTATACTTCAGTGCTTCAAGCTTTTAAAAATATAGGTAAGTACCTACACGCCAAATACTTACTAGAATTTATTTTTAACACTTTAGTTCAGTGTCCTAGATAAAAGCTTGTTTTTAAATATATTTTTTACTTATAATTATTTTTAACTTTTTAGTAGGTAGGTATAGATACCGACTACCTACCTACTACCTAAGTTTTTGAGAGAAGGCATGATTTTTTAAAATATTTCACGGATATTTGATGTGATTATGATGGGTAAAGTGCTCTTCAAGGAAAAGCAATCGACTCGGTGGGGCTATGTTGCTTTATAACAGAAATGCCATGGCCACCTTACAGCTTCATCATCAGATCCTGACTATCATTTAAGTGTAAAGTGCTAGTCAAAACTAATCATTTGAGCCCAAATTCACTGGGGTTACGTTATTTTATCACAGAGATGCCGTGGCCGCCTTCCAGCTTCATCACCAGTCACTAAATATCATCTAGGTGTAAAGTTCTCTTCAAGACGAATCAATCGAGCCGAAACTCGGTAAAGTTACGTTGATTTATCACAGAGATGCCGTGGCCACCTTCCAGCTTCATCATCAGACCCTGGATATCATCTAGGTGAAAAGTTCTCTTCAAGACGAATCAATCGAGCCCAAACTCGGTAGGGTTATGTTGATTCATCACAGAGATGCCGTGGCCACCTTCCAGCTACATCATCAGACCCTGAATATCATCTAGGCGTAAAGTTCTCTTCAAGACAAATCAATCGAGCCCAAACTCGGTGGGGTTAAGTTGTTTTATCACAGAGATGCCGTGGCTACCTTCCGTCTCCATCATTAGACCAGCTTCATGGTACCATAATATTGTATTGTCACCAAAGATACATAAGTACACCAAATTTGTGTCCAATCGGACATCAGGAAGTGGGTCTAATTTAGCTTCCAAGATTCCACCCGAACATACATAGTTACATACATATATACATACATACATTGCAAGTTAAATAAAAGCTTGTAAAAACCGACTTCATTACCAAAAACAGGCACTCAAAAGCGGAAAATAAATTACTTAATATAATTATTATAAGCGCTACCCACTTATCTATTTGAAGTCGGTGCCAGCCAATTCTAATAGGTAGTAGATAGATAATACCTACATGTATCTACCTACTTACTACTACTACATACATAGTATCTATCTACTATCCAATAGACTTGGCTGGCACAGACTTCAAATACATAAGTGGGTAGCGCTTATAATAATTATATTAAGTAATTTATTTTTCGCTTTTGAGTGCCTGTTTGTGGTAATGAAGTCGGTTTTTTTTTTAAAAAGACTTTATTATTATTATTATAACTTTTTTTTGTTATTAGACTACATATTGACGGTTATTAGATGTACCTATTCCTTTATTGATATAAGTTTCAACTAGATATCTTTACGAGTTCCTGAGAAAAAGGGTCTTGACAGACGGACAGACAGATGGACAACAAAGTGATCCTATAAGGAGTCCGTTTTTAGGGTTCCGTACCCAAAGGGTAAAACGGGACCCTATTACTAAGACTCCGCTGTCCGTCTGTCTGTCTGTCTGTCTGTCTGTCTGTCCGTCTTTCACCAGGCTGTATCTCATGAACCGTGATAGTTAGACAGTTGACATTTTCACAGATGATGTATTTCTATTGCCGCTATAACAACAAATACTAAAAACAGAATAAATTTAAAAATAATAGAGGGTCCCCATACCAGAAACGTGTTTTTTTGGGCATTTCACGCCATCTATGAACACTTAGTTAGGTAAACGTCCCATAGATGGCGTTATATTGAAATGTCGATCCCTAACACATTTGTTAGACGTTAGATGGCGTTATAAGAAATAAAATGTTTATTAATTATTATTTTTTGCTGGCGAAAAATGATAGTGGTATTATTTGCTCGATCTTATAAAATACTGTAGTGTGGTACGGAACCCTACTAGTGCGAGTCTGACTTGCACTTGGCCAGTTTATTTATTTTGAGGTACGAAACCCTAAAAACAAAAACGAACTGTGGGTGTCGTTTGATTGAAGACGTTTTTATGTTCGCAAACTTACCTGTATGTGTGTCCAGTATAGGTACGAGACAGGCCGCCTAGTTTCACATCTCCCCGAGGTCGGCAGGACACTCTACATGTAAAAATATAATACTTTTATTCAGAAATACAACAAGCACATTTTGATGGTCGGCTTGAGAAATAGTTTCGATGTCTGATACGAATTGTAGATGCGGTCTGCTTCTGACGATTTATTTGTAAAGGTTAAGATAAATGTTTGAAGGGCTTCATATATATTCAAACAGGATTGCTTTATGTTTTAGGACCTACAGCTACGTGAAAAATTAAACTTTTGTTTTTTTTTTAAATAAAGATTAAAAAAGGAAAAATAAAGATTACTCGCAACTTGGGGTGTACATTAGTAGTATTCTTGTTAACCTCCAACTAAGCTAAATATGTTTGTGTCTGGAGTCGATTCACGTCAATAGTGCAATGGGTGGGGTGGGGATCGAACTCACGACCTCTCGATCGCAAGTCCGACACCCTTGTGACACTTATTGTGTATCTCAATAGATACACAATAAAAAAGGCCTGTCAATACACGCCACTAACCTCGGTATTCAGCTCTTCTTTTCCTGTCACTGCCCATCGCTCTGCGTATGGCATCGCTCCCCCTAGTTACAGGGCGTCCTACGCTACGTTTGCGCTACGCTACGTTAAAAATAATACTTTATTATTACGGTTTAGAAGATAATAGTACTGTGACAGACAGACGGACAGACGGATGAACTGCGGAGTCTCATTAATAGGGTCGCGTTGGTACAGAGCAGTAAATAGTTTAAAACTAAAAAAAAAATACGGACGAATTGAGAACCTCCTCTCTTTATGAAGTCGGTTGAAAAGTAACATTCACACGATGCCAGCATAGTGTGCGGTGCCATCTAATATGAAAGACTGGTTAGAATAGTAACGTTCTATGGTGCAGACTACAGTTGTCCAGCGCCTTGTGTCAGTGACGTCATTGCAAGCACGATTGAATACCCAATACTCAATACTTTACTGCTTTCTACATTAATTAAGTACATAATTTGTACAAAAGGTTCTTAAAACTAGGTACATCAGATCATTATGGACCCTGTTGGGCACATGCTAAATTATAAAGAGGCTAAAAAGTGAGGAGGATATAATATTGCTGTGTCGTCTAAATATTATTAACCAGTGTAATATGATTGTAAAGTTAATAGTTGTTTTAATTTTTTCAAAAAATGTTTGTCGTTGCTTGTCTTTCGAACTTAGACAGCATCTTCACGTAACATCTGGTGAGATAGAGGTCGAATGCTTGCCTGTCTGACATAATAATATAAGATAAATTACTACATTCTTACGCGAATACGATCAAAAAAAAAAGGAAACATAAATCAGCACCGTTCGAGCAAAACGTTATGATACAACTACATTAAAAAAAAACAGATCCTTACAACCAAAGCTTACAACAGTCAAAAGATTTTCAACGTTAAATCGTACAAAGCATTTTAAATTAAAATAATTATTTACTTCAAAATAAAAAGCCTTCAGTTAGCCGAGTAATATTTAGTGATGTAACATCTCGGGCACATTTAAATAACGGCTATCAGACGGGTATTTAGTGGGTTACAGGCTTATGAGACGGCTTCAGGCGAATCTACCTGTCTGGGACTTTAGCCGACGTCATATTTATGTATATGATTTGATAATTTTATAAAACTTGAGAGATTTAACACCATCTTCTGTCTCGCTTATGTTCTGCCTACAATATTAGGTGATAGGTCGTCCGGCTATAGTTTTCCACAGGTATTCTACAGTATTATATTATATCGATGTCTCGCCTGACTTGCTACCAAAAAGTAGCTTACCACCATCTAGGAGAAAATTTGCCGCCATGATCTTACGGTGTTCCGGCAGCATACAGGCCTTTGAGAGTCAGAGTATTCTAGGTCTACCATGTTCACCATGTGTGTGTGGGGTACTTCAATTTTATACGACTCTTACTGTAATCCTACGTTAAAATTAGGACAATAACCGGCCAAGTGCGTGTCGGGCCACGCGCAGTGTAGGGTTCCGTGGTAGACCGTTATTCAATGCAAGTCTTTACCCGTTATAAACAAGCAACTAGGTGCTTCGTCTTTGTCACTTTAAAGGATTTATTCTAAGGATTTTGTATTTGGTACAAAATTATCCAACACCCAAATTCAACGACCATTACTGCTAAACTAATAAAGTTATCTTAACCGCTATAGTTTTCCTTTAAAGTTCATGAAATGCGCTATTATCACGAATTTTTCTACATTTTTCAAGCCAGCAGTTTAGCTTTTAGAGGGGGGGGATGCCCTACTGGAAAAAAAATTGCACTTTAAAGTTTAATATTTCGTAAATGGAGCATTCAATCCAAAAATAGTATTAGAAACCCTTAACTCATTTTAAAATACCTATTCAACGACATCCCACATGATGGGGTAGACGATCGAAAAAAAAATTCATCCCCACGTCTCATGTAGGGGAGTTACCCTAAAAAAAAATATTTTTCAAAATTTTATTTCAGCACTTTGTCGGCGTAATTTACTCGTATATACATACCCCTACAAAATTACAGCTTACTAGTATTAACGGTCTCTTAGCTAAACCTCAGTCAGACAGACAGATGGTCATGACGAAACTATAAGGGTTCCTTGTCAGGACTACGGAACCCTAATAAAAAAGATCGTTTAAAAAACTAAGAGAACCGACTTCAAATGACGCGCTATTAATTTTCAGTACCAAGTTTGAGGTGTTTATCTCCATATCTCTGTAGATACTTATCAGTCTCGATGAAATTAATATGTTACCACCCTTGAGATATCTACTTTCCAAAAAAATAATCTTTATAATTGGTTCATAAACAACGAATTTATCCGCGAAAACCCATAAAAATATATATACCTCCTCCTCCGTTCTTCGATGCCCCATTACTGGGGGTCGTGACCTCCTTCAACAGTCAACTTATTCCTCACTATAGTTCGCCACTTAGGTCTATCTGCAGCGACTTGTAGAGCCTCATGTACTGGAGTCTCGAGAGTGGCGCGAATCTGGTCCGACCAGTGCATCGGACTGCGACCTCGAGACCTCTTTCCTTCTATTTTGCCAGAGACCATCAGTCTTTCGAGATATTCGCCGTCTTTCCTAGCAATGTGACCGAAGTACTCGAGAATTCTCTTCAAACAAGTGGTGCTTTTAGGGTCCATGTCTCAGCGCCATAAAGGAAGATTGAAAAAACTAACGTATATATATAATAATATATATAATAATAATATATACTAATATATACCTACGTATATATATATAGGGTCGAATTGAGAAACCTCCTTTTTTTAAGTCGGTTAAACCTGCGAGGTTATCGTCACTAACGTCTGTCCAAGTTCCAGACAGGACATAATTATGCTGTGGCTGACGTCCCGTGGAATTAGTTAGCAAATACGGACCGCAGAGGATCATAGCGATTTCAGACGTCACTGCCCTGCCTCGCCTTACTGATATTTGTGTACAGATCCACGTTTAAACAATCTTGTTTAATTAAATATCAAGTCATGTATTATGATCCCAGAAACTATCAGACCAGTACCATATTTAAAAAAATGTCAGAAAGCTCACTTCAACCAGCGGACAATGAAGACACTTCCTACGATACCTAATTTGTCAAATTATATAAGGAGCATAGCAGTTATGAGGGAATAGATAAACATACACACATACCGGTCAAAATCATAACCTCCATGTAATTGTGTAAATAATAAGGTTGGCCAAGGTTGACCATGGTCTTACAATATCATTGATGTGTTTCACATTTTAGATTACACATAATATGTTTGAAAACAAAATAAAGTAAATACCCATAATACATCTAAGATCCCTTCCGCAGCTTACAAAACACATGATGACCTCAACGGCTGAACTGATTTTGATAAAAAAATGTCTAAGAACCACTGCTAGTAAAGCTGCTTTAAAATATAAAACCGCATCCAAATCGGTTCTCCCGTTTAAGAGCTGCAGTGCTACAGACTAGACACAGTTGACACACACAGTTGAAACTTATAACACCCATTTTTGCTTCTGGAGATAAAAATAATTAGAAATCAGCTTTTTAGAACTTTGGGTCGATGAACCTTTAATAAAAATAAGGATCGAGCTACACGTAACAGATTCTCCAAAAATATCACAGACTCCAATCAGATATCGTACAACAATACAAACGTATGTGTTGCCCTTATCTCTTCCGGCTGGCCAGTGTTGCCATTTTCCCGGCCTTTAGTCCCGCAGTCCCGTACAGTGCTTGTTTACCCGGGTTTTGCGGAAATCGGGATTTAAAGATCGGATAGATTAAAGGATAAGCTTTTAATGATTACCTTTATGAGTGCCCGCTCGTTAACGTTTGTGAGTACGGAAAAATACTGTAGCTTGTTTGCAAATTATGTTTAATTAACGTAGTTATTTTGAGACTAGGCATAGTTGTTCTATAACTCGTTTCAAATATGCCTTTTCAGGGTTTTCTTTAACCACATTTATCAACACCTTTAGATATTTTAAGTTCTTAAAAGAAAATTAAGGATGTAAGTAGTTAAAGATGTACGAAGAATATATCGGAATCAACAGAGGGCGCTTAACGTCCATGCCGTTCCAGTAGGGTAGTACATGCCCAGCCCTATAATGAAGATACCTCGAACTCGTTCCGAACTTTTTTAACCCTCTTCACAAAAAAAGGAGGACGTTCTCATTCGACTGTTTTTTTTAAATGTTTGTTACCTCAGAACTCCGTCAAATCTAAACCGATTTGAAAAATTTTTTTTTGGTTGAGATATTATGTCTCCCTTTTGGTCCCATTCAAACTGTATAGAGATCTGATAATAATCTCCGGAGATATGGAGATAAACATCTTAAAGTGGAATTCGATGCATTTGTCTACCTTGAAGACATGATACTGACTATAGGCTATTTTGACTATTGCGGCATGTGAAGTCGAAGAATCAATTAAAGAATCAAAGCATTTATTCAGTATGTAGGCGTGGTAATAATATACGCCCATATACACGTCAAAATCATAAATAATATAATAAATCATAACCAATTATCAAGTAAACATAGCAAAAGCAGAATTTTAACGCTTTGAATTAAAATAAAAAAAAAACAAAAGTAATGAACCATTCAGCTGTCATCCAATCGTTTACATCAGAACATTAAAAAAAAAATTAAGTAGGTTAAAACCAACCATACATGTAACTGTGTTTCAGTGCTTCAGACAATTTTTATATAAAAATAAAAGTGAAACACAACTTAGAGAAACGCATCCGGTTTTTCGTTTTGTACAATCTAAAATTATTTTAATTTTTATTTGTTATAGGCTAGCGTTTGACTACTATCTCGCCTGGTAGTAAACGACGATGAGGTCGAAGATAGTTCACAAGCTGGGCCTAGAATACTCTGACCCACAAGGACTGTGTGCTGCCGGAACACCGTAACGTTATGGCAGCAGATTTAAACAAGAATAGGTCAAACACATAACCCTCCTTTTGAGCTTCGATAGTCGGGTAAAAAGGCTATCTAAACATAAATTATTTAACTCAAAACTCCAACATCAAGCACTCCAAAAAAAATTCAACACTGAATACGACTCTCTGAATGCTTCAGCGTCTTATTGTTATCTACAGAGCAGTCCGGGACGTCCCGGATCGTCCCGATAACGGATCCCGGATCCCGGGACACCGGGATTAAGTCAATCGGTTTGTCTCCCGTCGTGAGTCCTGTCATTCTTCTGTATCTTATTGATCAGAAGGTCTGAGGAGACTGGGATTTCTTTTTGTTGTTTTTTGTTTGTACTGAATCAGTAATAGGTAGGCTTTTTTCAATGATCTTTGCGACGCCTTGAACCCAGTTTTACCTTGTTACTTGTTGTGAGTGTGTGTTTAGAACGACCACAACAAGAATTAAGGTACGACCACATTGCGGCGTCCTGCGTGCACGATCTATGTGGCGATCAGATAGCGCAGTGGTGTTTGTACCGACTTGTTCACGCCAAACGCGATCTACGGCAATCAGAAAACGATTTAAAATCAGAAAGCAAACGCGCACGTGGACGCACCTTTAGATACATCGGTCTACCCGTTCGGGTGGCCATAACTTAAAAGTTATGGCGTTATAAAGGGAAATAGAGATTAATTTCACAGGACAGTCGAATGTTGGCTAATATGTATCGTCCTCATAATCATTAGGTAGTGCTTTTCATAACACTTGATAACGTCTGTACAATAATTAATAAAGTTTAAAAACTAAAACAACAGACTTTAGGCCGCGCGAGTCAGTTTCAGTACTAGTTTGAGGTGTTTATCTCCATATGTATTACTTATTAGATCTCGATGAAACTACAATGGAACCACCTCGGAAATGTAAATCGAATCTGTTCACAATTGACGGAGTAATCAAGTAACATACAAAAAAAAACAGACGAATTGTGTACCTCCTCCTTTTAGGAAGTCGGTTGAAAAGCCTGTGTCTTAAAAGTATAATAAACTTTTAATTTTACGGTTGACTGACCGACAAATTAGCTCATGCTAGCATTCCGTAAAATGTTAGGTAGCTGTAATGTAACTGGGCATGCACAAAAACTTTATTTGAAATTTCAAAGAATCTCCTTAAAAACTTATTTTATTTACCTTAAACTTTTCTTTTGTTAAAACGATTCTATCATTAAAGACATCAAATAAGAATTAGTCAAATCGGTTCACCCGTTTTCATGTTATCGCGTGACTAAGGCAATTCGGGATTCATATTTATAAAACCCGAAAAACTCAAATA
Source organism: Cabera pusaria (assembly GCA_954871355.1). Taxonomy (NCBI): domain Eukaryota; kingdom Metazoa; phylum Arthropoda; class Insecta; order Lepidoptera; family Geometridae; genus Cabera; species Cabera pusaria. The sequence goes on from OX940910.1 coordinate 19,129,171, forward strand.
TTCAGACTTTGTTACCTACCCCATTTCGAAAAAAAATCCTACTAATTGGATAGTAGATAGATACTATGTATGTAGTAGTAGTAAGTAGGTACATGTAGGTTAGTAAGTAAGTAGATGCATGTAGGTATTATATATCTACTACCTATTAGACTTGTCTGGCACCGACTTCAAATAGATAAGTGGGTAGCGTTTATAATAATTTTAAATAATTTATTTTTCGCTTTTGAGTGCCTGTTTGAGGTTATGAAGTCGGTTTTATTTTATTTTTTAAAATAACTTATCATTAAAAGCATTCCAATGACTCTAAACACGACATTTAAAATGTGAGCTGTAAGTTGGTGAATATTTGAGTATTCTGTAGAGTCCAGGAGATGTCCCAGCATCAGGTCAATGCTTCCATGTTCTTACAATATCGCTGAAGAAGAAGATTTTCGAATTGATCAGACCTATGAAAGTTGATTTGATAGCGCAATTAACTAAAAAAAACTCTCGGTGAAGACTAAAATCAAAATTGGTTCATCCGGTACAGATGACTACAGACAGACACACAGATACCACGTTAAACGTATAATACCCCTACTTTTTGCGTCGGGGAACGCCTTAAGGTTACGGCGGCAGATGTTCTCCTTGGTGGTAAGCTACTTTTTGGTAGATTTAATGATCCCACTACCTCTGTACGAAAAACCATGATTCATTAATGCACATAAAACTTTCATTGGTAGGTATATAGATAGAAGAGAATAGATTAGAACCAACGACCGTCGGGTCAGAATCAGGGTAATTATCCTTTACGCCAAAGGGCCGTGAAATGTCTACGTAAGTATTATATAACAAAGTCCATCATTGCGTCTGTTTGTCTGATCGCAATAATCTCAATAGCTACTGAACGGATTATCATGCGGTTTTCACCAATAGCCAGTGTTTATGAGGAAGGTTTAGGTGCATAATTTGTTAAGGTTTTGTGTAAATTGGTTGAAATATGACGATGATTGTTAAATTATGTTAATATTTTATATTCGATGCAACAAACTGATGCAATTTTTTTTTATTTGTTTATTTAAGTACTTAATAATTACATACATCTTTATTTTGTGCCAATAAACCATAAGTTTGTGCTGGCACTCACATTCAGGATCGCGCGACTTAAGTATTATTTATACAGCTATTTTACAAAATAACACTTGACTTAACTAACTTACTAATAAATTGTATGAAAACTTATTACAGGTTGTTTATATGCGTATAATTCTGTAGGCATATATGTTCTACCCGTGCGAAGCCGGGGCAGTCTGCTAGTGTGATATATTTATGTAGAATAATTAAACTGCATCATCACTTGACATCAGGTGAGATAAATATATTCATCAGGGTCAAGTTCTTTTCTGCCAGTAATAAAAACATAACAAAAATAAGTTTTCGAAGTCTCCACTCAAGAAGTCGTCTATACCCACGTTTATTGACTCATCGGCTTCGGGTTTGTATAGCAACAAAAGCTAATTAGCCACACAAGTAGACCAGTACCCATGCCCATCACCGGTACCCGGCGGATTACGACCGCTTACAGTAATCCGCTTGTAATGGAGCCCCACCTCAAACCTTACTAATGCTTGACATTGTATTGATTTAAGCTTTAACCTTTGATGGTATAAAAGGTTGGTTTGTTTCAAGCTATGGTGTGCTGTTTTCTTTTTAACCAACTTCACAAAAAACAAATAAGTCCTCAATTCGACTGTTTTTTTTTAAATATTTGTTACCTCAGAACTCCGTCAAATCTTAACCGATTTGCAAAATTCTTTATTTGTTGGAGAGATTATGCTTCCGGTTTGGTCCCATTCAAATTTTATCGAGGTCTGATCCATACCTCCGGAGATATGAGTATAAACAATATAAACAAATTTGAAACCTCGATGACATTAATTTAACAGTTATTAATTATATACACATTAATTTAATAGTTATTAAATTAATGTATATTAATATAAATATATAATTAACTATATTATAATATATAATTAACTAGCCATATTAGATAATTATATTCACTATCGCGGAATGTGAAGTCGGTTTTTAGTTTTGTACGATCATAAATTATCTCAAATGTTTTCCTACAGGTGATATCAGCATTGTAAGCAGCAATAGCCTAATAATGGCTAAAGGTACGGACACACCGCAGCGTCCTGCGTGCGCGATCTAGGCGGCGATCAGAAAGCGCAGTAGTATATGTACCGACTGGTTCACACCATACGCGGTCAGAAAACAATTGAAAAGTACTGAGATCGCGCTCGCACATCGCAGGACGCCGCGGTGTGTCCGTACCTTAGGCGTCGGCCTGGTGATCGAGAGGTCGTGAGTTCGAGCCCCACCCATTGCACTGTTTGACGTGACCCCACTCCAGACACAAGCACATTTAGCTTAGTTGGAGGGAGTAACAAGACTACTAGTAATGTACTACCCACATTGACAATAGCTTTAAAAAAAATGTATTGATTTTCTTTAAAGGTCAGAGTATCCAGTGAAATTACAGGGCGTGCAAACACTCGTCGTTTCGTCCCTCCCCCTCCCCCCTCTAAAAGCTAAACTACTGGCTTGAAAAATCTGGAAAAATTCGTGATAATAGTGCATTTCATGAACTTTAAAGGAAAACTATAGCGGTTAGGATAACTTTATTAGTTTAGCAGTAATAGTCGTTGAACTTGGGTGTTGAATAATTTTGTACCAAATACAAAATCCTTAGAATAAATACTTTAAGGTGACAAAGGCGAAGTACTTGCTTGTTTATAACGGGTAAAGACTTGCATTGAATAACGGGCTACTACGGAACCCTACACTGCGCGTGGCCCGACACGCACTCGGCCGGTTATTGGTTTTATAAGCGACATAAGTCGACGGTACATTACCATCTTGTCTGTCTCGCCTGAACTGATTGGTGATAATGTTAGATACCACATGATGCAACGGACGAATATTTACACACGCCAAAGTTATAACACTTGTCTCTTTGCGTCTGTCATACACAGTATAGTATACACTGTACACACGGTATCACATATTTAACAGTACGTGAACATGATTGTAGTATTCATTATACAAACTGACTGAGACACACGAGCGAGCAGTACGCTGAACAAATTTACGTAAATACTCCATATTCTATCGGGATTATTTCATTATATTATCGAGTAATATCATTATCAACCTTTCTCTATCCATCCCATGATCATTTTCAATGACATTTTCTGTTTGCAATTTTTCAATTTCTTGTTTGGATACATCGTACACTTATGAACGTCATTAAAATAGAATTAAATTCAAATATTTACTAATACATTGTAATACCAGTATAAACGTAAAATGACTATAGTCCCCGTCACAAGAAGCTATAAATTATGTAAACAAACATCTTTTACTAAGTAAACATTTTATACTGCGAGATAATAATAAATTGACCATATTCAATCGACATGAAATATAGACGGGTTATATGAAAGTAACAACCTATTTAATTTAGTCGGATCATATTTTAACGACGCAAAGCGCTATCGTTTGTGTTTCTTGGTACCGGACGCAGGGATTGTAAACTATCGGGATGCCATTTTGAAATAAACGCGTCATTCGAGTTTCGAATGCGTACAAGTACGAAAATCATTTTTTTTTGATGGTCCAAATGTTGTGAACTCCTGAACACTTGTTTACATAATTTATAGCTTCTCGTGACGGGGACTTTAATTGCTATACATTGAACACAACAATGCAATATACGTGTGAAGCCTATAAAAGAAAAATATCGTGCATTCTGAAATCAGTACTGAATATTCGAACAGCGGCAACATGGTGATATGAATATAGATATTATGTCGTTTATCTTACCTATATCTATACATATAAATATGAGATTTTCATATAAAGTGCTGAAACTAATCACTTCTCTCATCATGAACCTTATGACGTTTTGCATTTGTATTTTTTAGGGATCCGTACCTCATAAGGAACTCTTATAGAATCAATTTGTTGCTATCAAAACGATCCGTGTGTTCCAGCTAAACTTTTAAGGTATTAAAGAGAAATAATCCAAGCGAGAGAGTTTTTACAAATTCTCTCAGACATATTGTTATATCACAACGAAACGTACAAATGCAGCTGATTTAGAACAAACTATGAACAGTACGCTCAATACAGTGATAAGCTGGCTTAGATCTAATAATTTATTAATTAATTTAAATAAAACAAATATTATGACATTCCGAAATAGATCCGATAACGAGTTAGGCATAGACATTCAATACAACGAACAAAAAATTAATATAGTTGACAATGCGAAGTTTTTAGGGTTGCATCTAAGTGGTAATTTAGATTGGAGAGTACAAGTAGAAACAGTTTGTAAAAAGTTAAATAAATTTTCTTATGCGCTTTATATGATAAGCAAAGTCGTTAACCAATCGGCTCTAATTACTGCGTACTATGGCTATGTGGAGTCAACAATAAGATATGGTATTATCTTCTGGGGAAACTCGGTGGACAGAGAAACTGCATTTAAAGCTCAGAAAAGATGCGTAAGAGCAATATGTAAACTTCAGCCTACAGATTCCTGCAAACCACATTTTATTAATTTAAAGTTATTGACGTTGCCGTGTTTATATATTTTCACAAGTCACTATTTGAACAACTGACAAGTAGGTGGCACAATATGAAAATCTGTTTTCCTCCATTTAGAACTGCACAATATGATAAGAGTGTATTTTGTATGGCGCCAAAAATATTTAATCATCTACCTAAAGATTATATTCTCAGTTCTAATGTCAACATTTTTAAACACAAGTTAAAACAATTATTGACCGGTAAAGCTTATTACACTGTACAAGAATACCTTAATGATACATTTTAATGAATTAAATAGATACGTTATTGACATTATTTTGATTAAAGATTAAGAGAAAACATAAACCAAATTAATTGACATTCTTTATACTATAAGGCTGAGTTGCACCATCTTACTTTGACTATAACAAACGTCAATATTGTGTCAAACTCCATACAAAAACACCGGTTAATAGTTATAGTTACGGTTAAAGTAAGATGGTGCAACTCAGCCTTATTGTTTTTACTTTTATTCAATTAAAATTTATTATCGACATATTAAAATGGTATTGATGATTATTATTTTTAACAATTTGTAATGTGATTTTATATAACTCAAAATGATTAAAATATTAATTATTAATTAATTGTTGAATGCCTTTAAGGCTGGATACAGAGAACAATGAAAAATCGAAATGTCATCTCTTACCTTTACCTGTATTCTCAATAAATTATTTGATTGATTGATTGACAAATATTTTATGTTCCTATTTTACGTTTGACAAAAGAAAAGTCATGGGCATTATCTGATTAAATATAATAAAAAAAAAATTACGAAATCATTGTTTTTTCTAGATCTACTAGATACTACTAGATCATTTGTGAGTTCATAATGAAGTACTTACTATATTTTAGTTGAAATCATAACGAATTTACATAAGTGTGACTTAAAGCTCAGTGGGACACCAATAATGGTTTGCAAATGAACTCACGAACTCTCGATCGCTAGGCCGACGCCTTAATCATTGGGCTATTGCAGTTTTTTGTGATTTATCGTGACCACTTACTGGTATATTGTTATATGTATCTCCAGCCATTAGTACTGAAAGATATCGCCTTAAGCGATAAGACCGCCTATAGTTGCACTTTTATTGTAAAATGTCATGTAATACTTGATTCTGTTATTTAAGGTGTTATGTAATAAACTGTTTCCATATATTTATAATGTTCAAACAAACTACTCGTAATATAAGAGGGTTGCATGTTAAATAAAAAATCGCAATAAGACCAAATCATAATCATCGTATTTATAATGTTTACAAGCATCCCATATAAGATTTCTTGCAGCATTTCCTACAGCATGGATAATATTGCTTTCTGCTTATCCCTTTTGATTTCTTCCTGATCTTGCCCATTCCTTCTCTCTTGCACTTCTCGGGTTTAAACTTTGCTACCTTTTCCTGGTTGAGCTTGTATTCTCTTATCTTATCCTTCGCTTCTTTTCTCTGCTTTATCCACTCATCGATTTTTATCTGTATTTAAGTATATATTAAGTATTGGGTAATCAATTTAATTTATCACTATGGTTAGTTTGAGATGTTTATGTCCATCTCGAGATACTAAACATATATCGATGGAATGTTATTTAAAATTAAAAAAATTTGAAATGTCATAGCAGTTTGAGACCCATTCCCAGCAGAAGCACACAATACGTTATAAAAAATGTGTAAAGGTACGACCACACCGCTGCGTCCTGGGCGTTTGCGATCTTAATTTCTATTGTTTTCTGATTGCCGTAGGTCGCGTGGTGTGAACTAGTCGGTACATATACTACTGCACTATCTGATCGCCGCCTAGATCGCTCACGCAGGACGACGCAGTGTGGTCGTACCTTAAGAATCCGACATAATAATAATATGACAGTATAGGATGTTCTTGTATGGTATGTAACAGGGCGGGGAAAATGCTTTCCTGATGGTAAGCGATGAAGCCTGCCAGTAAAAGGTACCGGGGCACGCAACACTTTGGACGCTACACTTACTACTTGTCTCACACACACTTGTAAATTGACTGGTCTTAAAACTCCTTACGTGTTAAACTAAGGTCACACGGTGCATTGCGCTGTGTTGTCGTTGCAACGCTATAATTTTGTGTAAAGTCGTATGACGTCGCAGCGCACCGTGTGGCATTAATGGTAGGTAATTCCGTGATGTTCGACGCCAGCCAGTATGGAAAATGCTTCTATACCTACATATCTACGCATCTACACTTGATATCAGTTGAGATTGTAGTCAAGTGCTATAAGACGTCTGTCAGACCTTACAAAGTATATTTCCATGAAATTTTGATAATCGCGTTTGAACGTGCTGATCCCGGCTTAATAATGGGCCAGCTCCTTATTTTCCCGGGGATGACGTGAGAGCCGTCTATGGGATATGTTTGCAAAGTGGACCGTAGCATAGTACTTACAGCAATATGCTGCGGTCCATTAGGCAAAAACAGGAGCAAATACCACCGTAATGCTCCTTCTTCCACCCCGATAAATGGCGGTATACCCATTGCATAGTAAAACTGCATAGCTAAGTGACAGAGGCCAGTGGCGGGCAGCAGCGCCATTGGTAAAAAAAGCTCAGCACTGCGATCACCCAACTCGTTTGCACTGCGCGTGGCGATTATGGGCATTTACCTTCCATGCAGAGCACCACAAATACACGGCTCCCAGTTCCCGGTCGCCCTGCTATTCCTGGCCAAAGTGGCGGCCACGGTTACGACAGGGCTGGGTCGCTAAGAATCCCCAGGCTACGGAAAGCCACCAACAACGACTGACCTTGGCTACGTTCAACGGACGCACTCTAAGACTGGTTGAACACATGGCACAGCTAGAAGTGGAAATGCAAAACATAAGATGCCACATTTTGGGTTATGCGAAGTCCGAAGAGAGGGGGAGGACGCCGTAATCCTAAAATCGGGCCACCTTATGTATTACTAAGAGAACATACATCCCAGGGCGGAGTAGAGTTCCTCGTCCATAAGGTCCTCGCTAAAAAAGTTGAAGAGATCTGCAGTATATCGAACAGGGTAGCTTACCTTATCATCAGGCTCACCAAGAGATATACTCTCAAGGTGATATAGGTATATGCTCCGACCTCAATATACACAGATGATGTGTTAGAAGAAATGTACGAAGACGTTTCAAAGGCCATACATTCCACAAGAAGGGGGCCTACTTCAACGTTGTTATGGGGGACTTCAATGCCAAAGTTAGAGTTCAAGACGGCAACGAATCAAGAATCGGGCCACACGGATTGGGCAGCAGAAACGCCAGAGGGCAAATGCTTGTGAATTTTCTCGAAAGAGAGGGGCTCTTCTTAATGAATTCATTCTTTAATAAGAAGCTCCAAAGAAAATGAACATGGCGAAGCCCAGATGTTTTCATAAAAAATGAGACTGACTTTATCATGGCGGATAGAAAGCACATCTTCAGGATGTCTCAGTGATCAACAAGTTTGATACTAGTAGTGATCATCGATTAGTCCGAGGCACTGTCATATTTCTAAGTTCTTGAATCGACTTCTTGCATGTTTTCATAATCCATCCTTTTTTTTATATTGGAATGTAATCGTTTTATTTTTCGAGTGTGGGTGGAACGTTTTCAAATTAATAATAAATAAAATAGGATGACGATGAGTATAATTGATGTGAATGATAATGAATATTGAAATTGAATAATAATGATATTTTATAAGTTTATAAGTAAAGTTTATTGTCAATTTAATTATAATAAAGTTATATAGATTGATTTTCACCAACTTTTATCAACATTATATTATTATCTAGTATTGCGTGGAAGATTGTGCAAAGGGGTCGGACTACCATAATTGCATTAATGACCGTGATGACATTAATATTATCATGTTTTTGATAATCTTTTAATTTAATTAACCATTTTGTTTAAAAAAATATATAATTAATGAATGATTTTAAATATGTTAGGCTGTCAGTCTGTCTGTTTACTTTCCTACATAATTTTCAAAATTTATTTTTCAAAATTCTTGAGATGGAACCTAGACTACATTTTGTTTTTGAAAAGACTGTTTTATATTTCGTTTTATTTGATAATTTTGATTTTTTTAAATGTAACTTTGATTTTTTTTTTAAATCTTTGTTCTTATCATTTTATGTTATGATTGTTTTGGTTTTATATCTATATTGTCACTCGCCTCATTTCATCTCATTAAGACATTAACTTTGGGTTTCTTTTGGATGTATTAGTTTCAACATTGATTTCGATTTTATTCTTTTATTTTTTTTTAATTTGTTAGGATGGAGCAGTGGACCGACTCCTTAAACTAGCTCAAAGGTCAATAGTATAGTTAGGATTATTATTTTTTTATATGTATGTTAATTAAGACATAACGTTATATGTCTGGTTATGTCTCCAGAGATAATGATAATGTATCTTCTAATAAGAAGGCATAATGGAGCAGTGGACGGACTCCTTAAATAAGCTTATAAGGTCACACACACATAGGTTTTCATTTCGTGGTGCAGCTGATCGACACCCTAAAAATAAGCTTTCAGATCACCATTAACATTACTTCTTGAGTCTGGGCCATTGGATCTTTTTAAAGTCGTGAGCCCAAACCCAAACTTTTGAATGTTGTATGAATGGGGGTTTGAATGTTGTGCTTGGTGGTGTGAATGGTGAAGTATATGTTCCATAACCTCAAAATTTTTCTCTGTGTTCAATTTTTTTTTTTTCTTTTTTTTTTCTTAGTTGGGGGGATAATGTGATATTTCTAAGTTCTTGAATCGACTTCTTGCATGTTTTCATAATCCATCCTTTTTTTATATTGGAATGTAATCGTTTTATTTTTCGAGTGTGAGTGGAACGTTTTCAAAATTTGAAAAAAAGATTGAAGTATAGAAAAATCATTTTTGACGGGATGGTATTTTGGGTCTAGAAAAGGATAGACACGAGAAATGGAAGTAAAATATTAAAAAAAATATTTAATAAGGAGAAAATGGGACTTCGATAATTTATTACAGAAAATTAATGTAATTTACAAACAGAACAAGTAAAAGGAAAACGAGAAGCCGGCGTTTCGGCAGATTGACAAGTCTACACCAAATACGGAGGTTCGGGGACTCTGCACCAAGTCCCGAAAAATACAATCCTACAACAAGCTTGCAACAGCTATTACTATAGGAATTACACGAAGACGCCAGCAAAAACGCATCTATGGGTTTCACGATGAATGCAAATGACGGTATTTACAACATAAATGCTAGGCCGATACGATTGTATTGCGAGTGAGCTGGCCTTTTGCTCGCTATATAGAGGAGAAAATAATATGGAATAATATGACCAAAAAAATTAGTTATGAACATTGAGTGTAGTGATTGATATAAAGTTAAGTATTCTGTGTAATCAATGTATGTATAACCGTCTTTCATATTTTATTGTTTAGACTTCCCCTATTCATGTAGCGTACGGTAGGTCTCCTCCAGGCGCTCCGTTACGTTACAGCACTTTGAATATCAACTATTAGCTTGAATGTGTTCTCCTGTCCGGTCCTGCTCCGGCCTGCTGCGGATCCTGAGCAAAGGGTGATCCGGTCGGAGCGTCCACGCTCCGACCGGATCACCCTTTGCTCAGAGGTGTAAGTAAGAAGGATATCGTATCTCGGAAATTGTTTACGAACGCGATAGAGGATATAATTAAAACGCTGAAATGGAAAAGTACGGGCATCAACATAAATGGCGAGTACATGTCACACTTGAGGTTCACCGATGACATAGTCATAATAGCGGAGTCTCTGCGAAAGATACAAGAGATGCTGACAAATCTAGCTGACGCCTCACGACATTCTCCGCATGAACATTAATAAAACAAAAGTGATGCTAAGTGCCAACATTACACCGTAACCAATATTCGTTAACGGCATACCTCTCAAAATTGTACAAAAGTATGTCTACCTTGGACAGAATATCATGTTTGCCAGAAACAACCGACATAGCTCGCAGGATAAGCACACTGAAGTGGCAGTGGGCCGGCCACATTAGTCGCAGAACCTACAATCGAGGGGGTAAACGAGTTCTGGAGTGGAGACCACGTTTGGGAAAACGTAGTGTAGGACGCCCTCCGGCGAGATGGAGCGACGATTTGCGCAAGGTATGGTAATTGGATGCAAAGAGCCGAAGATCGGGCTCAGTGGCAAGCATTGGGAAAGGTCTTTGTCCAGCAGTGGAGTAACACAGGCTGCTGATGATGATGACTTGATGATCTTGAGATATGACCTCCTCACAAAATATAATAATAAAATTCGGTGGACAGTTCGCGATATGCGCAAAACAAAATTATCGAAAATCACCTACTTTTTGGAAGTCGGTTTATAATAACTACAAATGGAATGATCACCTGCATTGTTTCTTGTTGTTGTATATACTTATCACTATTAGTTTTAGTCATTTTTTTATTGTTAAACAAGCTCGCAATTTCTGCCAAACTTAGAACGATCTTCCTCTTCCTTTTTTTCATTTTTCCACTAGATCTGTGATGAAGTAGAACTTCATCCTTTTTATCTCCAATGCCTAGAGTTCTACGAGTATCATTTAAATTCACATCTGTCTCGTTAATTTCTTTTAATTCATTTTTGAGTTCATTAAAAAACCTAATGCCAAGTTTAGATTCTGTGTCGTTCATATCGTTTAGCGTCTTTAAGCTGTCATCTATAGCTGTGTTTATTTCTTTGAACAGTTTTCCTTTTTCTGTTTCCAACATTTGTATTTCTTGAAAGATGCCTGTTTCATTATCTGCTTTTTTAATGACGGTTTTGTCATTTTGATAACTGGTTTTTATTAGTAGTTTTAGTATTACAATTGTTATTATTTTTGTATTTGAGATCATTGTTTCTTTGATATTCCTTTTATTTTCACATTCATTGCATTTTGTGCAGTAGAACGTTTTGTGAATTAGTATTTTAATCTCAAAGCAATAAAAATATAATAAAAATGTGTGTTGAATTTATAGTAACATTTCATATCAGTCTTATTTTAAACCGCCTTTTTTATGACAAAAGGTAACAGCACAAGCACGACGCTCGCCAAGCAATAACGTCTACCTATAACAGATACAGTGGCATGCACAACTCTGGCTATTCATAATTTTGTACGTCATTATACTGCGCCTGTTACCTTGAGACATAAAGATGTTAAGTATCACATGCCCTGTAATTTAACTGGACACTTTGCCATTCAAGCTGGAAAACATTCCAATTTTACGGCCGAATTAATTGGTAAAGCGGTACTATCCCAAGCGGACTAGCACTGCAATAACTTCCAAAAAGGAGGAGGTTCTCCAATCGTTTATATATTTTTTGTGTGTCTATTACTCGATTTTCTCTTTACATTATAAACTGATTTTAATAATTTTATTTTCTGCATAAGTAAGTCTATAGAAATCCTTTCTTATCGGATACCTACGTCATAATAAATATCTGCATCCTAAATTTCAACGCAATCCGAAACAATATTGATTTTCAGACTTAGTTACCCCATTTCACCCTCCTAGGGTGGCATTTTGAAAAAGCCTGAAACTCGTATTACTTATTTGTTTACAGAAGTACTTGTGTGAAATTTCGAATAAAATGACTATCCAAACTTTGAACCCCAATTCATCCCCTTAAATAGTGAATTAAAAAAATCCTTTCTTACCGTATACCTACTTCATAATAACTATATGCATGCAAAATTTCAGCGCAATCCGAAACAATATTGATTTCAGACTTTGTTACCCCACTTCAACAACCTTTTAAGGATGGTATTTCGAAAAAGCCTGAAACACGTTTTTACTTATTAAGCTATTGCATAGCTTCTATCGCGGGCCTTGAGCGTGGAGACCGAATCCAGAAATTCCGTAACGAAAATAAAACCTTACACCCCAACGAAACGAACCTCATTTTTTAAGCCTTTAAGCCGTAGTCAATTATTAGTTCAATTTAATGGTAAAACTTGATAAAATGAAACACTTGCGTGTGTTAACGGTGTACAACGCCATCTATCGAATTTTAAATTATATTACTGTATGTAATGCCTAACTACTAAAACTTGACATAGGTAAAAATGCAAAATGAAACACTTAGTATGTTTCTTTGAAGTGTTTCACATTTTATATTTTTGTAAATTGTTAAACACCAACAACAACACACAACACAAACCAACCAGTCCAAAATTTCATCGTACCGACGGGACTTGAACCCGCAACCTCCGGAAAAACATAATCCGGTGCTTTGCCAATTAAGCCACGGTGCGAAGTATCGTTACGACGAAATTAGTGGATTGCATTTGTTTACCCAATTATGCATTGGTGGCGCCATCTATGACTACTTATTACGTAAGTTAATCATTCGGAAGAAATCATTACAGTTTTCAAATCCGACGAGAGATGTTGCACTGCGTAAATCAAATATTATGTTTCTTTGAAGTGTTTCACATTTTATATTTTTGTAAATTGTTTTTGTAATGAAACACTTGCGTGTGATAACGGTGTACAACGCCATCTATCGGATTTCATCCCCACTTCACATATAGGGGAGCTACCCGGAAACCGGTACGTGTGAAAAGAGCCTAAGGCTCTTTTCGTTTATATATATATATATATATATTTATGTTTCTTTGAAGTGTTTCACATTTTATATTTTTGTAAATTGTTTTTGTAATGAAACACTTGCGTGTGATAACGGTGTACAACGCCATCTATCGGATTTCATCCCCACTTCACATATAGGGGAGCTACCTGGAAACCGGTACGTGTGAAAAGAGCCTAAGGCTCCTAAGGTATCCGGCGCCGGGCTACCCGTCAACCGATACGTGTGAAAAGGCACTAACCGCTTATATACCCCTCGGACCGGCTAATTTTGATTTTGTCTTCTCGTTCCTTTTTCAAATATAAATTCCAAATTCTATTTTCATATTATGTCAAGGGTGAACAAGTCCTCGGAACTTGACATAATTCCTCCTTGTTAAGGCCATTGTCTTGCGATGCAAAATGCAAAATTACGTTTGACGTGGCGCCACAAATTACATCTAGGATGATGGATTACAATGGATGGAGCCATGTCAGCCATGTGACGTTGTCACATCGACTTTCATTCTATCAACACATTGTCCTACCCTTTCTATTACAGGGATCGCGAGATAAGAGTAAACGAGAAAGCTAATATCAAATTGACAACCTCGCGCATGGGTGATCGTGTCCATTTTTGACCGGCTAGCAGGCCATAATATAGCGACGCATCATACTTATAAATTAAAAATTTAATAGAAACATAGCTTTAAAGACTGAAACCCTGTTACATGGTTAAATTATGTCGTGTTGTGCTGTGTTTTATCCATCAAGAACAACTAAAGGAGGCGTAAAAGATCCAGAATTATCATTTCACACGTAAGTGTTTGTAGGCATTTATTCTCATATATAACCACTTTTTACATCAAAATATTTATTTTGCTTACATTATATACATCTTTTTCGTCATATAACTACCGAGGTGGTAAATGGTTATCATTTTAAAGCTTTAATTTATGTAAATAACAAACATTATTTTACGCTACCCGGCTAGTGATGTACGAGAACCCTCAAAACTTTGTCGATAAATATAGTTGATACCCTTATAAAAAGGAATATATAAATTCCTTTAAGTGTAATATTATAATATTACATTATATAAATATATAAATCGTTTATATACATTTTACACTTATTCTATACATATAAAAAAAATTGAAGTGTCTGTTTGTAATTCCAGATTAACAGCTTTTCACTAAATGCATATGAAAGAATATACGGTACTTACATAAAAAACAAAATTTTTAATTTTGTCTGTCTGTCTGTTTGTTCCGGTTTATCTCTGAAATGACTGGACCAATTTAACGGGACTTTCACTAGTAAAATGCTGATGTTAAAATATTAACTACCAAGTAACTTGGCTACTTTTATTTTAGAAAAAAATAAAGTTCCTCGAAATCAAAATTGAAGCTAATGAAATAGGGAACAATATCTGATTCAAATAGGGAAGGTTAATGTGCAAATTAAGCAGTGTTTTCTACCGCGCACAGCCCACGCGCATGTTGCCGCTGTCATTAAACGCGGACAAAGCCGCGAGACCCAGCTAGTTGATTTATAATATGAAGATTTTTTTAAAGGATGGAACGGTTAGCTTAGGGCCTTGATTAGAACGAAATTTGAACATTTTTAACCGACTTCACAATAAAAAGATGAGGTTCTCAGTTCGCCTTTTTTATGTTTGTTATCTCATAACTCCGCAAGTTCTTAACCGGATTGGAAATTTTTTTTTCGATAGATTATTCTGCCCGTTTGGTCCCATTGCACATTTTCTGAAATCTGATAAGTATCTCCAGAGATATGGACATAAACACCTCCAACTTTATACTAAAAATGGATAGCGTGGCATTTGAAGTTGGTTTTTTCGTTTTGTGAACGATCTTAAAATATTATAAAAAGTGATCAAAGTAATTATGCGCAAAATTTGTAGTAACTAGGTACCTAATTATATTATCAGCACTGAGACTTACTCGTATTCAATCTATTATTACTTATGATAATGCCATTATATATATTTTAATGAAAAATGTGTCACATTTTATTTATTTATTCATTTATTTGCAAAAACAATGTACAATAGTTATAACTTAGTCTAAAACTAATCTAATTATGACTACTGAGCGTTTACCACATTAATATATTATATCATTTTGTTGTAGGTTTCCAAAATGTCCGAAAATCCAATCAAGTGGATAAAGGCAGTAAGGCGTGAAAATTAGGATCCAACTAAACACTTCAAACTTTGTTCTAAACATTTTGAAAAATCAATTTTGTACCTACTAGATTATCAATCAAGCTGGAACTGACACCGAGGAAACGGAAAAGAATAGAAGCTAGTGGAGTCAAGATAGAAAGTCTTCCTATAAGTCTTCCTCTGCGAGCAATGAAGGATGATGAAACGGTTTTGAAAGTGTTTTAATCGAAAGTGTTATAAGCTCTAATACATAAAAATCTGTTTAGCCGTTGTAAAAGTATGAGCATTTTTCTAGTTGATGGCGCTATGAAATCAACTTTCATAGTGATTAATTCGGAATTAGGTATCCTTTTCTTCAACGACAAAGGACACTGAAGCATAGACATGATGCTGGGACATCTTCTGGAATCTGCTGAATTCTCAACTCCTCGCCAACTTACAGCTGAGATGTCGTATTCAGACTCATTGGAATATTTTTAATTTTCATTATAGATTATACATAGATCAGTCGGGGTGATTTCAAATTTTGAGTATTGGAGAGTGGAGATCGCGAAACGGCAAACGTAGCGTAGGACTTCCTGTGACCAGGTGGAGCGACGGCATACGCAATGCGGTGGGCAGTGATTGGAAAAGAAGATCTGAAAATCGGGCTCAGTGGCGCATCTTGGGAGAGGCCTACAGTCCAGCAGTGGACTGACACTGGCTGATGATGATGACGATACAATAGATCATACTATATTGACATCAAATTTCTTTATATCGTTAGCCTTTACAAAAGAGATGTGCTAATTTTTCTGTAGTGGTAGAACTTCTGCTAGTCCGCCTGGACCGGTACCACCACTTTGCCAATTAATTTTCATATGAATGTTTTTCGGTTGAAATGGCAAGGTGTCCAGTGAAATTACAGGGCATGTGAAATTTAACATCTTTATGTCTCAAGGTAACAGGCGCAGTGGAGTGACGTGCAAAATTCTGGACTGCCAGAATTTTCCTGTATCGCTGTATCTGTAATAGGTAGACGTCATCGCTTACCATCAAGTGAGAGTCGTGCTTGTCCTGTTACCTTTTACAATAAAAAAGCTGATTAATGTTTACAAAGTAAGTATGGCCTAATTTGTGGTTTCACTGCATTTTTTTTATTATTTGCGATGCGCGTAGTTTTATACGATAATTTATCTAATACTATAAGAATCTTTGTCCTGACATACTGACTGACTGACAGACAACGCACAGCCTAAACCGCTGGTCGTAGAGACTTGAAATTTAAAGAGTATATTTGTCTTAGTACGCAAGGGTGTACTCAGAAAGGATTTTTCAAAATTCACCCCGTTAAGGGGTGAATTGGAGGTTCAAAGTTTGTATGAATAAACAAGATTAGATAGTCTTTTCTATTCGAAACTTCACAAAAGTACTTCAGTAAAAAAATCAGTAAAAACGTGTTTCAAGCTTTTTCAAAATTCCACCCCTAAAAGAGTGAAATGAGGTAACAAAGTCTGAAAACCAATATTGTTTCGAGTTGCGCTGAAATTTGGCATGCTGATAGTTGTTTTAACATAAGTATCCGTGAAGAAAAGATTTTTCAAAATTCACTCTTTAAGGGGATGAAACGGGGGTTCAAAGTTTGGATAGTCATTTTATTCGACATTTCACACAAACCGTACTTCTGTAAATAAATAAGTAAATACGAGTTTCAGGCTTTTTCAAAATGCCACCCTAAGAGGGTGCAGTGGGGTAACAAAGTCTGAAAATCAATACTGTTTTGGATTGCGCTGAAATTTAAAATGCAGATAGTTGATATGACGTAGGTTGCCGCTGAGAAAGCATTTTCTAAAAATTCCCCGCGGATATTACTTATTATTTATAATTATATATATAAAAACTTATAGATTTACGTAAGTACTTCTATAAATAAATAAGTAAATACGTGTTGCAAGATTTTTGCAAGGGGTTGGTAAAAAAGTCTGACAGTCAATATGGTTTTTTGGGTTTTATAAATATGAATCCCTATTTCCCTTAGTCACGCAATAACTTGAAAACCGGTGAACCGATTTGGCTTTTACTTCTTTGATGTCTTTTATGATAGAAAGGTTTCAGAAAATAAAAGTTTTAAGTAAATAAAAGAAGTCTTTAACGTGACCGAAGCCGCGGGGCTCTTCTAGTATTTTCATATAAATTATATACTGTAAAGGACAATTTCAATCTATGATATTGGGCTAAGATAATTAGCGTAATTATTCAAATAAGGATTAATATTGTATAGAAGAAAATAGCCTTGAAAGTTCTGTAACATTTTTTTATTAAAAAATAAAGATTAAAATAGTTACTGTGAGTCTGTGCGATAGACATATGTTATCGCGGACTTTTTTATAGGTCTTATTATGTTGTACCACTCTTCGATACATACTTTCTTACATCTTTTTCAGATTAATCATCTTTCGTAAAAAACGTGTTTTCGCGACCGTTTTATTGGCGACTTAAGTTCCAAAATAGGTCTTCACGAAAATACCTATCTTTTAAACAGGATAATATATAGCTTATGTTCATTCTAAAAGACCATATATAGATTTATATATGAGAGAAAAAAATAATAGTCCTGTAGTCCAGTAGTTTTTGAGCTAACTCAATACAAACATACATGTTACCTCTTCCTAATATTAGTATAGAAGTATATATAGCTGTGTAGCTCAAATTTGTAATATTTAATTGACGTATTGAAAAGGCAAAAACATTTAAGATTTGTGTTTAAGAAAAGCTAAGAAATCTATACCGCCAGATTTAAGGTTGCCTAATTACAATTAAGTACTGTAGCATTTTTTATCAATAACTAATTTCCATAAGTTCAATAAAGTAACTACGTATTTTATCACATAAATTGTTTTCTTTTTACATAAGTTTTAGTTTTCTACATTTTTCACCTTTTTATCGATATGTTCTACACTAGTGATCACTTCCCTACTCAGGCACACTCTAGCAGTTCTAGACACTAACACAAACAGAAAATGGACATGCTGCCAAAGTTTTGACGCCATCCATTATAATCCATCATCCTAGGATTACATATTAGTTTCACATCATCTCTTTGCTCCCTCTGCGTGAACTCTCGCGTTAGTCATAATGAAAGAAATGAAAAGTTTACTGTTGCTCTACTTTGTAATTGATATTGTTTGTAATGTAAAAGCAACAAGTAAGTCTAGTAGTTTAGACTTCTGTTTAGGGATAACAAAAAACTATACCATTTAAATTCTTTCTCGGTCGATACACTCATAAAATAAATTATACATTGTTATATGGAATAAAGAGACTTTAACAGTCGGGACACATTAATCCCCATTCGTTAAGCCATTAATGTGTCCCGACTGTTAAAGTCTCTTTATTCCATCCTAACCCAATTGTCAAATATTTTACGATTCCTACAGTTTTGTTTGGGTCATCAGACACATACAAATCTTTAGGTTTTTGACCATATAACTATAATATGACCGTTATTACAATTATGGAAAAAAAAAGAACAAAAAAAAACGAAATGCGTGAAATAGATAGGCTTTTTAAGCTTACTTACTTTACAGTTGTACTATTAAACGACTATACCAAAAGGAAGAGGTTGTTTGTTATCTCAGAACTCCATCAATTCTTAACCGATTTAGAAAATTCTTTTTTTGTTTGAGTTAATATGATTTTCGTTGGTCTCATTGTAATTTTATTGAGATCTGATAAGTAACTTCAGAGATAAGCACCGCAAACTTGTTACTGAAAGTGACTAACGCGGCATGTAAAATAGTTTTTTTTTTTTTCGATTTGTACGATCATAAATTATTTGTTATAAATATATTTTGAATCTCCATTCTAAGACCTTTAATTCGATACCCCACTCGAAAGGTTTTGAAAAAAAAATTTTTTTTGAACCCCAAATTTTGGCGTCTGAAATCCGCCATTTTGAATTTTTTAATTTTTTATGTTTTCGTTGACACTCTCGCTAACATGGCGAATCTATTGACGTGCCAATTATCAAAATCGGTCCACGCGTTTGGTCTCTAGTGTGCCACAAAGGAACAAACATACATACATACATACATACATACATACATACATACATATATAGACTGATAAACACATTACCTCTCCTTTGCGTCGCGTAGTCGGGTAAAAATAGGCTGAATTGTTACTGTTTATAAACCGACTTCACAAAAAGGAGGAGGTTCTCAATTCGACTGTTTTTTTATGCTTGTTACCACAGTACTCGATTCAATTTTGACCGATTTCAAAAATGATTTTTTTGTTTGAGAGATTATGCCACCCGTTTGGTTCCATTTCAATTTTATCGAGGTATGACAATTATCTCCGGAGATATAGAGATAAACATCTCAAACACATTACATACCTTGATGACATATGCATTTGTATACCTTGACGACATGATACTACTGGCTATTTTGACTATCGCGGCATGTAAGTGGTTTTTTTCGTTTTGTACGATCATAAATTACCAAAATCATAATTTACTATAGGTACATACTAATTGACGTTTATTAGTCTTACATGAACTCAAGTACGGTTGCACCAATTTGCCTAATTTTGGTTTTAATACATTTGTAGAAGTCCAAGGAAAGTTTTAAAGGTGAACACATATTAAGAAACTAGCTGTGCCTCGCAGCTTCACCCGCAATAAAAAGAGTTTCATTCATATAAAAACCTTGTCCTGATATTTTATCTAATACTATAAGAATCTTTGTCCTGACATACTGACTGACTGACTGACAGACAACGCACAGCCTAAACCGC
Source organism: Cabera pusaria (assembly GCA_954871355.1). Taxonomy (NCBI): domain Eukaryota; kingdom Metazoa; phylum Arthropoda; class Insecta; order Lepidoptera; family Geometridae; genus Cabera; species Cabera pusaria. The sequence goes on from OX940910.1 coordinate 19,149,342, forward strand.
TGGTCGTAGAGACTTGAAATTTGCAGAGTATATTTGTCTTAGTACGTAAGGGTGTACTAAGAAAGGATTTTCCAAAATTCACCCCTTAAGGGGATGAAATAGGGGTTCAAAGTTTGTATGGAGAAACAAGATTAGATAGACTTTTCTATCCGAAACTTCACATAAGTACTTCAGTAAAAAAATAAGTAAATACGTGTTTCAGGTTTTTTTTTAATTCCACCCCTAAAAGGGTGAAATGGGGTAACAAAGTGTAAAAATCAATATTGTTTTGGAAGGCGCTGAAATTCGGCATGCAGATATTTATTTTGACGTAGGTATCCGCTAAGAAAGGATTTTTCAAAATGCATTCTTTAATGGGATGAAACGGGGTGGAGGAACAATATTAGATACGTTTTTTCTATTCAAAACTTCGCACAAGTACTTCAGTAAATAAATAAGTAAATACGTGTTTCAGACTTTTTCTAAATGCCACCCCTAAAAGGGTGAAGTGGGGTAGCAAAGTCTGAAACCAATATTGTTTCGGATTGCGCTGAAATTTGGCAGATAGTTATTTTGACGGAGATATCCGCTAAGAAAGGATTTTTCAAAATTCACTCTTTAATGGGATGAAACGTGGAGAAAGTTTAAACCGATTTGGTGTATTTTATGAAAGAAGTCATAACGCGGGCGAAGCCGCGGGGAACTTTTAGTTATATATATATGTATAAATATAATATTATTAGCCATATCGGCTCACCCGTTCTCAAGTTATGGTCTGACCAAGGGAAATAGCCAGACAAGATAGAAACCGAAGACTTATTTTTCTTGAGAAATAAAATATTATAAACGCTCTCTCTTCCTCTCTATTAATTACAAACTGACAATAGTTTTCCCGTTTTTAGTCCGTTTTAAAATGTTTCTACCGTATTACCCTCTTAGGGGTGGAATTTTAATAAACCCTTTCTTTTATAGGGTTCCGTACCTCAAAAGGTAAAAAAGGAACCCTTATAAGATCACTTTCTTGTCCGTCTGTCTGTCTGTCCGTCTGTCTGTCTGTCCGTGTGTCACTGCTCATTTTCTCAAGAACGGGTGGACCTAGCAAGTTGAAATTTATACCAGATACTGAAATGTATAGTCCCTATTAGGTGTATAAAAATCAAAGTCCTGAGTCAACACGATAAAAAGATATAGGCAAATTTAGATTTTCGCGAAAACTTGTAAGTACCACAATTTACCTTAATTTTCAACTTTTTTTATTTCTCGGAATTTTTCCTTGCTTGTGTTGTAAGACCTTGCTTGTGACCAAAATTGACAAGTCTAGGTCAACCGGAAGTACCCTATAGGTTTTGGGTCGAAAACCTATAGGGTACTTCCCGTTGACCTAGAATCATAAAATTTGGAAAGAAGCAAGGTCTTAAAGCACAAATAAAGGAAACATTACAAAAAATAAAAAAAGTTGAAAATTAAAGGGTTTCCCCATACATATATAGTATCAACCAGTTAAGATAGGCCTCTGAGTTATATGAGCGCTCATACAATTTAGAGGTTTTGCTTAATTGGTAACTACCAACGTTGGTACGAAAGCCTCGGTGGGCGAGTCCAACGTAAAATCCTCCTCAAGACGAATTAGTCGAGCCCAAACTCGGTGGGGTTATGTTGTTTTATCAAAGAGATGCCGTGGCCACTTTCCGGCTTCATATCAGACCCTGGATATCATCTAGGTGTAAAGTTCTCTTCAAGACAAATCAATCGAGCCCAAACTCGGTTGGGTTATTTTGTTTTATCACAGAGATGCCGTGGCCACCTTCCGTCTTCATCATCAGACCACACAAGTTACATTGCAAGTTAAAAATAATAGCTTGTAATTTATTATATTATAACACCTAATACTTGTTCAGTTTTAGAATTTTATTAAAGTAGAGCAACTTTAGATGTGTAACAGAGCTTAAGCAAGGTAAAGCAAGAGTAATGTTAGAGCGAGAGGTACGCTCAAAATTCGGCATAGACCATACGTCTGATCGAGACGACTGCTTGGCTGCCACTGAGGAATTTTTCACGCGATTCTTGTTTATAAACTGCATTTTTTAGTTTTTGTCCATGTTATTATTATTTAAGTAATAATTGAATACGAGTGCTAATTATTACATAGTCATTGAATTAAATCATAGGCATTTTAAAACATAATATTTTACGTAAATGCGTCACTTTATTATCAAGAAAAAAAACAGTTTAAAAAACAACGAAATCTTAAAAAAATTATGATTTTGTAAAATGTGAGTTAAGAATATGATAGATATTAAGAAAATTCTATCCAGGAGATATCAAATAAAAAGATGTTTTTCATTGTATGTCCTGAAAAGTTTTGCCATTTCTTTATTTATTTCCATATACTAGGTATTCACACCTAACCCGAAATGGTGTTAGGCACGGCAGAGTCCTGTTTAGCGTTTGATTTACCAACCATAATACTTCGTGATGATCATTAAAAAAATATGTAGCAATAACTTATGTCCAGAATATTTATGTACATCAATTTTTATTTGTTCATATTAAGTGGCTTTGCTTTAAAAAAATATTAACGCTGCACAAATATTTCGCCGCGAGTCAATTTTCCAAGACAGTGGCCTTAAACACTCACTGCCTTCATACATGTAGCTGTGACACAGATAGGTATTTATCATCTATGTACAACAGTGAATATCTGTACTCTGTCTCTATCTGTAAATATGAATAAACAAAGTGCATTTATTAATGAAGGAAGTCACGAAAAAAATATTGAAAGAAAATGAGTGAGTACTCTATTTACATACATTTTATTATTATTAATTTGTAAATAAATAATGGTCCACAAGAATCCACAACAAAATATGGGACCACTATTGACGCGGTATTTTCCAGATATTTAGAAGATTGTAAACTTTAAACTTTCGCGGTTTGAACACATAGTTATAAATATTAAAATACGGGACTTATCGCGCATATCGCGATATCAAGTCTCAAACTTACGTCTCTAATTATTTCAGTTACCATAAACCTATAGTTTCAATGATAAATATTCCTGAATAACCTACATGTATCGTAAGATAATAAAAATATTTTGAACAATATTAACTTCTCATTTATTTAATAAAAGAAAAAAAAATGTTTTCTTATCGGTAACCACACTCAAAAAGTGTAACATGAATTAATATCAAAGAAAAAAAATACTGCATAAATGGAAAAATGCTATGCAATAGCTTTACCGCGGCAGTCCCCGAGTGCCACACGTCTTTTTTATTTACTGAAGTACTTGTGTAAAGTTTAGAATAGAAAAGACTATCTGATCTTGTTTCTCCATACAAACTTTGAACCCCGGTGCAGGGGTGAATTTTGGAAAATTCTTTCTTAAAAGATACTTACGTCATAATAACTATATGTATGCCAAATTTCAGCGCAATGCAAAACAATATTCATTTTCACATTTTGTTACCCCATTTCACCCTCTCAGGGGTTGAATTTTGAATGTATTTGCTGAAGCACTTGTGTGAAGTTTCGAAAAAAAGACTATCTAATCTTGTTTCTTCATACAAACTTTGAACCCCCATTTCATCCCCTAAAAGGGTGAATTTTGAAAAATCCTTTCTTAATACACCCTTACGTACTAAGACAAATATACCCTCCAAATTTCAAGTCTCTACAATCAGTGGTTTAGGCTGTGCGTTGTCTATCAGTCAGTCAGTATGTCAGGACAAAGAATCTTATAGCATTAGATAAGCACTTTCACGCACTAGCGGCAGGTCGTGATGTGGCGTGCGGTTGCGGCAGTACAGACTATTATCTTTTCTGTGGCGGCAGGCCTCACTTCGATTTTTATATGAAATCGTATAATATCAACTCATTGACTTGCAGCCAGCCGTCAACCGCTCCGGTTGTGTTGGAGCTGCGACGGGCCGCACAGGTTGAATGTAGTGGCGCGCCGCATTCCCTCCACGCACTCGGTGCGGTGAGCGGTGAGCCGCAAGTCGCTAGACACTGTTGCGTACAGTGCGCACAGCAACAGCGCACGTTTCATGGATTTTGATAGTGAAAAGTTTATTTTACGACGACGTGTTGAAGATAATTATAAACAACTGCTGCAACTTCTTCAACGTTAATCGTGTCCAATATTTCTATAAGCACTGACGATTGCGGCGGACCGCAATAGAACCGGAGACGATGCGGGTAGCCGGAATGTGGCGTGCCGCTAGTGTGTTTCAGGCCTAACTAGCTACTGAAAGTGACTTACGTGGTATGTGAAGTCAGTGCTGTAGTTTTTAGGATTGTATGGTGGTACGAAACCCTTCGTGTGCAAGGTCGACTCGCACTTGCCCGGTTTATTTTTATTTCCCTAAAGTCCATTAAACGTCACAATATCATAGAAAGATTGCATCTCATACCACATTGCCACTCGAGTGTCACATAAAAAGCGAGAAGTACAAGTATATCCAGTAAGAGGGCAATCAGCTGAACTATGACGTCATAACCAAGTACTTACAGAAGCGCTACAGTGTCGAGGAAGCCATCCACGGAATTATACTAATCAGTGGAATCGCTCTGTACTCGAGTGTTTTTTATCTTTTTCTTTCAGACGCGAAGCTACTCTACGGACTACTCTTGGTTCTAGAACACAAATCACAAAAAAAACCTAGGATGATGGATTATAATGGATGGCGTCAAAACTTTGGCAGCATGTCCATTTTCTGTTTGTGTTAGTGTCTAGAACTGCTAGAGTGTGCCTGAGTAGGGAAGTGATCACTAGTGTAGAATATATCGATAAAAAGGTGAAAAATGTAGAAAACTAAAACTTATGTAAAAAGAAAACAATTGATGTGATAAAATACGTAGTTACTTTATTGAACTTATGGAAATTAGTTATTGATAAAAAATGCTACAGTACTTAACTGTAATTAGGCAACCTTAAATCTGGCGGTATAGATTTCTTAGCTTTTCTTAAACACAAATCTTAAATGTTTTTGCCTTTTCAATACGTCAATTAAATATTACAAATTTGAGCTACAAAGCTATATATACTTCTATACTAATATTATGAAGAGGTAACATGTATGTTTGTATTGAGTTAGCTCAAAAACTACTGGACTACAGGACTATTATTTTTTTCTCTCATATATAAATCTATATATGGTATTTTAGAATGAACATAGGCTATATATTATCGTTTAAAAGATAGGTATATTCGTGAAGACCTATTTTGGAACTTAAGTCGCCAATAAAACGGTCGAGAAAACACGTTTTTTACGAAAGATGATTAATCTGAAAAAGATGTAAGAAAGTATGTATCGAAGAGTGGTACAACATAATAAGACCTACAAAAAAGTCCGCGATAACATATGTCTATCGCACAGACTCACAGTAACTATTTTAATCTTTATTTTTTAATAAAAAAATGTTACAGAACTTTCAAGGATATTTTCTTCTATACAGTATTAATCCTTATTTGAATAATTACGCTAATTATCTTAGCCCAATATCATAGATTAAAATTGTCCTTTACAGTATATAATTTATATGAAAATACTAGAAGAGCCCCGCGGCTTCGGTCACGTTAAAGACTTCTTTTATTTACTTAAAACTTTTATTTTCTGAAACCTTTCTATCATAAAAGACATCAAAGAAGTAAAAGCCAAATCGGTTCACCGGTTTTCAAGTTATTGCGTGACTAAGGGAAATAGGGATTCATATTTATAAAACCCAAAAAACCATATTGACTGTCAGACTTTTTTACCAACCCCTTGCAAAAATCTTGCAACACGTATTTACTTATTTATTTATAGAAGTACTTACGTAAATCTATAAGTTTTTATATATATAATTATAAATAATAAGTAATATCCGCGGGGAATTTTTAGAAAATGCTTTCTCAGCGGCAACATACGTCATATCAACTATCTGCATTTTAAACTTCAGCGCAATCCAAAACAGTATTGATTTTCAGACTTTGTTACCCCACTGCACCCTCTTAGGGTGGCATTTTGAAAAAGCCTGAAACTCGTATTTACTTATTTATTTACAGAAGTACGGTTTGTGTGAAATGTCGAATAAAATGACTATCCAAACTTTGAACCCCCGTTTCATCCCCTTAAAGAGTGAATTTTGAAAAATCTTTTCTTCACGGATACTTATGTTAAAACAACTATCTGCATGCCAAATTTCAGCGCAACCCGAAACAATATTGGTTTTCAGACTTTGTTACCTCATTTCACTCTTTTAGGGGTGGAATTTTGAAGAAGCTTGAAACACGTTTTTACTTATTTTTTTACTGAAGCACTTGTATGAAGTTTCGAATAGAAAAGACTATCTAATCTTGTTTATTCATACAAACGTTGAACCTACAATTCACCCCCTAACGGGGTGAATTTTGAAAAATCCTTTCTGAGTACACCCTTGCGTACTAAGACAAATATACTCTTTAAATTTCAAGTCTCTACGACCAGCGGTTTAGGCTGTGCGTTGTCTGTCAGTCAGTCAGTATGTCAGGACAAAGATTCTTATAGTATTAGATAAATTATCGTATAAAACTACGCGCATCGCAAATAATAAAAAAAATGCAGTGAAACCACAAATTAGGCCATACTTACTTTGTAAACATTAATCAACTTTTTTATTGTAAAAGGTAACAGGACAAGCACGACTCTCACTTGATGGTAAGCGATGACGTCTACCTATTACAGATACAGCGATACAGGAAAATTCTGGCAGTCCAGAATTTTGCACGTCACTCCACTGCGCCTGTTACCTTGAGACATAAAGATGTTAAGTTTCACATGCCCTGTAATTTCACTGGACACCTTGCCATTTCAACCGAAAAACATTCCTATGAAAATTAATTGGCAAAGTGGTGGTACCGGTCCAGGCGGACTAGCAGAAGTTCTACCACTACAGAAAAATTAGCACATCTCTTTTGTAAATGCTAACGATATAAAGTAATTTGATGTCAATATAGTATGATCTATTGTATCGTCATCATCATCAGCCAGTGTCAGTCCACTGCTGGACTGTAGGCCTCTCCCAAGATGCGCCACTGAGCCCGATTTTCAGATCTTCTTTTCCAATCACTGCCCACCGCATTGCGTATGCCGTCGCTCCACCTGGTCACAGGAAGTCCTACGCTACGTTTGCCGTTTCGCGATCTCCACTCTCCAATACTCAAAATTTGAAATCACCCCGACTGATCTATGTATAATCTATAATGAAAATTAAAAATATTCCAATGAGTCTGAATACGACATCTCAGCTGTAAGTTGGCGAGGAGTTGAGAATTCAGCAGATTCCAGAAGATGTCCCAGCATCATGTCAATGCTTCAGTGTCCTTTGTCGTTGAAGAAAAGGATACCGAATTTCGAATTAATCACTATGAAAGTTGATTTCATAGCGCCATCAACTAGAAAAATGCTCATACTTTTACAACGGCTAAACAGATTTTTATGTATTAGAGCTTATAACACTTTCGATTAAAACACTTTCAAAACCGTTTCATCATCCTTCATTGCTCGCAGAGGAAGACTTATAGGAAGACTGTCTATCTTGACTCCACTAGCTTCTATTCTTTTCCGTTTCCTCGGTGTCAGTTCCAGCTTGATTGATAATATAGTAGGTACAAAATTGATTTTTCAAAATGTTTAGAACAAAGTTTGAAGTGTTTAGTTGGATCCTTATTTTCACGCCTTACTGCCTTTATCCACTTGATTGGATTTTCGGACATTTTGGAAACCTACAACAAAATGATATAATATATTAATGTGGTAAACGCTCAGTAGTCATAATTAGATTAGTTTTAGACTAAGTTGTAACTATTGTACATTGTTTTTGCAAATAAATGAATAAATAAATAAATAAATAAAATGTGACACATTTTTCATAAAAATATATATAATGGCATTATTATAAGTAATAATAGATTGAATACGAGTAAGTATCAGTGCTGATAATATAATTAGGTACCTAGTTACTACAAATTTTGCGCATAATTACTTTGATCACTTTTTATAATATTTTAAGATCGTTCACAAAACGAAAAAACCAACTTCAAATGCCACGCTATCCATTTTCAGTATAAAGTTGGAGGTGTTTATGTCCATATCTCTGGAGATACTTATCAGATTTCAGAAAATGTACAATGGGACGGCAGAATAATCTATCGAAAAAAAATATTTCCAATCCGGTTAAGAACTTGCGGAGTTATGAGATAACAAACATAAAAAAGGCGAACTGAGAACCTCATCTTTTTATTGTGAAGTCGGTTAAAAATGTTCAAATTTCGTTCTAATCAAGGCCCTAAGCTAACCGTTCCATCCTTAAAAAAATCTTCATATTATAAATCAACTAGCTGGGTCCCGCGGCTTTGTCCGCGTTTAATGACAGCGGCAACATGCGCGTGGGCTGTGCGCGGTAGAAAACACTGCTTAATTTGCACATTAACCTTCCCTATTTGAATCAGATATTGTTCCCTATTTCATTAGCTTCAATTTTGATTTCGAGGAACTTTATTTTTTTCTAAAATAAAAGTAGCCAAGTTACTTGGTAGTTAATATTTTAACATCAGCATTTTACTAGTGAAAGTCCCGTTAAATTGGTCCAGTCATTTCAGAGATAAACCGGAACAAACAGACAGACAGACAAAATTTAAAATTTTGTTTTTTATGTAAGTACCGTATATTCTTTCATATGCATTTAGTGAAAAGCTGTTAATCTGGAATTACAAACAGACACTTCAATTTTTTTTATATGTATAGAATAAGTGTAAAATGTATATAAACGATTTATATATTTATATAATGTAATATTATAATATTACACTTAAAGGAATTTATATATTCCTTTTTATAAGGGTATCAACTATATTTATCGACAAAGTTTTGGAGGGTTCTCGTACATCACTAGCCGGGTGGCGTAAAATAATATTTGTTATTTACATAAATTAAAGCTTTAAAATGATAACCATTTACCACCTCGGTAGTTATATGACGAAAAAGATGTATATAATGTAAGCAAAATAAATATTTTGATGTAAAAAGTGGTTATATATGAGAATAAATGCCCACAAACACTTACGTGTGAAATGATAATTCTGGATCTTTTACGCCTCCTTTAGTTGTTCTTTATGGATAAAACACAGCACAACACGACATAATTTAACCATGTAACAGGGTTTCAGTCTTTAAAGCTATGTTTCTATTAAATTTTTAATTTATAAGTATGATGCGTCGCTATATTATGGCCTGTTAGCCGGTCAAAAATGGACACGCTCACCCATGCGCGAGGTTGTCAATTTGATATTAGCTTTCTCTTTTACTCTTATCTCGCGATCCCTGTAATAGAAAGGGTAGGACAATGTGTTGATAGAATGAAAGTCGATGTGACAACGTCACATGGCTGACATGGCTCCGTTCATTGTAATCCATCATCCTAGAAAAAAACGTTAAAAAATATCTTTGATTAAAAACACTTTTGTTTAATTTGTCAATCCGAGGTCTGTGCTCGCGGGACACACACGCACACACACACGCACACACACGCACACACGCACACACACACGCGCACACACACACGCACACGCACACACACACACACACACACACGCACACACACACACACACACACTCACACACGCACACACACACGCGCACACACACACAATTTCTGAATGCTGAGTTTCGAAATTCAGGTGAATTCCTCCTTGATGGTGGTAAGCTAGTTTGACGTTCTGTCAAATTTGTTGTCAACCTTCGTGTAGACGAGTTTAGGATCAATGGTAGGGCCGTATGAAGCCATTCTGAATCCATTCCATCGACGGCTGCTATCTCCGTTCAGCATCCCTCATCATTTGTCGCACTTTAGATAACTTCACCAGATAGCTGGTCCTACGCTCCACTTGTGTGATATATATATCTAGATTCATCTAGTTTTTGTAGGAGACCTTTTTTGCGAAGAAGGCGCGTTTGAAATAGGAATGGTTGCTAAATTAAAATTTCTGCTTCTTTGAACATTTTTATTTATTGAGGACAGACAAACACTTCACCATTATCTCATGATCAGTTTCGAAGCGATTTAGTGGAAGTATAACACGGTAGTGAGACAAGGCGCTGGACCAATTACTTTAGTTTGCTGCATAGAGCGACTATCCTTAACCGTCTTCTGAACTTGGCCAACCACATTTTATTTATTTCGATCCCCACTCACTGCACTATTGAACTGAACCTACACCAAAAACAAGCATATATAGTTTAGTTAGAGGGGTTTACAAGACTAGTAGTGATGTGCAACCCACATTGCTAGTAAGCTTTTAAAAAGAGAATAAAACATATAAATAAGATAGTTTAAAAACTAAAACAACCGACTTCAATGCCCTGCGAGTCAATTTCAGTAGCAAGTTCGAGACGTTTATCGTCATATCTCTGGAGATACTTATCAGATCTCGATGAAATTACAATGGGACCACCTCGGAAACGTACCCTACCGATTACAAAAATAATAATTCGAATCGTTTCACAATTGACAGAGTAATCGCGTAACATACACAAAAAAAACATACAGATGAATTGAGAACCTCCTCCTTTTTGTGAAGTCGGTTGAAAATAGTCCCGAATGACAACTTATCGTTTTTGGAAGGTGGTTTGAGTTATAGTTTATACCTTTCATCAGCTGTGGTCATTAGTTTAGCCACTCAGGACCAATTTCTTAGATAGCGGACGAATGTTTTCAGCAGTTACCCTCCCGTGGATGAGAACGATATACAAATCTGAAAATAATTATTCAGCTGAGTGCTAATAAACGTCCATTAACAAAATGCAAATATCGTAGAACTTATCGTCGAACAATTTATTCCTACCCAAGTGATCGATTAATGTAATTATCGATTAATTCCAGTTATCGATTGTCCCGAGACAATCTAGATGTAAATATGAATCACGAACTCGTTAATCGATTTGATTTTCACTTAAGACTTTGTAATAGTTAAGTGGGGCCATGAAGTTGGCAATAAAATCGCGGCCTGATGATTGAAACTCATTCATTTTATGGCATACATAACCCTCCTAATAGATACCGCCTGTAGATTAAACAATATTTATTGTTGGACCTTTTTTATATAATTTATGATGAACCACAAACTAATTTCGATACTTTTTATTTATATATATTTTTTTTAAATACTTTATAGGCTAGCGTTTGACCACTATCTCACCTGTTGGTAAGTGATGATGCGGTCGAAGATGGTAAGCACGCTAGGCCTAGAATGGGAACTGGCTCTCAAGGATGGCTGCCGGAACACATTAGATGTATTGGTGACAGATTTTCTAACTTGCGGGTGGTAGCTGGCCAGGCGGACACTAGATAGTGTCCTACCACCATGCGGGGGTTGTTGGTTTCTTAACGATGTTTTCCTTCACCGGAGGGCCTCTGTGAAAAGCGCACATAAATTCATCGAAATAATGTCATTCGCATATAAATTGATTCATTCGTAGTATAGTTCAATATACTGTCCAAGTGCAAGCGCAATCGTAGGGTTCCGTTACACAGTAAAGTATTATATAACTATGATTTTTCGCCAGCTAAAACTTTGTTTTTCATAGTGTTTGTATGAGATACATAGTTACGAGTATATTTGCGGTTTTGGAAATATGCTTTTTCTCAAAAACTGTTGACAATGACTATATCTGAATCTTTATCTAATTTTCGTTGAAAGTGCTTATTAAGATAGATCTGCAGCACATATTTTTTTTACATTGTTCACTCCCTTATTTTAAAAGTTAGAGGGCACATATTTTAACACTTTAGAAATGTCAATCTTTCAAACGATTCACTTAAAAAAATAGTTTTAGGAACCTCAATGTCATTTTTAAATACCTATCTATAGACGTATAGGTTTGATGAGAAAACTGAAACTAAAAAGATTTAGTTTCAGTATCATGTATGGGACTTTAACAGTCGGGACACATTAATGGCTTAACGAATGGGAATTAATGTGTCCCGACTTAAAGTCTCTATATTCCATATAACAATGTATAATTTATTTTATGAGTGTATCGACCGAGAAAGAATTTAAATGGTATAGTTTTTTGATATCCCTAAACAGAAGTCTAAACTACTAGACTTACTTGTTTTTTTCTTTTCAGTTCGTTTTTTAACACTTCAGTTTTTGCGCAGTCGGGTTTTTTGATTTTTTAATTTAATGTTTCATTTTACACTTTTTAGTTAAGTAAAGGACGACAAATTCCGTAATCTTCTCATTTCATTTGGAGAGTTGATGTCATGTGGATTATTGAGTAGTTTCCGGGGATCTAAATTATTTATTACTAGTACATCTAAAGATCTAACCCGGCTCAATGCTACATAGGCTTGACCTTTCGCAAAAATGCGTGAACTTAAGTCGACCACAGCTTTGTCCAAGGTAGTACCTTGTAATTTATGGACAGTTACACCCCAACATTTACCGCAGAACTTCATCAATTCTTAACCGATTTGGAAAATTCTTTTTTTGTTTGAGTTAATATGATTTTCGTTTGGTCTCATTGTAATTTTATTGAGATCTGATAAGTAACTTCAGAGATAAGCACTGCAAACTTGTTACTGAAAGTGACTAACGCGGCATGTAAAATAGTTTATTTTCGATTTGTACGATCATAAATTATTTGTTATAAATATATTTTGAATCTCCATTTTAAGACCTTTAATTCGATACCCCACTCGATAGGTTTTAAAAAAAAAATTTTTTTTGAACCCCAAATTTTGGCGTCTGAAATCCGCCATTTTGAATTTTTCAATTTTTTATGTTTTCGTTGACACTCGCGCTAGCATGGCAAATCTATTGACGTGCCAATTATCAAAATCGGCCCACGCGTTTGGTCTCTAGTGTGCCACAAAGGAACAAACATACATACATACATATATAGACTGATAAACACATTACCTATCCTTTGCGTCGCGCAGTCTGCGGGAATTTAACGTGACTTACGCGATGTTGATAAAGCGATCGACATATGTTTCGGCCTCATCCGGAGGCCTTCTTAAGGATCTTGAGTGCGGGGCGCTCGCCGACGCGTCCAGCCTCGCACTGTGGGCCGCTGCTCGTGCAGCGCGGGCGGACGGAGCGGGCGGCGGCGGCGGCGGAGGCGGCGGCGGAGGCGGCGGCGGCGGCGGCAGCGGTGGCGGCGGCAGCGGTGGCGGCGGCGGCGGCGGCGGTGGTGTTGGTGGGGGGTGATGATGCGGTGTACATAGTGGAGGCGCGGGATTAGGTTGGAGGGCTTCGTCTTCATCACTGCTGTTTTCTTCAGACGAAACCACATCTAACCGGCAGACGCAACTCAAGGTATCCTCCTCACTGTTGCCACTGGTGACGTGCTTTCCATGAAGAACGGTTTTCCAGGTATGTGCCGGGTACCACTCCTGTCTCTGTTGAAGACGACGACTAATCTCAATGGCTTCTCGGATTTTGCGGGGTACAAGGTGCTACAAAAATATTTAAACAATACAACAATATTAAAATTCATTTCAATTTTATATCCTGCTCATTTTTTCAGCTTCTCTCAATTAATTTTATAATTTTGCATGTGCCCAACCGGGTCCATAAATAATGATCTCATATACCTAGATATCTAGATATAAGAACTTTATGTACAACAATTATGGAAGCAATAATGTATTGAGTATTGCTTTTCACGCGCCAAAAAAAATCTAATCTGATGTAGTGCCGTGCAGTAGTGCAGTACTATGAAATTCAATCGTATCACGTTCGTAATACGGTTGAATTTCGTAGTACGAAATTCAAATTTCACCGCGGATTCCGCTGTCGAGATCGCTTACAGAATAGCCTAGCTGATCCTTTGGAGAGCGTTACAGTTGCCTGACACGTGAGGGGGGACGGAATATCGTCTTGATGCTGTATCTTCGGTGAAACATATGTCGATCGCTATATCGACATTGCGTAAGTCACGTTAAATTCCCGTTTTTAAATCTATTACGTTAGATATCATATGGAATATACTATAGGAAGATAATCTATGTTCTAAGGAGACTGTCAGTCCTGCAATTGAGTATTTATTGCGCTATAAAAAGAGATATAGCCCTTAATTACGGTAAACGTGGAGCCCCTCAGACTATAAAGGGTGATGATCTTCGTAAAATCCTGATTAGAATACAGGGGGTTGCTTTGTTTTGCTTTGGGGTGTGCTTTGAGGTACAAAGTGGTCTGCAGAACTTTTTGCCCAGGTTTTTTCAGTGGACTTGTTTTACTGTTAAGTTCATCACTCATCATTGACTCTCATTAAGTGAGATTACCATAAATGCCGGAAATCACAATATATCTTGAACGAAAATTACCGTAATTTTTTTTTATGGCTGACCTGGAGTAAAAATATTAACTATCTATAATATTGACATAATTCGCTTAAATCGCTTTTTCACTCATCGCAATATTAGTGGCCCCTAAAATTTAAAGTAACAATCAAAGCCCGAGCTTGTCTCGATCAACGTCGATCGTTGAAGTAATCGAATCACATCGATTACTATAATCGGCGAAGAAGGGTTCATCCCTAGGGCTAGTTCATCAACGTTGTCACAGTATTGTCTGCCAGACATTTTGTGGAATTGTTTGGACTCGAAAGTCATGTGGTCATATTTGGGTCATGTTTACCCACGGGAGAGTCATTGTCGCCGTGAGTCGAGTATAACACACTCGAGTGTATTGTAGGAGTGCACTCCTACAATGATATACGTGATCCCTGGCTGGTTCTAAATGGGTGAATACTATTGGTAGGCTTTGGCCGTGCCAATTGAAACTCTAACTGAATAATAATAAAGTCGGATTATTTATTTTTTTGAAAAGTTTATTGCCATATCTCTGGTTATACTTATGCATAAAAGAAAAAAAATCCTAAGTAAATTATTAAAAAACAATTTTACGCCCGCTAGAAAGGCTTGAAGAGAAAATTTGGCGCAACATTATTTGTAAATTTTTTAAGCTTTTTATGTACAGCCGGCCCTTTTAGCTGTTACATAATCATGGCCACAAAAAGGGCTCTTTCCAAAATGAGAGATGACAAATTATCGTCAAAATGATCGCTAAGTAAGATTGACACTAATGTTAATTGACTTAAGGTTGTTATTATCAAAATTGCGAACTTTAAGCAATTCATTAAAAGTCGATTCATTTATTTTGTCTTAATTGATTGCAAGAAAACGCTGCTTTGTATGTTTTGACGATTTAATATCGCCTCCTTTTTATAACATTTGCGTTTTATGTACTTTTTATGCATACGCACAAACATAGCACCTCATCAATTTTCTTAAAAGTTAGTTCATAAATGCTATTCTAAACTTATAAAGTAAGGAATTAAATAATAATAAAACTGGCCAAGTGCGAGTCAGACTTTTGTCCCGCACACGGAGGGTTCCGAACGCCATCTAACGAATATTCAACGAACTTCTTACACCAACTAAGTAAAATAACACTAAAGCTACTTCTACTCGCCAATAGATGTCGGGAAGAGTCATTTTTAAAGTTGATTATTGAAAACACGAATAAAACAACATTTTCTGAAAATGAATCTTAGCTAGATCGATTTATCGCCCCGAAATCTCCTGTATACTAAATTTTATTTAATCGTTGGAGCCGTTTCCGAGATTCAGATTCAGATTCCGAGATTAAGGTAAACACGATAGCGCCATCTATGAAGATTCATAGACTTTAACAGTCGGGACACATTAATCCCCACTCGTTAAGCCATTAATGTGTCCCGACTGTTAAAGTCTCTACATTCCATATAACAAAGTATAATTTATTTTATGAGTGTATCGACCGAGAAAGAATTTAAATGGTATAGTTTTTTGATATCCCTAAACAGAAGTCTAAACTATTAGACTTACTTGTTTTTTTCTTTTCAGTTCGTTTTTTTAACACTTCACTTTTTGCGCAGTCGGGTTTTTTGATTTTTTAATTTAATGTTTTATTTTACACTTTTTAGTTAAGTAAAGGACGGCAAATTCCGTAATCTTCTCATTTCATTTAGAGAGTTGATGTCATGTGGATTATTAAGCTTACTTCTTTACAGTTGTACTATTAAACGACTATACCAAAAGGAAGAGGTTGTTTGTTACCTCAGAACTCCATCAATTCTTAACCGATTTGGAAAATTCTTTTTTTGTTTGAGTTAATATGATTTTCGTATGGTCTCATTGTAATTTTATTGAGATCTGATAAGTAACCTCAGAGATAAGCACCGCAAACTTGTTACTGAAAGTGACTAACGCGGCATGTAAAATCGTTTTTTATTTTATTTGTACGATCATAAATTATTTGTCATAAATATATTTTGAATCTCCATTTTAAGACCTTTAATTCGATACACCACTCGATAGGTTTTGAAAAAAAAAAATTTTTTTGAACCCCAAATTTTGGCGTCTCAAATCCGCCATTTTTAATTTTGCAATATTTTATGTTTTCGTTGACACTCGCGCTAGCATCGCGAATCTATCGACGTACCAATTATCAAAATCGGCCCACGCGTTTGTGCCACAAAGGAACAAACATACATACATACATACATATATAGACTGATAAACACATTACCTATCCTTTGCGTCGCGCAGTCGGGTAAAAATTAAACAGCGAATAGGATTTTGCTAGTGAAGTACCTATAAATAAAACGTAACCAATTACCAACCATAAATGCAAATAATAAGCCAACAGTGCTTTCAATGCTGCTCACTAAACGCTGCCCCAGTAATTAGTAGTAGTAGGTAAACATCATTAATCGAACGTTACTGCTGCGGATGACTGTACTTGTACATGTCATCGATGACAATATTGATAGACGGCACAATTTGCGTGCTTGAATGACAGTTTAGACTGTTTTATGTCGGTTTTGACATGTACTTGACAACCAGACATATTATTTGCTCTATGTACCCACACGCAGTTTTACTTGCCTCGTCTATCATTAACTACATTGAGGAATCCGATAAAGACAAGCACTGGACTACTACTTATATCATCAACATCATTATAATAATTTTCCTGTTGGTAAGTGATGATGTGGTCGATGATGGTAACACGCTAGGCCTAGAATGGGCTATACTCGACTGATATTATTTATTACAGTTGAGACATTGTGATTTGAGGTGAAATTATACACGTAGGAAGTGAATGACGGTAAAATTATTATTATAGCCAGATTATTACCATTATTATTATACAATAGGGCACTTCACAACAGTTTTTTCTCGTTAGTTGTTTAATTATAATTTAATTAAATTAATAATATATTGTGTGCCGAATCTACCGTGAGTGGGGTAACTATTACTCTCCCGTGAGTAACAGTGATACCTAAAACAGCGCTTACGCTAGTTATAACAATTATAACTAATATCTATATGGGATGTCCATAACTATCGTCATCGACGGCCACCACCCATGCCTGCAATGCCTCAAACAAAATGTAGGTATTTCAATGCGAAATAAATTGCACTGTTTGCGCGAAATCGGAAACAATTTATTGCTCTTTTATCAGCAGTGTGATGGATCGAACTGGTTATTATTGTTAACACTTACTATTACCATGTGTAGTCTACGGTTTAACCACTGTTTCTGTTGTAGGGAAACATCACACTACAATCAGGCAAATGTCTTGATTGTTCCCTTACAATGTTTCGTAAAACAACCTGTGCGAGATGATTAAGTCACCCGCGGAGGTATCTGCAAGGAAGCCAAGTTCCAGCGTGCTCTGTGCCAGTTAAACTAGCCAGTTTAAAAGACGGGTTGAGAGATAGTTGCGCTGTCTGATCCAACGCCTAGTCTCATGGCGGTCTTTCCTCGAACGGAATCATCCCTTGCCAGCAGGATGATCAAATGCTTGAGAGTTCGCAGTCACAAAAATAATATTTTAACCACAGACTTTTAGTTTTTAGACTTTAATAATAATAATAATAATTGATTTTTATTGCAGACAAGGTCCATATAAAAGTTGCATAAAAAAATTGTAAAAAAAAATAATAATATAAAATATAAACATAAAAATAAAATGAAACATTACTTAATTGTAACTTAGCTAGGTGGTTAAAATCACCCAGTGTCGATATATTGCCGATTGCATATGTCTATCTTCCAGACTAGCCAATATGACATTAGAAGAGAACTGTATCCGCGACATAAATGAAGCTATTCTTTTGCGCTGGATGGTGTTGAATGAGTCTACCCGGGCCTTAGTAAATATTCCAGAAGCGCTACAGAAGCGCTTCAGGCCCATTAGGTGTCTGAAAACATTATTGTAAACCACTCTAATGCCATCATGCGATTTCTTGGTATAGTCTGTCCATAATTGACAAGTGTAAAATGTCTGGCAGAAAGACCTAAACAGTGTTGTCTTAACATCGATCGCAGCTTTACTAAACTTTCTGGCTATCATATTGCCTACTACACATAAGGCCCTCCGTTGTCTTTCTATATCAGCGTCATCTTTTAAGCAGGGTGTTACGATATGGCCAAGATACTTGAACTTCTCGACTATCTTCACAGGGTGACCATTAAGTTGGAGAGGAGGTACATTTTGTGGTCCCTTTCCCCATCTGAATACCATCATTTCCGTCTTTTTCGCATTATATATTAATTCATGTCGCGTCGCGTACCCTTCACAAATGTTTACTAGTTTACGCAATCATTAGATCGTGGGACTGAGTAGCACCATATCATCAGCATAGCTCAGGTTATTGACATATCTGCCATCTAACCTGAGCCCCACTGGTGTACCACTCAATTCCACGATCAGGTCGTCAACATAAATATTAAACAGATCGGGAGAGGTGAGCCCGCCTTGTCGCACTCCAGAAGACAGTCGATAATTTTCTGAAAATTCGGGACCCCATCTGATATTGTTGATCTGATTGCGGTACCAGTACCCAAGAAGACCAACAAAATCAGAGGTTACCCCTTTGTCGTGCAGCTTATCCCAGAGAAGGTTATGGTTAAGTGTATCAAATGCACGACTCAAGTCTAAGAAGCAGGCATAGACGGTGGTATTATGCTGTTTATAGTAGCTGATAACCTGTTTCAAGGAAAATATGGCTGCATCTGTCGAAACCTCTGGGCGAAATCTAAATTGTCCGTCATAAATTTTGATACTAGCTATACGGGGCTGAATCACTCGTTCAAGTATCTTGGCCACTATCGTGGCCAATGAAATAGGCCTATAATTGGCCATGCTTGAGATATCACCAGTCTTGTTCTTAGCTATCGGGACGACCACCGTTTTTATGAGATCTGCCGGCAAGTGGCAGTGTCTCAAACAAAGATTAAAAAGCCTCGCCAGCAGCCCACAGATGTGCTGACCCGCATACAACAAATGCTCTATACTAAGACCATCGTGGCCCAGCGACTTGCCTCTCTTCATAGCTCTCAAGATCATTTCTATTTTCGTGGCGGTGACCAAAGTAAGACAAGCCGCCGGATCACGCTGTGCACTAGCGTTACTATTGCATACATTAATATTGTTAGCGGTATTCTGTGAGCTCGGCACTACGCTAAAATGACTTTGAAACATGTTAGCTATATCTTTCATATTTGTTACCCCTTCAACACTAACAGGTAGACTACTTTTATTATCTTATATATAACTTCTTCGTTTCTTTCCAGAATTTAACAAAATTGCGCGAAGAGTGTTGTCGCGCGAGTACATCCATTTTTATCTTTTCCTGATTGCATTGAACATATTTAAGTGCAGATTTAAATTCCCTGCGTGATGTCACCATATTATCAAAGTAATATCCCGAGCATGGCCTACCATAATGAACCCACTGTAGAAAATGTTCTCTAGCTATCACATGATAACGCTTTACATGATAATTCCATCCAATCACGTTTTGTCTTTTCCTTATCTCATTGCAATCATAACTCAACTCCGCTGCTTTTCGCAATACGCCTACAATATTTATATACAAGTCATCAATGCACTTGTAATGATCCGGAATTTTACATAAAATATCTGTTTGCAAACATTCTAAATCTAAAAAACTATTAGCTAAATTACCTAATTGATTATCACAGAAGTTCGAATATTTTAGTATCTGCCCCCTTTCTCTAACACCCCAGATATGTTTTGTAGGTTTACAGTTATCTATATAACTTAAAATGTTTGGTCGTATTAAATTAAAACTGGTATCTAGGTAACTGGTCTGACAACAAAGCATCGTATTTAACATATACATCCGTCACCAAACTTGCCGCAGCATCAGTCACTAGGCAGTGGTCGAGCCACCTGCACGTGCCATGCGCCTCGCTCACGAGCGTGTATGTACTGCGTTCAAGCCTCTCCTAATCTATGCATCGTAACGATTGCTCGCCACAATAATCCACCAGCTCTTTTCCAAAAAGAGTACCCGGATGCGCGTTGAAGTCACCTAACATCAATGCACATTCAGTATCAGAGTTTTCTATTATTGCACTGATAAGCGCAAGACACTGGGTAAATTCTGGCAGATTATCCTCGCAATCGGTAGGCATATACACGCTAAACACTAGTAGGCTACGATTATCCTGAACTAAACGCACGGCCACGATTCTACCACTGTCACAGTGCACTGGCTCAGCTGTAGTGAATACACTTGACCGCCACATAAGCGCAGTCCCCCCGTAGGGCCGCCCACGCAGAACACCAGCCGAAGTATCGACAGATGACTTCGCACAGCAGCCAAACTCCTTGTCGATTTCATTCATGAAACCTAAGTCGTGCGGCAATTATCCAAGTATATAGCCAAGTCTCCTGTAGGGCTATGATATCTGAATCCACACACAGGCGCTGGACGTGGTGTACGGATCTCTTAACTGACTTGCAGTTAAAAGAAACAATTTTCAACGTTACTGAATGGTGTACTTCCATATTAAACCCTATTTTTTGCAGCGGTATCGTTCTTCATAGAACGCGGTTGCCTGTACCGACGGAAAACTAAGCCCTCCGACCAGAAATTATTTTGTAGAAATTTGCTTAATTTTGACGTAAAAACGGTTATCTTGAATAAATTAAAATTAGTTTCTATACTCTGACTCAACAATTCTATTTCTACACAATCTTCATTCATATTTTCTCTTATATGTTCCCTTATGTCATTTTCTGTGATGTGTTTCTTTGTTCGTGACAGTTAAACGTACGCATATGAATCAGCAGCCTGAAGTTTCGTACTATTCTGTAACGTACCTCTTGTATTCCTATATTTATACTTAGTTTGTTTATGACGGGTTACCTTCGTAAAGCCCTCATTATCTATCTCATTCTGTAAACGTGTAGGTGCCATGCCTGCAATATCTCTATACGTAGGTACAAAGGTCTTATCGGTCTTGTTATTCATAGCGCACAGTTGTTGGGTCCCGTTACTCGGTGCACGCGGCGGTGGTCGCGGTGGCCGCGGCGCAGCGGGCGGAGTCGAGTGCGAGCTCACCCCGTCCTTGTCACTCCGCAGGCCTCGCCGGTCGCTCGTTTCTTGTTTAAGCGCATTGTTAACTTCCACTCTAGAAAATTCAACGCTGCTCAAAGCAGCCGTATTAGTCGTAGTCTCATTTTGCGATTGGTTTAAGATAAGACCTAGGAAACAGATCTTCTGGAACCGGCTGCACACTGCAAGCAGCGCTGTGAGAGCGCAGCTCCAATAACATCTTTTTAATATCGTCAATTTCATTCTTGATAGCATCAATATCTAAAGACCCAGACGATGAACCGTTCGCCTGATCAGTCGTCGTTTTAGCTTTTATACAAGCCATGTCACTTTTTAATAGGGCCATTTCTTTAAGAAATGTTGTAATATCTATATAGTCGAACGACACTGCCGGTAGTTGATTAAGATTTT